>JBAMIG010000015.1:4459380-4475829 GCA_037177335.1 Kiunga ballochi
CACACACACACACACACATATCCACCCTGAAGGACATTTTAGAAAACCAAACAACTGGAGAGACTGACTACTGACTGTGCACTGCTCCATGTTGCCTGGGTGGGCATACAGGTGCATGATGGTGCACACAGACCTAGACATGTGACTGGGAACAGATCTGGTTGTACAGTCTGACAGCTGCAGACCAGTAAAACCACTAGCGAGTGTGGCATCATTGCTTTTAAAATGATTCAATTAAAACACGTAACTAAAGCATGACATTAATTCACATTCTGTCATTTTAGACTCCTGATGACCACCCCTCGTATAAAGACGGTGAGCCACCTCCATTTGCATTTCAAAAATATATTTACTCCGGCTTCCTGGCAGTAGTACATCTTTATATATTGTTGTGTTGTATTTTTTAGTACCTGGACCTTGTGACCCTGAAGACTTGCTGGATGGAGTCATATTTGGTGCAAAGTATCTGGGCTCCACTCAAATCAAATCAGAGAAGAACCCTTCAACAAATGCTCGTATGACTCAAGCACAGGAGGCTGTGGACAGAATTAAGGTACATTTGAAAAGAAATGCACTAAAATCATTTATTTATAGTAGATAATCCTTATAAACTGGCACACTTTACATTAGCATAGAGGATTAGCATAGAGGATTCAGGGAAAACAGTAATTTGTCTGTTTTTCTGTGCAAAAGTTGTTTGAAGTTTAAAATCTTCTGTCATTATAAAATGAGCATGTTGGCAGCTCAGTGTTGTGGTGCTGGGTGTGACAGCGATGCTTTTTTTTAAGGCTCCAGAAGGAGAGTCTCAGCCAATGACAGAAGTGGATCTCTTCATTTCCACTCAGCGAATCAAAGTCCTTTCTGCTGACACACAGGTACCATAAGTTCATTCAGCCACTTGCATTGGTTTTCCTTTTCTCTGTTTTACTATCTATGTAAGTATTATTCTCTTTCAATCAACACTTTTAGAATTTGTGTTTAAGCCGTTTATTTATTATTTTCCACATGAGCAGAGAAGCTCAGCTGTCTTGTCTTCAGCTGTTCAGGGAATAGTAGCAAGCCAAACTCATGTGGACGTCATTCAGCTCTGCAGAGGCCTGCTAACCAGCAATGCATTTAATTCAGAGATGTCACTACTGTGACTGATGTGCTCTTTCATAATAAATCCACATGAAAAATCTGTTTACACCCCCCATCCCAGTGTCAAACACGGCGGTGGAAGGCTCATGATTTGGGCTTTTTATGTTGCTGCAGAGCCGTAAACCTTACAATCATTGAGTCAACTATAAGTTGATCTTTTATACAGTACCTACTGGTTGTAAAGTTATTTATCTAATACTAAAATCAGACTAAAATGTGGTCATATAGCAGGAGAATAACTACTAGAACAACATCTTACAGAAAATAATTACTGTATTTATTTGTTTATTTGATACAGCTGTTTCCGTTCTTCTCCTTCATGTTGGGTTTTTACTTCAGAAGAGGTGAACACAGAACTGGGTGGTGAATTTATGCGACAGATTAGCACTAATAGTCAATTTTCCTTAGTTTTTCAGTTTGCAAGATAGTAAAAATGGGCCAATAACTATTTCTATCCATCTCTTTGCTGGTTGCTTTATGCTGAAAGGTGTATCTAAAAAAAAGATTAATATATTTTAATGACTCCTGTTTACAGTTAACATGGATTTATTTACATGGATGCTTTTTTTTTCCTTTCTTCCTCACATCATCATATGATCTGCTGTTTGTGCTTAGGAAGCCATGATGGACCATGCCCTGCAGATGATCTCTTACATAGCGGACATCAGTGACATCGTGGTCTTGATGGCACGAAGGAAACATAAAGGGCAGGATGGTGACCCACCTTCAAAAACCTCTTCATCATCATCATCTTCTTCTGCATCTCAGAAGAAGTGCACAATGATCTGCCATGTCTTCTCCTCTGAAGATGTGAGTCTGTCCGATTTCCTTTGTAGCTTTCAGCTTTTGACTCCTAAAATGTGATTTGTTGACGTTACTGAAAGGTAGTTTTTTCAGCATCAGATGATAATTGGATGTCTTCTGTTCTGCTGGATGGCAGTATTTCCCATCGACATATTTCCCAGCTTTGTGATATGAAAAAGGGTTTTTTTTAAGTGAATTTTTTATAGTTTGAAACTTTTTCAGACATGTATTTTTACCGAGGTTTCTGCTTCAGACATGGAAACGTGTCAAAACTATTATTTTTTTCTTGCTTTGATGAATTTTAATTGGAATTTGTGAAATTTAGAAAACACGCTTGCTGTTCCAGTCAAACCTCACACGGCGGGTTTCCCATCTTTCTCCTTTCAGGCTCAAACCATAGCCCAGGCAATTGGGCAAGCATTTGGCGTGGCCTATCAGCAGTTCCTTCAGACCAACGGCATCAAAGCCAGCGATCTGAAGCCGGGCGAGTACAGCGACTACCTGGAAAGTCAAGAGCTCTACAATGGAGACCTCGCCCACTTCTCTGACTCCCAAAACCTCCGAGATGTAAGCAGAAACCTTTAGGTTGCAGGACTTTCAAACACTTCTCTATAAACACAATCATTTTTGGTAATAATATTTGTCAGCATAAACAATCCAGTTTCTGATGCTGATACTTCCACTGTTTTTCAGATCGTCATAACTAAGAGTCCTGGGGAGATCTTGGGTCTTGCGGTGGTGGAGTCAGGCTGGGGTTCTATCCTCCCCACCGTGGTGGTGGCTAACCTCCTTCATGGTGGTCCAGCTGAGCGCTGTGGGGAGCTCAGCATCGGTGACCGCATCATGTCTGTAAACGGCACCAGTTTGGTGGGTCTGCCTATAACCACCTGCCAGAACATCATCCGGGTAAGAAGCAAAAAAGACCAAAATATTTAAATAATGAGGATTATAAATACTAATTATTACAGCAGTAATAATAATAATCAAATAGAATAAATGGACAAAACACCTGGAACATAAATGCAGCTGTTTTCTGTGAAAGCTGTAGATGGCACTGTGTTTCTAACATCATTGATTTGGATTTTATTTAATCTTTAGTGATCAGTGTTGCTGTCTGGCATGTTAAACTGTATGTTTTTGATGTTGTAAATATGTATTGAAGAGCTGCAAGAGCCCCATCTCTCTGATTTAGGTTTGTTTTGTCTTCAAGCATCTGAAACATGTGCAGGTTCCATCTCCTGCCAGAAGTTTGGAAAGATATCAAGATTTTATTGACTGAGAAGAGAGAAATGTATTAGTAGCATCACCTTTTCTTTCTCTATTAAATTAATAGGGAAAATGTTTATTAAAAGCTAACATTTTTACTCTTTTAGGCACAACCTGATTTGACGAAAAGAAACAAAATGTGAAAATGTATCCTTTAAAAAACTTACAGCTCTGTGCAAAGTCAGTAACATGATAAAACAAAGCGTTAATAAACAATACAAACATAAAAACATCATCACGTCCTGAACAAATTAGTCGCCACAGAACAGAGGTGTTGGTCCAAATACTGAACGTTTTCAATATATCACTGATTCAAAACACCAGAGTTAGATTAAACCAATCCGACATCCTATCAAGTCCTGCACAATGACGCTTTAATCTGAGTCAAACCTGCAGGCAGAGCGAAACACCCTGCGTTAGAATAACATAGAGCCTCGTGTTCACTCTGCTAAAGGGCTTTTTTCTGTATACACTTACTGAATTATTCCCAGTACAAGTTAAGATTCAAGAGTCTATATACTGGTCATTAGCTTGTATTCACCAAAACAATGTGTACAGGAAGAGAAGAGCGTTTTATTCTACCCAGGACATCAAGGACAACATGGAGGATGATGTTTTGTTTTTGTTTCTCCCTCTTCCCGCCTGAAAGACATGTTGTGCAAGTCAAAGGTGCAGATAAAAGGGATTGATGTGATACCACGTGGCACCAGTATCTCATCTAAACACAGTAAAGAGGATCTTCCTGCAGCTGTAATAGCGGGGTGTTTAGAGCCATTTAGAGGGGAGACCCTTTCAGCTCCTTAAGCTTGTGTCTCTTTTATTTTTTTTTTTTAGCTTTGGCTACATCCGCTAGCTCACAACAGACGTCACTGAACAGCTCCAAGGTCTGTCATCTATGCTGTCATCCCCATCAAGATAGATAAGATGTGCTTAAAAGTGAACAGTGGATTAATCTAATCTGGACCGAGTTGTCAGATCATCACAGTCACATTTGTCCAGAAAGCTGGTATTCATTTGTGAAGCACTAAAACTTCTTGGTCCAAATTGATTGTATTACTTGTGGAGTACAAACCATGCTAACCCGACAAAGAGGTCGGCGTATCTATTACTTTGCAGTGATTGTTGAGTGATGGGCATCTCTTCTTTTTCTTTCCTCAGGATCTGAAAAGCCAAAAGTATGTGAAGCTCAGCATTGTCCACTGCCCCCCCGTCACCATGGCGATCATTAAGAGACCAGACCCCAAGTTTCAGCTGGGCTTCAGTGTGGAGGATGGCATTGTATGTCAATATTTCCTGTTTGTCGCTTCAGTATGACACTGACCGGGTCTCTTTTGTGACAAAGAGTAAAGAGTTGGTTTGAACTGTGTAACTTTATGCATTATATGACAAAGGTGAATGTTTTAAGATGATGGTTTCTTAATTCTGTTGAAGATCTGCAGTCTGATGCGGGGTGGTATCGCAGAAAGAGGAGGAATACGTGTCGGACACCGCATCATTGAAATCAATGGACAGAGTGTTGTTGCAACGCCACATGACAAAATTATCCAGATCCTGATGAATGCTGTCGGAGAGGTGAGGTGTAGTTAATTTCTGCAAAACTCAGCTGCATAAACATGTGTTTGTCATCACATAGTGTGTTATTTTTAAACTGTACTATTCTCTTTATCTTGCTAGATTCACTTGAAGACAATGTCGGCCTCTACGTATCGACTCTTGACAGGACAGGAGCAGCCAGTGTTTCTTTGATCCCATTAGGCTTCACAAGGGAAGAAACACTGCCGAGTGTTCAAACTGTGCCAGCTGTTGCCAAACTGAGAAAATATAAGAGAATATTATGGCCTGTTTTCAAATCACTGCTGCCACATGATAAACTAGTCTAGTTATATCATTTTAAGATGCAAACTACATTTTATAAGAGCATTTTTCACATGACAGGGATTTATTGCAGCTGTTCATTTTTATTTATCAGATATTTACAATATATAACAATTTGGGCAATTGTTTTTAACTCATAGATTTAGTACTTAGTGTTAAGATGCTTCAAGCATAGAGCACCTGATCAATTTTCCAGCCTGGCATGTGTTCTCAACGTGCCTGAGCTTTACATGGTTTAAAGGGTAAATTTTTCATGACCAGGTGTTTATAATTTTTATCATGATCTATTTTCTGCATATACTCATACATATCATTATGTGTCTGGTACCAGTTTCAGAGAGTTTTCTGGTCCGTTTATGCAATGTTTCACAGACTGTGCCTGAGGTGAAGCAGATGCTGTATGCACAAATAAAGGTGACTGCCTTATGTGATAGAAAGATGCTTATATTTTTAAGTATTTGCTTGTATGGATGTTCATTAAAATGATTTTTAATATATTTTTATGATGTTCTTTATTGAGAGACAGTGGGTGTTGTATAGGTTTTAGATACAGTTTATTTTATATTGCTAATTTCACAAAATTAAACAACTTTATGGGCCTAATTTAACTTTTTATATGGGAAATAAATGGAGTACTTTAAACATTTTTAATCTAAATTTTCAACACTAAGAATTTTGCATATACTGCCTTTTATTTTTAGATAATACTGAGTTTATTTACAATAAATGTTTAAACAAATTTAAAATAGACGTTTTGTTATCCATAGAATAATATTAAAAAGAAGTTATTTTTAAATAATAAGTTTATTCACAATAAGTAAATGTTGAAATATATTTAAAATAAACGTTTTATCTAATAATAATAAAAAGAAGTTATTTTCATGGAAAACGTGAGTGTGTCCGAACCCAGCCAATCAGCTTTTGAGTTACGGAAACATAAGTTTCCACCAATCAGATTCTTCACCGGTATCTATGACGCGGTTACAGTGTCCAATGAGCTTAGCCTGTTGGGGGACTTCTAAGCTTCCACCTGCTGTCACAAACATTAGGAAGTCAATGTCAAGTTAACAGCAGTCGCCGGTGTACCTGGAGCTCTCAGAGGAGTTTTTAGACAACCTTTATTACTGACAGGTAATTATTAACAACTCATTTTTCCTTTGGGGCTTTTTAACTCTGTTTATTGCCTTCGGAATTGCTACTACAACTGATTATAGCATCACTGTAAGATGCTAAGAGGAAGCTAACATCACAACTGAATCTACATCAGACTGTCTTCTTAATTTTCTAATAACAGAGGTAATTTTTTACATTAACTACCTTCTTTGCTGTGACATAATCCTGTAACTACAGTACTTAAAACGAGCATGTGTTTATATGTAGTAATATGAATTTTGTTTACATTTGTTTACATACATTTTGTCTTTATCCTAATTAAACTGTTTTATTACCTAATTTAGTGGGAATGTTACTGTGTATAATTTCACCACATAGTTTATTATACCATTATTACCAGTTATTATTCCTGGTAAATTTGAATAAAAAAATTCGTAAATATTTCATGAAATTAAATGATCAAAATACGGAAAAAGTTTTAAATGTCAAAAGTCGTGTTCCAGTCATTTTGACCTATAAAAACTGTAAACACACTGAGGATCTGCAGTGCTTCCCGCTGGATACAAATCTTTTCAATTGATTTGCAATGGAAATGAGTCTGAGCATATCTTTGTAACCGGACACACACTTCCATCGCAGCTTATTTAATAGAGATACAAGGGAGCACATTAAGGAGGCAGTGAAGAGCAAAAGTGGCAGCCTCAGAATGAAACAGGTAAGCTGTTTGGATCAGGAGGATTGCAGGATAAAGTAAGGGATTGTCTTTGTTGAGGAGAACTCAGCGGTCACGAAAGACGAACCTTATTCACAACACACATACAAAGAGCCTGCTGGAGACTTTTAACTGGCTCAAATCATCAAAGGCGATAAGAAACGTTTTCCTAAAAGTCTTTTTGTTAGAGATTGACTTATCAAAATGTGTGTTTTCAAAGAGCTTAGACATTTGAATATTTATAATCTTATGTATTCTGCTTGTGGATGAGTAAACATTTCTGCTGTTTTCTTTATGTGGATAATAGATGATGTAATATTTGCAGATGAAAAGACAGGAAACAGTTGATTACATGCCTTTTTCTTGCCTTTTTGTTGTTTTTCAGCATTGCACCATGGCCAGGTAGCTGCTAAAAACAATGGGGTTTTTCAGACAGCTCTTCCTCTTGCTCTGGAAGAATGTCACGTACCGCAAAAGGAACAAGGTACATCACTCTTTAGCTTCAAGAGATAAACAGGAAAGTTTGTTCAATCTACAGGAAAACATTTAATACTGGACTCAGTTCAGACATTAGTTGGTTTGTATCCAACTGCATCACTGTAGTTATGATACTGTCATAACCTCATTTAATGACGTTTCATTAATAAATAAAGTTGTTTATATTACAAACTACACTATTCTGTAAACATCACTGACTTTTTTATTTTCTGTTAACATTAAGTATATTTGCATTGTGCAGCTCCAGCTGGTTATTGAGATCCTCTGGCCACTATTCCTCTTCTTCATCCTCATCTCTGTTCGTCAATCAAACTCGCCTTACAAACAAGGCCAATGTGAGTGATACTACATGCATGCACATGCTCTTGCACAAGCAAACCTGCAGGCTTGATGAAGGGCCTTTTGCCAGCAAACTAAAGCAGATTACCTCAGTGAGAGTGATACTTCTTCCATGCACGCACATTTGTGTTTTTTTAAACCTGCAGTGATCCTGGCCTTCTTAAAGCTCTTATAATGTGATATAACATGACATGTGCACATAAGAAAATAAGGCAGAATTTAGGTCAGTCAGTCAGTGTTTTACTTCTTCTGCACCACAAAGGAAACCCTTGATAAATGTATCTTTGTGGGAGTGACAAACTTTCCAAACATCACATCAAAAGAACTTTGTAGACTATCAGACCTAAATATTCAGTGCCGATAAAGGTTGTTATTTACTATAAACACATAAATATCTACGTTCAAATGATAATAAAAGCAATATCCAGACCATATTTTAGATCACTGTCATAATATTTTTCTTGTTTGGTATTAAACATCAGCTTTTTTGTCCTGAACAAGTTTTTTTTTTCCATCTTAACTTTTAGGTCACTTCCCAAACAAAGCCTTGCCATCAGCAGGCACCTTGCCCTGGGTTCAGAGCATCATCTGCAACATCAACAACCCCTGTTTCCACAACCCAACTCCAGGCGAGACTCCTGGCCAAGTTGGCAACTTTGACAACTCCATGTAGGTAGACTGGAAGTAGAAACACACGTCGATAAACAGAAAAATTATACATTTTATTTATTGAGAGTCATTTTGATATTAAACCTTAGAGATTTACAAATATATTTGTTTGTATGTTTATTTATTAATTAAAAAAAAGCTGCTTCATTCAATTGAAAACTTAGTTTCATGTCTTTGAGTTGGTCATAAAGTAGAAGTTTAAAAACAGTTTTTAAAAGATTAAATCAGACTGACACTGAATTATAGATGTACAGCCAGCTTCTCAGTTTAAAGACTGAAAACTGTGAGCAGCTCCTGCTGGCTTACAGTCTGTTCAACAGACTGCACACTTCATTAATAAAACAGAGTTTTTATTGTCTGTTTTGTCTTCACAAAAACCTGAGATGAAAAGGATTTGGTGTGGTTTGAAGGGGCAAAGCGAGTTTTCCAGACACTAATTCCTACTTTTACAAACAGCAGATGCTTTTTATGCCATATTCATATCAGTATTATTGGAGAAAACACTGAACAATCCTTGTTGTTTGGAGACATCTGGGATATATATATACATACGTATAAACGTACTGCATATCTTCACTCTACAAGTCATCTCTTGTGCTTCTTCTCCAGACTGTCACGGCTTTTTGCTGACGCTGCAACTCTTTTATCCTTTACTGGAAACCAGAGCTTCTCTGGTTATCAGGAGATGATGGAGAACGTCCGGCTGCTGGGAGAAAGACTTGAATCAGTGCCTAGTATGTGTTTGAATTTTTTTCCTTGCATGATCTGTCTCAAATTAGAAGTTATTGAGGAAGAACCACTTGATTTAATCTGGATTACTGTGTCGGCACAAAGTAGATGTTTGTAGTATCAGGGCACCCACTTTCATTCTTTGGGTTTTATGCAGGAACGTGCATCCTCTGTGTCTGTTTTTAGCTATTTTAATATAAATTGTATGTTTTTGCTGTAATTGTACAGCACTCTGGTCAGCTGTTTGCTTGTTTTTAAAATGCATTGTAAGATATGGTTGGAGATAAGAAGTTATACTAACACACAAACTATTCTACTACCAATATTATAAGATTTTCCCCTCATTATTCTCACCCAACCCAAACCTTATTCTGTCCAGCATATCAGGGAAGATACTTATACTGATATATACAGGTCACAACCCAGAAAATATAGAAATATATTGAGTGTTTTTAGTTTTTGGTGGGGGTTTATTTGGTGTGTTTCCCCAGGCTTATTATGAGGATGTACATTAGAAAACAGTAGGGGACCTGTATAAATGGTTTAAACAGGCATTAGATGACAAACTGGGCTGTTATGAAAGAACCTTACTGTGTCTGTTTAGCTTCTCCCTGTTGAGGCCAGATGGAGTTACACGACTGTCCCTGGTTAACAGGGGAGTGAATGAAAGCAGGTTGTCTGTGGACAATTCATTTTCTGCTATGAATTTAGCGTTTATAGCTTCTAACAGTGAAAGTTACCTGCATTTAATTGACTAAGCTTGTCCAAAGTGTTCATTAAAGCTGTATTATGTGAAATTATCAATGTTGTGTTTTCAAAGCTAAAGGTGTTTTAATGTGAGCGTTTTACTGTTTTAGCAGCTTGTTTGCTAGAGATAAAAACCCTTCCTGGTGGCGAGTGAAAATCTCAAACACAGACTGGAGTTATTCATTATCTGTTAGCGATGTGAACATTTTTAATGAGAAGAACATTAAACTTAAAACCTGAATGTGTTTCTTTCCCTCAAAGCTGCAAACAGTTTTTTTTACAGAACTAATTTCTGTGTTTTCCACTGTAGCTCTCCCAGTAAAAGAGGTCCTGAGACCCAATCAGACCTTCTCCACCTTTCTCTCGACCAATACCAGCCTGTCGCCTGCAGCTGTGGACCAGCTGATGAACGCTCAACTTAACTTCCAGGTTTAATCTCTATTTTATTACATTGAATCAAAGTCTGCTTGTGTAGGTGAAGGACTAACTACAGCCCAGTTTGGCTTTTAAGTACATCAGTTTGTCTTCTTGCTTTTTGCAAAATGACAAATTTTAGCAAAACACCATAAAAGGCTGTTAGCATTAGAGACGCAGGATAATTATATTTGCATGTTTTATTATAAAAAGATGTTGTTTAGGCCCCGATGTTACCAGCTGTAGTTGGTGCATGAGTTAGAGTTACTAGTTTTTATATTTTAACCTTATTATTATTATTTTAACCTGCTTTTTGTCTTGTAGCTTAGCATTTTTAACCCTATTGTTTCACCTCCAGGCTGTGTTCTCTGGAACGCTGATGCCAGTAAAGGTACTGGTGTGCAATGCGACTGCACTAGAACAGCTGCTATCGGTTAATGGAGGCGCAGCCAGCATGACTGATCTTCAGACTCAGCTGTGTGACCTCCCAGCTGACGTCCTGCAGGCGACCGAGCGCCTTTTCCTCACTGAGCTTGACTTGTCCAAGTTCTTCACCGTGGGTGTTGTTTAAATTATTAGCTTAGAATCAGCTTGACTCTTAATTTTTCCTGCTCGTACCTAAAAGACATTTAAAACAAGGCCTATGTTATGTGAGTTACATATTATTTACATGCAGTCTAACTTTTCTCCCTGACAGAGAGACTTTCTGATGTCGAGTGGTGAAGATCTCTGGACCATCAGTCAGGCTATCAATACAGTTACAGAGGAGCTGGCTGTACTCATGAGTGATGTAAGAATTTATCTGCTTTCATATAAATAATATATCCTGTTAGTGTTCTTGTGTCTGTCCTGTTAAGCTCTGACTCAGTGAAAGTGTTTCAGTTTCTTTCGCTTTCTGTCTTCCATCAGTTGTCCTCCCTCAACAGTCTTGCAGAGATGAATGCAGCTCTTAATTTGCTGTCACCTGACAATCGCAGAGTTCAACCCAGAGAAAGTTTCAGAGCTTTTTCCACTGTCGTATGCGGTCATCCTAAGGTTGGCGGTGAACAAATCCCGTCATTCAACTGGTATGAAAACAATGACTTCAAGTCTTTGTTGGACAAAGACAGCACAGGGGATATGGAGCACATCATCGACAACAGCACAAGTAAGAATTGTCATGAATAAGAGATGTCAACATTATCAGAAGCTGCTGTTTTATTAAATAAATATATGAATTAAAATATTTTAAAAAATAAATAAATGAAAAAGAGATGTCAACATTAACGATAGCTTCTGCTTTATAATTTTTTTAAATAAATCATTGTAAAAAAACTTTAAAGAATAAATAAAAAAAGAAATGTCAGCTTAAACAGAAGCAGCTGCTTTATAAAATACATAAATTAAAAAAATAATTTAAAAAAATGTAAAAGATGTCAACCTAACAAAGGCTGCTGCTTTATAAAATAAACAAATAAATAAATAAAAATAAAAAAAGATGTAACATAACAGAAGCTGAAGCTTTATAAAATAAACAAACAAATAAATAAAATAATAAAAAAAAATAAATAAATAAGTTGGCAACATTTACAGAAGTTGCTGCTTTATAAAACAAATAAATATATATTTAAAAAAAATTTTATTAAAAAGAAATGTCAACATTAACAAAGGCTGCTGCTTTATAAAATAAACAAATATATAAAAATATTTTTTTTAATTAAAAAGAGATGTCAACATAAACAGAAGCTGCTGCAGTTGCTTAGCTGCTAAGTTAAAGTTTGATCATGATAGACTTTAATCGACTTTTTCCAATTATCTGTCACAGTTATTCTGAAAATGTCTGAGAATCTCATCTTAGTTCTTTTCCACTGTTGCATTGTCTGATTGAACCTTTTTTGTCTATTTTATTTTTATTTTGCCTCTTACAGCTCCATTCTGTAGTAGTTTGATCGAAAGCCTGGAGTCGAATCCTCTGTCTCGCATTGTGTGGCGGGGAATCAAACCTCTGTTCACTGGGAAACTGTTGTACACACCAGACACACCTGCAGTACAGCAAGTCATGAAACAGGTAGAGCTCGACAAAATTCACACACTGTTTTCACCTTACCTGCTGTGTAGAGTTCAGGTTTAATAAGAAGTGATGTATTTAAAACAACACAAATTAAGGAGAAAAAAAAACATTGAATATCATAAGTTGGAGTGGAATGGTTGAGATAAAGTTGATCAAGTTAAAAATGAAACTCATGGCTTGATTTGGGTTTATTTGGGTTTGACTATGTAATCTAACTTTAATTTGATCCTTTTATAGGTGAACAAGACTTTTGAGGATCTGCAGATTCTCCAGGACCTTAAAGAAGCCTGGCTGGAAGTGGGACCACAAATCAAGAACTACATGGAGACCAGTGTAGAGATTAAACTGCTGCAGGTGCGACTCGCCTCTCCCATTTCAGGAGTCAGGAGCGGGCTGTGACACATGTGATGAAAGAGAACTGTTTTTGTGCTCCAGGATTTGCTGAAGCGTCCAGAGATCGCCGTGCTCATCAACCTACGTTTGGAGAACACGCCCTGGACAGCCTCCCAGATCGCTCATTTCCTGTCTACACCCTCACCAGGCACCACGAGGAAGCCCGAAGCCCCACCGACATGGTTGGACCTCTACAACGACCTCAACAACACCATCACCATTCTTGCAGAAGTCACTGAGGTTATTGTCCTTCACAATCTTAATTTCATCATTTTTATTCCACACCTAAGCAGCAAAACATGTCGGATATTTTAGGTTTCATGTTGGAAAATTGCTAAACATTAGATTTTTCCGTTTATAAAAACACAGTTTTAAGTTTGTGCTTTCATGATGTTGCAAAAACAGACCAGTTTTTCATACTTTCATATCGCTGACATGCCTTTTTGGGGGATTTTCTTTTTATTTCTGATGCTTGTAAACATGAAGAGAGCACATAATGAAAATACAAACAGGCTAAACCAGATTAAATGATTTGATTCCACATTGTCTCTTGTCTTTGACAATGTTTTCCTTTCCTCAGTGCTTCTCTTTGGACAAACTAGAGGGTTACGACACAGAGGGTCAAATGATAGACCGAGCTCTGGAGCTGCTGGAGGACAGGCAGTTTTGGGCAGGCGTGGTTTTCCTGCTGCCTAACACATCTTCAGCCGAACTGCCGCCTCACGTCACCTACAAGATCCGAATGGACATTGATGACGTGACCCGGACCAACAAGATCAAGGACAGGTATCGAAGGGTCAACGAATGCATTGATGTTTATTGAATTTTTTGTTTATTGTTTTTGAATCAAACCTTTTTCTTAGACTTTGACATCAACTAAAAGAGGATTCAAACATTTATGATGTGGCTGAACCAAACCACATTCCACTTTTTCTTTTTTTTTTCCAGGTTTTGGGATCCTGGACCATCTGCCGATCCTTTCAATGACATGCGCTACATTTGGGGCGGCTTCGTCTATATTCAGGACCTGGTGGAGAGAGCTGTCAACATCGTGCTAACTGGAGTTAAACAGACTACGGGCATCTACATCCAGCAGATGCCTTACCCCTGTTATGTGGATGATATGTGAGTGATTGACCCTGTAAAATAGTGATTCACAAACATTTTGGTCCATCAGTTCAGTTTCAGTCCAGCAGGTAGGAGTAGATGTGCAGACAGACCAATCGTATTACTGACATGATGCTGAACAGGACAGGACTGAGAGACCTCTCCCTAAATGTGGCTGGTGATTACCTACCACTTTAAAAATGTGCCAGCAGATGTGCGAAATAGCTATTTATCATCACATCATTTGCACAGCAATATATGAAGATAGATTTGTGATGTCTGGACAAACTAGTGAGAGCACATCTGTAAAACAGCAGAATCTGTCTTTAAAGTTCTCATAGCAGAAACTAATCTCACAACAGTCACAACAGCAGAACAATTACAGAAATAATTAACAGCAAAAGTACAAAATTTGTTCATCTTTCAAGAACAATTATTACCTAAAAAACAAAAGCAAAGAAAGGATAACTGTATGATTTATGTTGTGTCAGCTTGTAAGTAATTAAGTATAAAATGAGGCAAAAAAACGTGATCCTGTTTTCCTTCTCAAATAGGTTTCTTCGTGTGCTGAACCGCTCCCTGCCTCTTTTCATGACCCTGGCCTGGATCTACTCCGTGGCAATGATCATCAAAGGCATTGTGTACGAAAAGGAGGCGAGACTGAAGGAAACCATGAGGATCATGGGTCTGAATACAGGAACGCTGTGGCTCAGTTGGTTCATCAGTAGCTTAATTCCTTTCTTGATTTCTGCCTGCCTTCTTATCGCTTTGCTCAAGGTGAGATCATTTGTTTGTTTTTTTTACTGGAAATTTGTGGAAGGACTCCAGACTACACCTCCACATTTGAACGTCTCTCTTTTGTTCCCAGTGGGGTAACATCTTGCCATACAGCGACCCAGTTGTTGTCTTCTTTTTCCTCATGGCATTTGCCACTGCCACCATCATGCAGTGTTTCCTCATCAGCACTTTCTTCTCCAAGTCCAACCTGGCTGCTGCCTGCGGAGGGCTCATCTACTTCAGCCTCTACCTGCCTTATGCTCTTTGTGTTGCCTGGAGAGACTACCTCACTTCCACGCACCGAATAATGGCTGTGAGTAAAACACTGCTGCAGTGTGAGGTTTGCTTTCCACTGTTTAGTGTTTGCATTGCGAGTCAGATGTTCTCCACGCCGGACATAATGTGTGTTTGTTCTCGCAGAGCGTCTTCTCTCCTGTGGCCTTTGGTTTTGGCTGTGAATATTTCTCTCAGTATGAGGAGCAAGGTGTGGGAATCCAGTGGTTTAACTTAAAGTCCAGTCCCGTAGAAGGAGATTTGTACAACTTCAATACCTCAGTACTCATGCTCTACGTGGATGCTTTTATCTATGCCGTCGCAGCCTGGTACATCGAAGCAGTGTTTCCAGGTATGATGAGGAAAGCTCTGTCTTTCTTGGGAATAGTTGAAACACAGAAACCGTTTATATTGATAGTCGTGTGGATTTATTAATCTGTTTCTCTGCACCAGGTGAATATGGGATTCCCAGGCCCTGGTATTTTATCTTCCAGTTGAACTACTGGGGTGGAGTTCCTCTGGAAGCTGGGATGCCGATCCCACCAGCACCAACGGATCAAAACGAAGGTACAAATAGCTCCTTCTCGTTAGCTTGTGTCCAGTTTGTACGGCATTTATTTCAGTTTATGTCCTTGGAAAATGACCTTTTTAGGACTTGTAAACGTGAAATCATCGCTATTCTTACCAGCGAGGAGACTTTGATGGCAGTTCTGCTTAACACCATTAACTGAACATTTAAGGTAACAAGCTGAGCCTATAAGCTCATTAAGTAACAAGGTTTGAGAAAACAAGAGGACTGAAATGCCAACGTCAGTCCAGCCGTCTGATTAGACTAAGTCTAAATGTTTTTTTTTTCTGTGCAGTTTGTTTATCCTCAGTGGAATCCTGCTGCTTATCTTGTCTTTTTCTGTCTGTGTTTAGAAAACATTGAGCAGGAGCCCAACATTATGTCCCTGGGCGTGAACATCAGAAACTTGGTGAAAATCTACAAGAAAGGAGGGAAACTTGCTGTCAACCATCTTAATCTGAAGTTTTACGAGGGCCAGATCACCTCTTTTCTCGGCCATAATGGAGCCGGTAAAACCACCACCATGTAAGTCCTGCAGGCTAAAAGTTAAAGCTAAAGAGGAATTTACTGTGTTATTCAGTCATTACTCTGTCCAGGATCATGTAAATATTCTCCATAAGCATCTTTGTTTGATGTAATTTAAATTAAATGATGATTTAACTTTTAAAAAAGACACTTTCTTTAACTGGTGGCTCATGTTTGTCAGCTCTGTCCTGACTGGCCTGTTCCCACCCACCTCTGGGACTGTGTACATCAAGGGGCTGGACATTCGTTATGACATGGACATCATCAGGAAGACTCTAGGAGTTTGTCCACAGCACAATGTCCTGTTTGACATGTAAGCCTCAAAATTTTCCTTTTTTCTACTTTTTACTCCTCACTAATGCATAATAATAATCTTTTTATCTTACGTTATATAAAATAACACCTGAGCGGTCAAGCAGTGTCAGTAAATGGACAGAAAAGTGTCAAGCT
>JBAMIG010000015.1:4480561-4491455 GCA_037177335.1 Kiunga ballochi
CTAAAATCAGACTGAAAAGGAACTTAGAGTAGTAGTAGCTGCTAAGCCTCACAGTGTGTGTGTGTGTGTGTGTGTGTTACGGCTCATAGTTTACATGTCAAAGGTGTGCATGTATACATACCGGTGCAAGTCATCATACTGTGTTTTTCTTTTCTGGAGAACCTCAAGAGACAGACCTGCTGAGTGGAAACGGTCAAGGCGGGACACCTTTGGTGGGCTGGTGGTTGACATTTCAGCAGCTGAGAGCGCTGTTCATCAAACGCTGGCTTTATGCTCGTAGGAGCCGTCGGGGATTGCTCGCTCAGGTTAGACGAATTGCTTCACAGCAGAGACTTTTGCTGACATATTCATATTTTCCTTATAAACTCATTTTTACTGAACTCTCAAATTGAGGCTTTCTTTCTGTTTAAGATTGTCCTGCCGGCTTTGTTCGTCCTGACCGCCTTAGTCTTCAGCCTCATCGTTCCTCCGTTTGGGAAGTACCCTTCGCTTGAGTTGCAGCCATGGATGTATGGAGAGCAGTACACCTTCTTCAGGTGAGATCTTGCTTAAGTTTTAACTCTTAGTCAGTAGAGAGGTTTTATATTCATCAGGTCTACCATACCATCTGCATCTGTGTTTATCTACAGCATGGATGCCCCTGGGAACCCAGCCATGGAGACCCTGCTGGAAACTCTCCTGGACCGGCCAGGTTTTGGTACCAAGTGCATGGAAAAAGATGAAGTGGAAAACAGCACGTAAGATAATCTCTGTAAACACAACCCAATACAATTTTGGGAG
Organism: Kiunga ballochi; assembly: GCA_037177335.1. Classification (NCBI taxonomy): domain Eukaryota; kingdom Metazoa; phylum Chordata; class Actinopteri; order Atheriniformes; family Pseudomugilidae; genus Kiunga; species Kiunga ballochi. Next base: position 4,481,342 of record JBAMIG010000015.1, read on the forward strand.
AACATAAAACATTTATGCTACATTTTGCTCATCAGACCTGTTGTATCTGCAGGAGTCCTCAGTGTGAAGAAGAGCGGAGTGGCCTGTTCATGAGGCCACAGATGCCTTTCTCCACCTGGAAGATGTTCAGCAGAGGCAACTGGAGCAAAGACAGACCGTCCCCTGAATGTCAGTGCAGCACAGACAAAGTCCGCCGGATGCTCCCTGACTGCCCAGAGGGAGCTGGAGGTCTTCCACCACCACAGGTCAGTGGGGGGACTAAGTCATGCTTAAGAAACATGAGATCTGAGCCAAAAATAACCCTGTAAGACCTACAGTCTTTTAATTGGAGGACACGTGTTGAAACATGCTGTATCTGTGTCAGTACATATCTGACTCCTCCTGTTTACATTTATAATTTCAGATTAGGAGGTTAACTGGTGACATCCTTCAAAATCTAACAAGCTATAACCTCTCCGATTACCTGGTGAAGACCTACCCTCAGATCCTCAAGAAAAGGTACTTCCCTGGCTCAATTTGATGCATACCTTTATAAACAACCAAGATGTCTGCCGCCATCTTTTCAGTCTCGTGTCCTTTTGATTTCATGCAGCTGTTTGCATCCAGATCAATGTTGTTGTTTATATTCATAAAGCTAAATAAAGGATTACATAACAAAGTATTCCTGCAGTGCCCGGTTACCATGTTTAACTTTTAGTTAATCAAACACACACAAAGAGGTTTTTTGTGTATAAATATGATTTTTTTTAGCAACCAAACATCATAATGAGTAACAAAATGGATATAAATGTTTTTACATCTGTAATTTTTTCCTCCTCAGTATGAAAACAAAGAAGTGGGTGAATGAGTTCAGGTAAGAGGATACATTTCATCACAACGTTTGCTTCTTACTGGCACTGCTGTGTCGTATAAACTTCCCATGTGAATGTTGTAGATATGGAGGCTTCTCTCTGGGGGGCAGTGCCACTCAGAGTGTTTCTCATGTCCAGCATCTCCAAGACTCAGTCATGTCAATCCGGACTCATTATCAAGTCCCACAGGTAAACAGAGGTGGTTTTATACCTTCTGTATGTTTGGTGTTTGATATCCACATGAATAAATGCTTGGTGGTTCATTACAGAACAGTTCACTGGATCATCTGCTAAACAGACTTCCAGAGTTTCTGGAAGGGCTTCACAGTCAGAACAATGTCAAGGTTTTTATCTTCTACCTTTTGTGTCTAAGTTTCTCTGTTCATTTATTTATCTCTGCTCCTGTTAAAACAAAGAAATCACATTTAATTTCTGGATGTTTCCAGCAGCCAACATGCTATTTTCCATCTTTGTTGAGCGTAGGTGTGGTACAACAACAAAGGCTGGCACGCCATGGTGTCGTTCGTCAACGTGATGAACAACGGGCTCCTGAGAGCCAGCTTGCCGCCGGGTCCGGAGAGGATGAAACACGGCCTCACTGCTTACAACCATCCCCTCAACCTCACCAAGGAGCAGCTCACGGAAATGGCCATGTGCGTTCACTGCTGCTGCTGACACATTTACTTTGTTTTTTATTACTCAGTTCAGTCAGGTGATCGTTATAGATCGCAGCGAGGCTCGATGTGGAGTTTTAAAAGCAGAGGTTAACGCCTCTTTTTATTTCAAACACACAAGTGTAAAGATAATGTTCATAATATTCAAAAAGCTTTTTCCAGCTGGTATCAGGTCTGGATATCTGGTCACCAGCCCCTCGCAGCATCATCGTCCGTTTTAAGGATGCTATTTATAGATACAAGCATCTTTCCTACTGATGAAAAGGTTTTATGTGTTTTGATCTGAAAGGTGGACTCAGCATGTCCACCTGTCTTACGCTGTAGCAGCTTTTATGAGCAGAGTGGATAAGTGATGCAGTTTACGGTTGCATTTTCCAGCGCCATGTAGCCGTATTGATCACATATATCCCTGCAGCGCTGCCTGAAGCCGTCCTGCAGCAGTTTCCTGCCTCTGCTCTGGTTTAATCAGATCCCCTGAAGCTTTACTCAGAATTAGAAAATGTCAAACTTTATTGATTTTTACCACTAAGAAACATTTTTTAAAACTTTTTAATGTTTTTCTGATCAACCAATAAGCCGCATCAATCGTTTGTCTGGGCAAACAAAGCCTTTAATGGTTCTGTTTATATCTATTTCAAACAAACACATCCGACACAATCTACATTTTAATTGATTAAATGACAGATTTATTATAATTATTTTTCCAAACTTCTCTGAATGTTTTATTTCCTTCCTTACCTTCCAGGATGACCACATCTGTGGATGTTCTGCTGTCCATCTGTGTGATCTTCGCCATGTCCTTTGTTCCAGCCAGTTTTACCCTGTTTTTGATAGAGGAACGAGCCAGCAAAGCTAAACATCTGCAGTTCGTCAGTGGGGTCAAACCGATCCTTTATTGGGTGGCAAACTTCACCTGGGACATGGTCAGTATTTGCAGTCTGTCACATTAGCAGATTTTACAGACTGTAAATGTATAAAAGTATTAACATCTATGAGGCTTTATTGTCAGCTTAGCCTAAGCTACACCGTTCTCCAGCCTGTTATTTAGCTTTAACATGAGAAACGTGTGTCAGATTGAAGACCAGCCTCTCTTTTCTCAGTTGAACTACAGTGTCCCTGCCATCATGGTGCTGCTGATATTCATCGGCTTCCAGCAGAAGTCTTACGTCTCTGAGACCAACCTCCCTGCTCTTATCCTGCTCCTCCTGTTCTATGGGTACGTTCAGGACGACTTCACTGCCTTTTTTCTGCACTGTCACAACTTCAAGGCCATAAATGTTTGAAGATCTGCCGGTTTTCTGCTTCCCTGTTTGTTAGGTGGTCAATAACCCCGCTGATGTACCCAGCGTCTTTTGTTTTCACCGTTCCAAGCACAGCTTATGTGGTGCTCACCTCCATCAACCTTTTCATCGGGATCAATGGCAGCATCGCCACATTCGTCTTGGAGCTATTTGTGGATGAGGTAAAATCTGCCAAGTACTGGAAACAAGATAACTCCAGCTTCAGAAACTGAACTCGTGTCTACACATAATGAACATTTTGACCAAATAATGCTGTAAATTCCCATAATACCTGGATTTTTTTTTTTTTTTTGTCTTTCCAGCGCTTGAACAACATCAACAGAATCTTAAAGAAGGTGTTTTTAATATTCCCTCATTTCTGCTTGGGACGAGGACTGATTGACATGGCAAAAAACCAGGCCATAGCGGACGCCTTCCAGAGACTGGGTATAAAAAGATCTGCATCTATGACATCTGCATAAAAAAAGCACCAAAAAGTACATGTTGGAGCATTACTGATGGATGATTAAACTAATGTAAAGCTTGAATAACACAAATTAAAGACACAGAATACATAAAAATCTCTGTGTTTCAATACTGCCACACTTAGACTGTTTGGACGTGTAGAGATCTATATAATGTGAATGTATAAGGAGGTGTCTTACTCATGTTACAGGTGCCAAACAGACTCCTGAACCTCTTCAATGGGACTTTGTGGGAAAGAATCTGTTTGCAATGGCACTTGAAGGTGTTGTCTTCTTCGTCTTTACCTTACTCCTGCAGTACAAGTTCTTTTATTTCAGGTAATGCTCATCCCAACGCTTTGCAACCAGATATCATGTTATAACAAACAGTGATCACAGGACATCTTGTTTGTTTGTCTCTCCAGGGCATGGTGGACGAAGCCTCAGCTGCCTCCTCTTGGACCAGAGGATGAGGATGTGGCCAGAGAGCGAGAGAGGGTCAAAAGTAATAAAGCCCAATCAGACATCCTCACCATGATAGACCTGAGTAAGGTACAAACAACTAAACAATGTTGGAATTAAAGCTGAGATTAGTTTGTTTCCCGCTCTTTAATGTGGCCAATCTGTTTTTAACCAACACTATTCTGTAACCAGCAAAGCCACGGTGGTCATATTGACCTCTACATTTAAACCTCACTGAAATCTAAAAGGAAAGTTTTGTTGTCCAGGTTTATAAAGCGGGCAAGAAGCCAGCAGTGGATCGCCTTTGCCTCGGGATTCCTCGTGGTGAGGTAAGAGATTACACACCCCTGATCACACAGATTACAAACAGCACACATGAGCTGAACCTCATTCACACACATAGCTGACTTTCCAGCTTATCTTGTGTTTTTTTTTACACACGTGGACTTGTTGCTCATTTTTCCTGCAGTGTTTTGGCCTTCTTGGTGTAAACGGAGCAGGGAAGACGTCTACATTTCGCATGTTGACTGGAGATACGCCCATCACACACGGAGAGGCTTTCCTCCACCATCACAGGTAGGAAACACTGATTTAAACCTCCACTGGGATGGACTGGGGACTTGTTCCCTACCTGTTAGGGCTCCAGCTTCCCTGTGACCCTGAAATGCACCAAATATAGAAAATCAATGCATAAAAAGCCGGTTTTACCTACTAATACAACTATTTCTGCTGTTCTCAGTGTGCAAACAGAGATGCAAAAAGTCCACCAGCTGATGGGTTACTGTCCACAGTTTGATGCCATCAGCGACCTGCTGACCGGCCGTGAACATCTAGAGATGTACGCCCGCCTGCATGGGGTCCCAGAGGAGTCTGTCACCAAGGTAACACCTCCAACCACAATATTCAATTGTTTTGTTTGGCTGTTTTTTGCCTGACAAACGTGCCTGTTGTGTAAAATCTGGCTTTGATTGTGCGTATAAACGGTTTGCTCTGGCATCGTTTATCATGCTGAGTGGTAACGCTCTGTTGTTCTGCAGGTGGCGCAGTGGGGGGTGAAGAAGCTTGGGCTGACTCAGTATTCAGAGCAGGAGGCCGGAGGCTACAGCGGCGGCAATAAGAGGAAGCTCTCCACCGCCATCTCCCTCATCGGGGTACCCCCGGTTATATTCCTGGTGAGGATTATAACAAACCCATCCTTTCAGTATAAAGTGTAATACCCTAACTTACATCTTGTTTTTTGTTGCCTTAATGTTTTTCGTACAGGATGAGCCTACCACTGGGATGGACCCAAAAGCCAAAAGGTTTTTGTGGAACTGCATCCTCAGTTTTACCAAAGAGGGCAAAGCTGTAGTTCTCACCTCCCACAGGTAGGATAATATATAAACATGCACAATATTTCATAGAAAATCTACCCAAGATAATTAGCATAATCTCATCCAAGTCTGTAACAACCATAGAAAGACAATCTAACTTATTTTCAGTGAATTTAAACACACCAAGCTTCAGATATTTATAATTAAATGGTTATTTGCAGTGATTGCAATGGTATTAACTTTGGTTATGGTGTGTATGGCAGCATGGAGGAGTGTGAGGCTCTCTGCCACAGGATGGCCATCATGGTCAACGGCAGGTTTCAGTGTCTTGGATCTGTGCAGCACCTGAAAAACAGGTACTCACGCTGCTATTCCTTTATATTTATTCATTTTATTATAAATATGTGCATGTTTTTGAGGTGGAGGTCATACGTGACATTTTACATTCGTGACAGTCGACGTTTGTTTTGAATTTAGCTTTATTTCTATCTCCGTTTTAGGTTTGGCGACGGCTACACCATCATCCTCCGCTTGGCGGACACTAAACCTGACCCAGACGAGTGTCCCGTCGACGCCTACATGCAGAAATGTTTTTCCAGCATCGAGCTTAGGGAGCGACACCACAACGTATTGCAGTACCAGCTGCCCTCGCACGCCTCATGCCTGGCTCGTGTGTTTGACGTGCTGGCCAACAATTACGAGGAGCTGGGCATCGTGGACTTTTCCGTCTCACAGACCACGCTGGACCAGGTGAGGATGGTTGAATTGAAGCTTTTTAAGCTGTTTAACCAGTGAATATTTCCACAAACGGCAAAAATCACAGCTCTGCATCCAAGTAAAACATCATATTTTACCTTCTGACTACTTTTTAGATGGTATCAAAAATAAGAAAAACTTTAAATTCTTCAACCTTGAGTTTAATAAAATTGTTGCCATATAAAAAAGAAAATAGAATAAAAAGATACCTGAAAGTCAGCAGAATAGATTCACAGAGAGAGAGGGATTAATACCGAAGAAGTTATTTAGTAATTCAATGACAGGATTACATCCATCTGGTGATCAGATAAATCAAAATGAGATCGACTGATTAAATGTGCTATGGGGTTGGTTACTAACGTCACACTTAAAGCATCAGAGCCAGAACTGCTGCTCCACTCACATGTCTCATAGCAACATGTGTTGTTTACCAGATGATTATGATTATTAGCAGAACAGCATGGCTCAGTAGCCGCTGTCCTGCCTGTTGGACCGATATGCATACATATCAGACCTGTCAGCTGTACAAGCATATTAAAGTAGTGATGGGTAAAAGGCACCAAGGGTTTGGCGCACGCATGAAAGTATCATTTTTTATAGTACTTAAGAAGTTAGGAAACACTGTATTCGGTCACAGTATTTGCTGTGGGTCTGCCAAATAAGGTCGTGGACTTCCAGGTAATCATGAATCTGATACGTTGACATTTATTGTAAACTTACCAATAAAATTTTTCTTGCCGAGATTAGCATGTTGCTGCTATCTAGCTAAAAACATGGCGGAACAGGGTAGAGTTAAACTTCCCGTGACTTGCAGGGGGCGGGGCTTAACATGCCTCATTAGCATTTAAAGAGACGGCACCAAAACGAGTCGCTCTGAAGACGTACCTCAGAACAGGGTTATAAGGTGTGTGTGGAGCGAGAATAAGCAGGAATTCAGAACAAAGCATTGCAGATCTACTTTATACACAAAATAAATCCATGATTTACATGTTAAAATGAAGGATTTAAAAGCATCATATTTCTTCTTTAAGCTTGAATAATGTTATATATAGAAAACATGGGACTGGTTGTAATGGCCTGACCAGCCTGATGACATCACTACTTCTAATGAAGAACTGATGAATTGTTCTGCGTTTTTCTGCAGGTGTTTGTTAGTTTTGCAAAGGAGCAGACTGATGACAACGGTCTCACAGATGTTGTCATCAGCAATGGCGCAGCGCAACTAAACCTGCCCAACCGGATTAGCTCTCCCACTATCCAACCAAAGCCACCAGTCACACCTCCTCTGCAGAAGAAGTCTCCACAGCTGCCTGCGAAATCACCTGAGAGCAATGCAAAAGCAGGTAAATCAAAAAAGGCCAAAGGGAGCAAGCAGAAATCTAATGGAGAGAAAAGCAGCGGTATCGCTATGAGCACGTTGCCGCGGGCGACGGGCGACGGCCAGGAGGCGTGCAGCAGCGGTAACGGCGCCGTTCAGGAGGAATCCAGTCAGTCCCACAAGTCCAAACCCAAAGATCCTTCCTCGCTCTTCATCGTCAGCAGCAACTCACAGGACAGCTCTGTGTGAGCTGCTGGAGAAACACGAGCAGATCAGAAACACCACGGAGGTTTTTATCCCTTTCTTCCTGAAAGTTCCTGTGATTGCTGCAGCGTTTGCAGCAGCCTGAAGCAAAAGAACATCAGAAAAAGAAAAATGGACAGAAGTTTGATCTAGAAAAGGTCCTGCTGCGGTGCCTTTCTCACTCCTTTGCACATCTGTAGCTTTATGCCCTTCATCAGTCTGATCATATCGCTCATCTTCCCAAAGAAACGGTGTGTTTATGTTGAAAGGATACTATGCAGAGCTCAGCGGGAAAACAGTGATTGTGTTCCTCAGGATTCAACCCGCAGACCTCTCCCAGAGAGCACTTTATCAGAAATTATGCTGCAAACACTCCAACCATGGCTTGTTACATGTCATTATTAAGATTATTTTATAAAAAAAAATATAGACAGTATTTATTACCTCTGTGCTGTTACGTTTTATAAAACCAACTTTTATTTTGTTTCAGTTTTTCTATTTATTTATTTAAAACTTTGTAGCCGTCGTCACTTAAAGCTGAAACTGCACATTGGTTTTATTTATTTTTCTTACAAAGTGGCTTTTATGCATCATGCATTCATAAAACTTTATGTAAAACTCAGTTATTAAAATACAAAACTACTGGAAATGCAATGTTGTTGTGACATTATCAGAATATATAAAATGCCAAACACTTCAAATGCAAAGAAACGACTCCGAACAATCAAAGACAGAAATACATAGTTTTTTAGTAAAGTTTGTTTTGTAAACTATGAGACATGACCGAGTGACAACTGTCCAAAACAGGCTGTTACCGTACTGTGAGGACAAATTGTCCCTATAATAAATGTAGGCATGGCATGAAATTACCACAAAGTATCGAGATGCTTTCATTCCAAGTATAAAGTGATGAAATGTGGAGAGAATAAGTGAACGGCTCTCAGAGCGCGGTTCTTCTGCTCCTACGCTTTCAGTGTTTCAGGAATGTGTGATTTAAACGTGCAAAACTTTAGTTGAAGCTTAAAGCGTCTGTTTTTCTGCTGAATGTCCTCTCCTACTTGAACATAAACGTGCATCTGCTGTAAGTTGTGCATCATATGATATGGAAAAAAAAACTGTACTGAATGTCTTATGAATGAAAATAAAATGTATTTGATTTGCAGAATCGTGTTTAAAATACTGCTGTTGATGTTTGCGTGGTGGGTCGGCATCTGGGTTGAGATAAAAAGTGAAGCGAGGCTCATGTGATCATTTACTCTCCTCCTATTGGCTGATTTGTCTGATTGTGAAAAAGATAACTCGAAAAGTTAAGGACTGATTTTTGGAAAGTTTAGAAATGAGACAAACAAATGATTACAAATGATCCAGATCCCCTCCAAAGGTTTTTTAATCATTGCAAAATTATTGTAATAAGCTTGCCGGAGGTTTTCTAGTTGTTTTTTTATTCTCTGCTTAAGAAAAAAAGAAGAAAAAACACTTTTTTCTTGTGCTATTTTTTTTTTTTGCAATGTTACATTTATATCTCCAAATTTGGACACTTCTACTGTTTTGCATCTCTATGCAAAAGCCTTATACAATAAAAATTAAAATAGTGCACCTTTTTAGTGTTTTTTTTTTTTTTTACTACATTAACTATTTCTACATTTAAAACATATAGAAGCAATAAATGACCTGATGTGCTGCTGAGCCAGCGGGCACTTTAGCCACCATTTTCCATGTCAGGTCATTTATTTTGAGTAAAGGATCATTAAATAATCATCAGCAGGATGTTATTCTAAGCAAGCTGTATCCTGACTTACTGTAAAAATCTATTAAGCACACACAAAAGCAGGGGGTCTTTAATGTTCTGGACAAGAAGCCACAACTGGATATGTGTCTAATTCTTCATCACTACCTCTCTTCATCTTCAGTTTGTGTGACTGTTTGCAGCAGGTCACCAAAACCAGAAAGGGAAACAAGAGGAAGATGAAACTCAGCAGATAATTCAGTAAAACAGCAGTCTGCAATGCACAGAGAGAATCAATGATCAAATGAGAGATACCAATAACATTTATTACTTTTATTTATCACCGAGCCAACAATGTTATTATTCCAGCCCAATGCAGGATGCTGTTGCCAGGGGAGACCAACCAGCCAAAGCCTATAAAAACAGCTGAGTAGCCGTGTCTGCTTGTAACGTTTGTTTTGGTGTTTCCTGGTATGAACTGATGGGAGGCAGAGGATTGGGGTTCCTCTGCATCTCTTCATCAGCAAACTGTTCAGAGAAAGTATCTGGTGGATGCAGACAGAAAATGACGTGCTTATTTGTTTGTTCCCAGTGAAGTTAATCCTAAATGAGAACCGCTTGGTGAAAATGTTCTTTGATCCTCTGCAGTGTGAACAACCAGTTTACCTGTCAGGTCTGTTAAACCAGCTGTTAAGGTAACCTGCACACAAAACTCCAGTAACCCTTACTTCCTGTGATAAAAAAAAAATCCACTGACATTAAAAAAAAAATTATATTTCAACCAAAACGTTTCAGAAAAGTTACTTTTTATTGTTTTTTTTGTTTTTTTTATTCCCTTAAAAACTTTTCTCTGAAAACGGTGGACCAAAAATTGTCTATTAAAAAGATGCTCACTACGTCTTTTTTTTAAAAAAAATTATTTATTTTTTTTATTGTTATTTCAGTGTGTGTGTTTTATCTATCTATCTATCTATCTATCTATCTATCTATCTATCTATCTATCTATCTATCTATCTATCTATCTATC
>JBAMIG010000015.1:4492512-4516897 GCA_037177335.1 Kiunga ballochi
TATCTATCTATCTATCTATCTATCTATCTATCTATCTATCTATCTATCTATCTATCTATCTATCTATCTATCTTTTTGGAACTTGACTGGGACGATTTAATTTATATGGTATGGAAGCAGAGAGCTGCTTTAAAACTATCCCATTATAATGGGATCCTTTTCATTGTGCAAACATAAAATAAAAGTATTGTACGCAGATAATGCAACCTTGAAATATTGGAATAATATACATTTTATGGAAATTATTTTTGTAAAGCAGGAACATTTCAGTTCTTTTTGTCAAGGATTAAAAATGTGTGATAGATATGAGCAACACACATCACCGGCCTGTGTGCAGTGAGATGCGCATGTGGGCCTGGATGTGTGTTGATTTTGCTTAACATGTCAGTGGTGGCGCCAATGACCTTGCTGTTTTCTGGAAAATTTCAATTACATGGACCATATGCACCAAGTACCAAGTACCCAACACAAAGACATAGTCCCGCCTGGGTTATCGCTATGTTTTCCAAGCTTTGCCATCACAAGCTCTGCTATTAAAAACAACTTAATCCTATTTGGTAAATTTGACATTTCTTTGACCTTCTGCATGTACAATTTTCTCATTTAAAGATTATTATATTTTATTTTTAACTTTTTTCCAAACAAAGTGCAACAAACTGAATGTTCATTATGTGTTTGTACAAGTAACAATCACATTATAATGTGATACGTTTAATTTTTTCTACTCTATTGCAGACGCTTTTCTCCAAAGAAATTTACAACAAAGAATAAGGACATTTTAACATTAAATTTTTTATGAAGGGGACAGCTCTACAGTTTAATACCATCATTCTTTAATATTATTGTTTTTAAAAATGTTATCCCAAGCTAGAAAATTAATTTTGTCTATATCTACACTTTTTGGGTTTAAGGGCTAGGGATAAGGTTGGGAAAACGCACTTATATGCCCCAAAATCAGTTTTTCCAAATTAATCACATTTTTTTTATGGTATTAATTATAATTTTGTTATTTATGTGTTATGAGTGTTAATAACATGTTAATATTACAGAATTGTTTAAGCCCACCTTAGACATATCGTTATCTTGAGAAAATAAGCCTGTTTTCTTGAAATAAGAAAAAATGTTAAATGAATATTTTAAGATAATGATAAAAAAAAAAGAGAGCATGGCTGCTCTCTGCTTCCATACAATTAATAGTTGCAAAAAGTAAAAAAAATTATCCAAATCTTTCAAAAGGTGTCTTTTATTTGCAAAACAAAGCAATAAAATATATTTTGTTCTATTAGGTTGTCGTATTTTTTAACGTGCCTTTTGTTCTGTTGATGCATCTTGTTTGTGCTTTAGAAACGGAGTGAATGGTCTGTCTTTTTAACCCTACCTTTGGGCGTTTCTATTTTAGCCACTGCCAGGCTAGCAGCAAGCAGCTAGCTGCTTACTTGTGTTTTAGCAGACACATTCGTTGTTTTAACTCTCGATTTTAGGTCAAGCTTGTCTTCCAGATACAGGGGCTTGAAGATACAGTCCGTGGGGCCTTACTATTAGTTTGCACTTGAATAAGATGGTCGTTTTGACAGATAACAATGAAGAACAGGATTATATGTGAGTGAAAAATATTGTAATGTGAGCTAGCTAGTTGGCTGTAGCTACTGCGTAAAAAAATAGCTAGTGTCATGATATAATACGGTTTTATGTAATCTAAAAACAAAGATAAATGTATTCAACCTTTATCGACTTAATCCTGCAGACTTAGATTAAGTGTTTTATTAGTTTTGCTTGGGTTTATTGTGGAAGTAACCTACAACTCGGATTGTGTCAGCCATTTAAAAGCTACCTTAGCGAGTAAACCTGTTTATATCGTTTACAGTGACGTATTTAAATCCGCTCATTATCCTCCTGTTTTTCTATTTATGTCAGTAGATTATCATTTAAGCATTGAGAGGTTAGTTTATTTTTGAATAAATAATTCAAATGCAAGGGTCTTATAATAGAAAATAAACCAATTGGGAATCAGAGGCATCAATAATGGTAGATGCTCGTCTTCTACACGACTAGTTTATAAAAGTTTAAATGATGCGGAAAGATTTGGGTCAAACCTAACAATCCATAGTGGAGATTAAAGTTAAGCATATAACCTGCAGGGCTCAGGCTATAAAGCGCATCAGCTGGGCAAGTTGGCATGTTGCAGGCAGAAAACCCAGCAGAGGCGGTTCTCCACCCACTGACCCAGAAAGCTACAGAGGGATGCTCACTTTCCCCTGCTTTGATCCATTTAAGCTCATCACAGAGATAAACCAGAGACAGTAAAGAGCATGAAACAGAATAACCATTTAGCCATTATGATCAGCAGGTTTTGTAGCTGCTTTCATCATTTTAAGACAATTACTGAGTATCACCAACACAGTAATAAGTGTTAATAAGGTAACACTTAACACTAATAAGGTAAATATAATACCCCATGAAGCACATAGTATAGAAGCTCAAACCATTATTAATCAAAATAGCTAATAAAAAATCTTTATAAGTAAACACATATCAATTCAATATTCCTTCTTATGCACTAATCAGTCTAGGCATCAAAATCCATGTCATTTTAAATTAATTGAATTGTTTGAAGTTGTGAGAAGTGAGACCACAAAGTATGTTGGTCTATAAAGTTTAGTCATGGGAGTTTATTATAATAAGGATACAGTAAATTCACACATTCTGGTTGTGATTAAAAATGGTAACTTTTGTGGTCCTAAAAGAAAAGAAGATGGACACAAGTAATTAACTGAACTCTGATATCAAATCAGTTTGTTAAATTAATCTTATTAGTTTTATTAATACCGTCTTTGTCTTTTAAAACGTAATTGTAGATAAATGTATGCAATGGCCTCCTGTGGTTACAAATTCTAATGGGTCACAGATTTTGTTGCAACACCGTGACCATCTTGGCAACGTCGCGCGTGCCAGTGTTGTACCGTCGCTTCCGGAAAATACAAAAATGGTCAAAGAGTGAGGATGAATGATTAATGTCTATCAAACTCCAAGCTGCTTGTAGCTAAGAGCTAACTGAGATAACTTGAATCTAACAGTTAACAGGTAGGTGGGCTAAAACTAAGGTGGGCTATTAGCCGGCTAAAAACTACGTTTGTGCTACTCTCTGCCTTCTTCCCACTGATATTGATACCTGTCAATCAAAAAGACACGCCCACAATTATGCCGAATTTCAATGTTAAATATTGTCTCAATTGAAGAATTTTATAAAATAATCACCCCATCACGGTCGTAGTGAAAGTAAACGTAACCTCTTAAACCTACCAGACTGTTTATTTCTGCTGTATGGAGATTAGCTCTGTTTTGGAGCCCCTAGTGGATGGAGGGCAAACTGCATGTTTTCACTTTTTCCAACAGAACTTGCTGCTTGCTCTCCATGCAACTGCAAAACTATCATCAGGAGTAGTGAATTTGTCTTGTGATGCGTTGGATCTGATTGGTGGCATCAGGGATTAGTGCACAACATTAGTGGTTTTAATTGGTTAGATGCTTACTCGGCACACGTAATCAAATCAGCTTGTTTTTGATAAACCACCCATTGTAGGAATTTCCAGAAATAGTCACTGCAGAGAGCAGACATGCAACTGCCTGGGGTAGTGTTGCGTTACTAAATGTCATCAGTAAATCAAATGTATTGGATCTAAAAGGCTGGTTATTTCCTGTTAATATTTGTTTAATTACAACTGATTCCATTATAACTTTGTTTGTTTTTCTTCAGCCTGATCGAGGAGCGCCAGTGCTCCTCACTGCCCTGCTCTCCTGCCAAACGAGCGTCTCCTTCCAAAAAGAAGCAGTTTTACATTAACCAAGCCATCCGCAACTCTGACCTCACTCCCCGCGCCAAAGGCAAGAAGAGCCTGCGCCGCCAGGAGAACAGTGAGCGTCTTTTTTTATTTCCATGTAATCATATGGCATAATGATTGATTTTAGTGGTTTTTATTAAATAACTCTCAAAATGAAACATTCTGCATTATCAGTGCTTTCGCCTTGTCACTCTGCTTGCAGCACGTTTTCTTGCCAATCTCCTGGAAAAGGACGAATGCTCCAAAGATGATCTGGAGGTTTGCAGTAACCCATCCATCCCATCCATTTTCACTGAAGCCTGCACCAACGAAAACTACATAGAGGTGCATGTCTTGCTTATTTACTCAAGAGCTTGGTTGCTTTTTTTATACAAGTCATCACTGTTGTTGTTGTGCTGGTGTTATAGCAGTGGGATAACTTCATGAATTGCTCTGGCGAAGAGCAGGAGAGGCTGCTTTTTCTGTTGGAGCATGAGGAGGCTAAGAGGAAAACCACCAACCAGCACCTGAAAGACCAAAGGAATGGTGAGCATCTCGGTTTATTTGTTTTAGTCTTCTTTTCAAATAACTGACGGGTACTCCCCCTCTCCGCAGTATATCCCGCCTTTTCTCCTCAGGACTGCTTCCAAAGAATTGATCGCCGGCTTCGAGCAACTCTGAGGCGGAAACAAATACCAATGGTGGGTATAACTTTTCTTCATTTCTATTTCTGTGCATGAAACGTTCACATGCGCTACCTGCTTGAGAGATTACTTTTGTCCATTGAGTATGGTTGGAAAGTGGTGTTGCATGCATCGGTTTGGATTATATGGACCCCTGCTGTTAGTAGTAGTTGTAGGAAAAGCTAATCTGTTACTTATTATTTATTCATGTTTTTACATGAATAGCAGAAAATGCATTTATTGCATCCAAACCAGCCATACTTATTTAGACCTTTTTATGCTGAAATATGTGTGGAATTCTTGTTAGCTTAGCCGCATTTAGCTTCTATCAAACAGCAAAATAAGCACAGACGTTCTGCAGCTACATCCGTTGCTTTGAATAAACGTTGATCAGAGATGTGACAAAGCACATTGCATTTTAGTATGTTTGCGTGCAGATGAGCTGTGTCTGAGGCAAACGGAGTGGGTTTATCATCCACAAGACACAATTTTAGCCAATTACAACCAGTAATTCTTATTCTAGCCTCCTCAGACACCATGTTTACCTTCTTACTTTATTCAGTATTAACAAGCTTTTGTTCAAAGACGCAGAAAAAAGTGGCACAAAGCCATAAAGCAAAGTGCTTCAGGTCACATGATCTACTCCTACACAGTTATTGTGGGGTTTCTGCAGAGGGCAGCCCGTCATGCCAACATGCACTTTAAACTTTAAACGCGATTAAACTTTTAAGTAACTGAAGTAAATTGAAAACTAGTTTGCTATTGTGATAATCAATAATAGAAGCTGAGTGAAAGTATGATTCATCATAACTTTCAGAGGATGTTTCACAGTAATTGTAAATTATTGGTTAAACGTTAAATAAATATAGTGGATTTATTAAGAAGGGATAGAATAGGTTTGTTCCTTTTCCCATGTTTCTTTTATTATGTCTGTTCATTAATGTGTGATTATTATAGGTTATAAAGGGGACATATGCAAAATCCACTTCTTTAGTAATGCAGAAAATGTCAATTTATTTCCTCCTGATGCTCTACATATATATTTATATTCTTTATAATCATATTTTTCAGTCTGTTTATTTTTCTCTATTACATTCATTTTCTATTACATCACAGTATTTGCTGTGGGTCTGCCATATATGGTCATGGACTTCCAGGTAATCAATGTGGTTAATCTGATACTTTGACATTTATAGTAAAGTTACCAATAAAATGTTTCTCTGTCGGGAGATTAGCGTATCACTGCTATCAAGCTACAAACATGGCGGAACTTCCTGTGACCTGGAGGGGGCGGGGCTTAACATGCCTCATTAACATTTAAAGATACGGCACCAAAACGAGTGAAGATGCAGCTCAGAACAGGGTTATAAGGTGTGTGTGGAGCAAGAAGCAGAAATTCAGACCAAGACATTGTGGTTCTACTTTATACAGACAATAAATTCATGATTTACATGTTAAAAGGAAGGATTTAAAAGCATCAAATCTCCTTTAAATAAACTTCACTAAATTCAAATCTGAGCTTCCTATCAATACTTATTTTTCCTGTTATTCCATTTTTAGGGAACTTTGGAGAACCTTGAGGAAAACCTTGTCAGCTTCTTCAAAGACCAACCTCACTCTGTTTACACAACCAACCTCAGCAGCAGGTAAAAAATCCTTTCTGTTGTCGGTCTGCAGGTTTTCTGTTGCTGTTTCAGAGGCTGCGTTGTCAGTCCTTGACACCTTTGCTGTTGAAAGTGGGTTAGAGAGTAAAAAGCTTCCTCAGTTATGTGTTTTTAATGTTTTTTTAGTCAGAAAGTGATGCAATTGTGTTGGAAATGACTCTGCTGTTCTTTCTGCTAAAATGGATCCGGCCATTAGACGATGAAAGCTGCTTTTCAGCTCACTGTCACTCTTCATCCTTCAGTCTAGCTAATAATGAAAGTGAAAGATTACAGCGCTTTGGTGCCAGATAAGGCCTCCAACCCATCAATATGTTGCTCAGACCAGTTAGCTTTTTACATCCCATCGGTGCCTGAATTAGCCAAACCCACCACCTCAGCTATTTAGACACTTTAACACACCTCTGTGTCTAAAGCACTTCACAAACACGAATACTCGTCCTGATGGGTCCTCATTTTATTTGCCACCTGGTTAATGGGTTTATATGAGATTATATTAAACTGAACAGAGATGCAAACTAAACAGGATGTGATCTGTGTGGAGAAACTGGGTCATTACAACAAATGAATGTTTGAACTGAGGCTT
Organism: Kiunga ballochi; assembly: GCA_037177335.1. Classification (NCBI taxonomy): domain Eukaryota; kingdom Metazoa; phylum Chordata; class Actinopteri; order Atheriniformes; family Pseudomugilidae; genus Kiunga; species Kiunga ballochi. Next base: position 4,499,261 of record JBAMIG010000015.1, read on the forward strand.
AGATGGAAGAAGAGGAGACGGTCGCTCATGCTTCTGTTTGTGTTTGTCAACCAGTTTTGAGAGACTGCTGCTTCACGCCATCTGCCAGTACATGGACCTTTTTTCTGAAAGTAAGTGAAAATGATGTAAAGTTCACACACTTGATCGCTTTGTCGGAAAGATCAGCAGTTTCCATGTCAGGATCGCGGGTAAGCTGGAGTCTGTTCCAGCAGTTAGCAGGCAGGAGGCAGGTACACTCTAAACAGGTCGCCAGGCCCCTCTATAATACCTACAATCTTTATGTCAAGCATTTGCTTTTAGCCACGTAAAAATGTTTTTTAAAATGTGTGCAAATGCAGTGTAAAATGTACGGACTGAGGAGCCAAAGCCAAAACACCAGACGGTCTAGCCCGCCAGAGGAACCTACATATATGAGATTTATTTTCAAAATAAAAGTAACTTTAAGTTCTTATTTGTCCATTAAAGAACCGTTTATATTTAATTATTAAACTGGTTGTGTTTATGTAGTTCAAAATTAAGGGTCAGGTTTGCTACAGGTGTAGAAATGTATGTTTATGCGACACCATTTCTGTATGGTGACACAGTGACTGGTTTCCTCCTAATGGCACATTACTAAGTTATTGCTTTACATTGCTCTGGTTTTCCTGGCAAAAGACTTTAGTTTGCTTAAAAAAGTTTTTTTTTGGCCATTATTATTTTTATTTCCATATATGTGATTTAATTTTTCTTATTTTAAAATCTGTTATTTGTAAGTTTTATTGCATATTTAGAAAATGATCAAAATGAGGCAAAATATTTATAAAATTCTTTTTTCTTAACCAAAAATATCAGATTTCTCATCATTTGTGCTCTAAAAGCAGAACTTATTACATATAAGCATAATCATATGTACTACTTTGTGCAAAAACAGAGATAATAAGCGAGTTTATTTTTAGCTTTTTTTTAAAAATCTGACCGTTTGAAATGATATTGCTTTGTATGTGGCCCGTGAACTAAATGAGTTAGACTCCCCAGGAGTAAAAGTTTCCCGGTTTACATCATGTTTACACATAGCTCAACTGCTCTTATCAACTTTAATGTGTTTGTGTTGCAAGAGTGTGATCAAAGTCTGTGTTGGACTTTCAGGCACCAACTATGGTGGGTCTCGTCAGACTGAAGTGGTGAACAAACAAGAGGAGTTCCTGCCTCCCAGTCCTCTTCTGTCTGCTTACCTGGAGCAAATGAGCTAAGAGCAGGGCCACGTCCCACTTCGCTGCTACTCTGCAGGCAGGAGCTCTATGAAATGTATATATGATGTGTAGTCCCAACACGAAGCCTGAAATGTCCTGGAGGCTCAGTATACAGATCTAAAAAGATGCCTGTATTAGTTGGTGAGTTTTTGTTGTAAATCTCTCATTAATTTAATCCAGTAACAAGTAAAAGTGAACGTAATCATGGTAACCGTAGGCTTGTGCATGTGATGCAGTTAGCATGCAACCCAGCACAATCCGAGCAAACGTCTGTGAGCTGGTCTGAGAGTCGCCGCTTTTATTTGCTCTCACTTCCTGCAGCAATCTTACACGTTATGGTGCTAAACGCTGCTGTCCGAAATATGAAGCATGAATGATATGGATCCACTTGTATGTGCAAACATGTTTCATCCAGTGCATTTCTGCTTTCTTGGCATTGGACCAGCATCCTGACACCTGGTCAACACTGAATGTGTGGATTTGATTTGACAATGTTTACAGTTAAACCAGTTCTGCATCTTTCATCAACTAACAGCGTTACGATTTAACCACTACTGCCTAAAACGCTGTTACAAGCCTGCAGGTGCATGTCTGTAAATATGTGTAAAGCACACACACACCAGTAGACATAGTATCCGTGTTGTTTCAATAAGAATCAGACATGAGGAACTACTAATGTAAGGAGATGCACTGTTTTACATGCAGCTGCAGATTTTTAGGTCTATTCATGATAAAGTTGTAAAATAAATGAGTTTAGGGATGTACTGTACTGTGTGTACAGTAGAAAGCGCCTGCTGCCGTCTCCATGGTAACATTCACAACCCCAGAAAAGCACTTCTGCCTTAGAAGCACCAGTTTCTGTTTGTCTGTACATGTATTTCTGCTCTTGTACATTATGGAGTACGTGTATGTGGGTTCATGTACGGGAGCAAAAGAAGCTTTTTTTTCATGCATTCAGTCGCTGTAACAAAACTTGACTTGTTGATGTGCTGAGTCAACAACCAAAGCTTGTGTGTTTTTATTGTGTGGATATCCAACTTCTCAGGCTTTGAACTTCTCACCCTGAATGTGAAGTAGTGGTTTCACACATTTCTACCGTGTGCCCTCCTGGAAGAACTTGTTGGTTCAGTTTCATCCCCCCAAGCCACGGTGCTGCCAACTTTTTAAATACAGTTGTGGTGTAAATACTTCATTGTGTGCCAAAAGTCTGATAATCTGAGAGCTTTATACGCTGTAATGAACCATCTTTATGTATATTTGGTGTGCATATTTATAATTTTCACAACAGCAATTAAAGGACTTGAGATGCTTTTTTCCTCTTATTTAATCATTTTTTATTTAATAGCTTTATATTTTAAATTTAAATAATTAATATTGCATCATTAGTAACTATAGACCACAATGTAATCTTCCTGCTTTAATCATTAAATGAGTGTAAGTAACTAATACACATTTTTGTTAACTAGGGAGCAACTAAAGTGACTAAAAGGGCACGTTAACAAAAAGACTTCTTTGTTCTGATTTCTTCCACTAGGTGGCGCAGTGGTATAAGTAAACTCAGAGGAATATTGATCTGAATTTATAATTGATGGTAAACAAGCATGAGACCATTTCGTCCAACATGAAACCTTTGCATACTTTGCTGTGTTTTGGAAATAATAAATCTGTTGCCTTTAAATCTTTTTCAGAGGAGGCAAAGATAATAAACTAGATAATGTAAATAAGGTTAACAGGCTGGATGAGTTTGCTGTTAGCAGCATTTGTTTACCACTGAAGACGTATGAAAAGCAGCAGTTTGACAAAGATCTGCAAAAAAAAACCCCACAAAAAAACAGTGCAAAACACACACACACACACACACACACACAATGACACACATGACTTTACAGCCTTTCATTTCCTTCCAATAAGCTGTAAAACTTTGTAAAATAAATATTTGGGAATTTCTTCAAACATTAAGCAGCTGAAATAGAATCCTGCTTATGACAGAAAACATTTATCTCAGATGTGTGGTTGTAAAATTGAAATGTCATGCTTTCATGGTTGTTTTTTTTTACCTGCCATGCGTCACTGTGGCTATGAGAGCAGGGCCACACCCTGGCAGACCTTCATTTAAGCTGAAAAGCATCAGTCATCTTTAATTATTTTGGTATCAAGTGTGAAATTTCAGTTGTCATCACCACAGAGGCCCGTTTAATGTTCATTTAATCTCTCGTGCAACAGGGCCAATGAACACACGTGTATCCCAGATCCTCTTTCATTTAATGAGGCAGATGGAGGATTGGTTTCCTGTTTTAAAATATCACACAAGCTCTTCATTTTAGCCAACAGCTGTTGCCAGCAACTGAGCAGTCAGCATTCACCAGCAATAGCTGAACGGTAACAGCAGAAATGGAAGAAGTGGCCGACTGGCTTTTGGCAACAATTAATGTATGAAGATGGAAACTTTTTTTTTTTTTTTAACTCACCTGCAGCTGAAGGGTTTATTTCCTTTCCTCACAACTAAAATATAAAGTTCTCACCACATGAACACACCTTGTTTTTTTTTATTTAATGTGTTAAATTTTGTGTTTCACATTCATGGCATTTCTCAGCTGATTTGAGGGATTTAAGCTTTAACCTGAAGAGAATTACACAATAAATATGTTTGTTTGCAAACTCTGAGTGACGATTTGCATCATATTACTCAAGTTTGTGTCACAGAAGCAACCGTGCAGATCAGGGAAAGGATATCAGATAATCATCTGTGTGATGTGAGCTGCATCTGACTCATTCAGCGGGAGCTGCTGCGCTTAATAACACAGGTTTAGGAATAATACAGGTAGGTCTCCACCACACTCGCATCTTCTGACTTTGTGTTTCTAAATGACCATATATAAGTTTCCTGCATTGCTATTAACAACAGGGTGTCCGATGTGTCTCCTCATAATTGGAAATAAAAAGCAATAAATAGATGATTCTCGTGAAATGAAAAGAAAAAAGGATGAAAGGCTATTTGAGTATTTTTCATCCAGTTTTATACACCTGTATTGTTTTGGTGCATTTTATAGAGGAGCAGCTACTTTTAGGGTTTTATGAAGCAGAAGCTCTTTCTTTTAAAGGGTACCTTTAATGTTTTGAATTACAAAAAGACTTCTGGACATCCTGTAGGTTTTTATAAGGACAAAAGAAAAGAAGTTCTGCAGCTAAAGATGAGTTCTGTTATCTGCTCATCAGCTGGTTATTCTAGCATCAGTATGGAACAGATAATGGTGGAAGTGAACCATTAAAAATAAACAATGATTTTTAAAAAAATCTGTTTTAAATATGAGGAACATACTCTTGTTTTAAACGCCACCAAAACCCCTTATTTGTTCAAAGAGTGTTACAGATTACTCTTCTCGTGACTTCTTGTAGTTCCAGATAATATCCTCATAACTTAAAGAGTTTTGGTAGGTTTTGACATTATTTTGTAATAATATACTATTTTCTATTATGTCTATGGGTCAGACTGTCCCGTTTATTCAGCACATTAATATTTCTAAACATAATTAAATCCCCTGTCTGTTAAACTCACACAAACTTCCTCCTATTTTTTAACTTTGGCTTTATTTACTTCACATTTTCTGTCTATAATGACTCTATATTAGTAGGTGACATGCTTGTTTGAACCGTGCATGGTGTGCGCGCGGCCTCTGCAGAGCCGCCTCTCCGCTCCGCTTCCAGCCCGCTCGCATCTACCGACGCCCCCCTCCGCTACCTGGGGGGTGGGGGCGCGCGGGGCCCGGCCCCTGCTGATTCAGAGGTTAGGAATTTGCATCTGATTGCTGTTTGTCAACCAATGATGTGACCGTGCAAGCCAGAGAGTCTCTCCACGCCTCTCTCGGGTCTGTGTGTCTCAGAGCGACACTCTAACTCAGAAAACACAATCTACACGCGAAAGCAGAATGCGTGGATATCATGCAGTCACATGAAACCACTTCTTTTTTATCCGATAAACACACGAACCACATATTTACATCGTCGTTTTGGTGCCTTTTCCTGTAATCGGGAGGGGAGACTCGGGATTCGGACAGACGGGGAAAGCAGGAATGTTTCTTCCGGTTCCAAAGAGTGTGAAAATCGAACGGAAGCCGATGTGGTAAGTCAACATTCTCCATATTTCCCCTTTGCTTTGCTTGAACCAGGCTAACTTTCAAATCACTTACATTTGAGGAGCTTCCTCATTTTTTTCTTTTTCTCTCTCACTCTAATTAAAGGGCGCAATTGTTTTTCTTCTTCTAAAAGAATCGATACGACTTTATCAAACGCCTGATCAATAAACTATAGGCTATAGGTGGCGGATGGATTTAATTACAGCGAGTCGGTGTATGAGTGAAACGGCACTGTGTAAAATAGTGAACTAAAAACAAGACACTATGTAGGATTTCACACCCATGTTTTATGGGCAGTTAATCCGATTTCATCTGCATAATGGAGTTGTAAATAAAAAAAAAAGTGAGCGTGTTTGAGCCGTTAGGCGTCGCGTGCACTGTCGCGTGAAACGGCTGACGTTCCAATTCTGACCGTTAACTCGATTTTCGGTTGTCAACCAAATACTGTCACTAACGTAAAGCCACAATTGAGCTAGCTGCTCCTGTTAGCATTACAAGATTATTTACAGCGTTAACCACTGCTTTCGCATCTTAAGAACCAGCAACACACCAGCCTGGTTTTCTGTTTAAGAGTTCAAATAAAAGTACTTTAAAATGATCATTTAAAAATGTAGTTCTCTGTGACAAAGCAGAGTTGTACATAACATTTTACGGCGCCATTAAACATCAACTGCCAGATTGTGTAACATAAGCACATCATATTGCCCTTTATGTTAGATATGAAGCCAGTGGGTGTGACTGAAAAGAAAGTTTGGCCTGCTTGTGTCAAAGCAGAGCCTTATAGCTGCTTTACATGAAGCCGGTTCTTGTTTTGCTTTTTTATGTTGTAATCAGCTTAAAAATGCAGCAGTCAGGGTGCAAAAACAAATTCAGTTTGCAACAATCAGGACACTTTAGTTTAGATGTTCATTTTTAAAAAGAGATACAGTTTACCTTTACCTGCCACTAAGCAAACTACATCTTTAAAGTTGCAAAGCTCTACTTTTCCCATGTGTATTAATGTCCTGTTGGTTTTTCCTTTTAAGCCACATGGTCAATAGATGCTTATTCCACTGTATTTATATGGGGAAAGAAGCTGCTCTGGATTGGTACATGACAGGACTAAAATACAAGAGAAAAAAAGGATATTCTTAAAGTTTTGGAGATTATTTTAATCCAGAAAAAGCTGATTAAAATGTATTGTGGAAGCACAACACAAAGGTGGAGCCTGGTGGCATGAACATCTCAGGTGCAACACTGGTAAAAGATGGACACATTGCTGCCTTCAGGACCACAGCGGTGGGGGGAAAATCCACAGTAAATAAGAAGCCGAGTATTCCTCTGTATTACATCAGCTGACATGAAAATGGTCAGGAGACCTTTCATCCCAGAGTTCAAGAGGTTCTTGTAACTATTATGTCAGGAGCCTGGCCAAGGGGAGTTGAGAAACCTCACAGCCACATCCAAAAACTGCCTGGCATTTGGTTTGTGGTGAGTGTTAAAAGTTTCACCAAGAACCAGCAGTGGGGGATGCAGACACAGGAAGCAGGTTTTGTTTTAAAGCCACCTAGAGTTCTTTGTCTTAATGACCTTCTGCACAAATGTTCTGAAAGCAATTACAACAAGCGCCTGTCAGTGAGAATGCTCTGTTTCATCAGAAAGTGTGGCGTCAGACGTTTTTTCCATGATGAAAACCAGAACATTAAGAGGTGCTCTTTTAGCTTCTTTAGCTGTGATACTGAATCTTTTTGTTCACCCAGCCTTGTTGTGAGGTTTACGTTAAGACGTGTGTGCAAAGTGGCGTGCAGGCATCCACCGTGTCAAAACGGTGCACTCTGAAGTTGTGGTTGATAAATAGAAAAGCGTCAGCAGCTGAATTGCAGAACACGGCGCTATCTCAAGAGATTTCCTGGCCCTTATCACACCCGCACCCCACCGAGCACCAATCACCTTAGGGGAAAATAAAATGCCTCACTAATCTGTTTGGTCCAATCTGGCATATGGTTATCCTTCCTCTGACCGGCACTGCCTATCTGCACCAGTGTATCCAGAGGAGAGAAATGCTGCAAGTGGTGGGAGGGTTGGGGGGTGGGGTAGGGGGCATTTCCGTTGTGATTGACCCTCTGTGGATTAGAAACGTATGGCAGGGCGATCAAGTTCAGGTCTTAAAAGGCCTTACCTTCGCTTTTGCATACTCGTAGGCTGGACTTAATGAGCGCACGGCTTCTTATGAAATGTTGAAGACGCTCGTTGCTGTTTTTGATTTTAAAGAACTGATGATGGCCGTGTTGTGTTTTTGTGGAAACTTCTGTTCAGTTTCCCATCAAAGGGCCGTGTTGAAACAGCGGCAGACCTTGACCTGATGTATCTGTGTGCAAACCAGACCTTGTGACTGCACGCATTGCAGGACCGGGGGAATTAAACAATGATTAAAAGCTGCGTTGGAAGTTTCTGAAATAGTACATCGGATTAAACTTTTCCAGCCTCTCTGTGTAGAACATGTGCATATTTTAGAGTTGTTTTGTGGTTTTTTTTTTTTTGGGGATAGTGGAAAAAGCAAAACAAGCCACAGAGCAGTCTGATCACAGACTCATTGCTTTTACTGTACACTTATTGTTGTGGATTATCCCACCCTTAGGGCTCTTTCTTAAGCAGGAAAACCCACAAATGATTAAATAAAACTGTTGCTGACCAGCATGTGTTCTTTAAGGGACACACAGTCCCATCATATCGTAGTGTGAGTGGAAACCCACTGACAGATTGGCGGTGAGATGATGCTGCTGTTCTGCTGCAAATCAAGGTTTGGATGGTTTGTCCAATGTCTGTCTAAGTTGTGTGTCCACAACTAAAGCTGTTTGCTTTTGACTTATAAGCTGGTTAGAAAGAGCCAAAATTCACGCTGTTATCGTTTAAAGCAGCAATCCTCTCGGTTTCCTGCCACCACAGATGTTTAAGCTCAAGTCAAGGGTTTTTGACAAATATTTGTAAGCAGCAAGTGTATTATGCAAATAGTTGAGTTTGACTTTGGGCATCATGGCTGACTGAACGGCAGCCGCTGGCAGCTTGCCACTAAACTGGTTAGCACCAACATTTAATGACAGATATGCACCGACTAGATAGACAAGCCTGTTTATTTTCTTCTGATCAAACTACAGCTTCATGCTTCAGTGGTTTGTAAAGGCTGTTTTTAGGCCGTCGCTTCATTCAAATCCCCCCTCATGGAATAAGGGTGTGGACTTTGGCTTGAACTCTACATTGTGTGACCTGAATGTTTCAATTCTAACCCGTCTGTAAATACCAGCATGCACTGTAATACAGTAAATGCCAGCGCTGTCTTCACACCACAACCTTTCCTGCCGTTAAAGAACGGAGAGGCAGGGTGGCCTGGCTGCCTTTCAGCTGCTCTTCTGCCAAAAACTACTCTTTAAAAAAGAAGCTCCTGTTTGACTTGCGGTGCTGAATCTCTGTTATTCAGCCAAAAAAAAAAAAAAAATGGAGACAGAAAGTAAAACGTCACATAGAGCTTTTATTTCTTAGGATGGCGTCATGAGGGAATCCCTTCAGGTCCGGTGGTGACGCAGATGGAAGGAAAGGGTCGGAGGGGTTTTTTTTTTTTTTTTTTTTTGGGATGCTCGGCAAACCTTAAACAAGCTTGTTATAACGCTGACAATTAGTACATTTACTCTGGTCTGCCTGGATACCAGCGCACAGCCGCGGCACACCGACATGAAGCTGGAAGGTGGCGGCCTGCTCTACCTCTCCAAACTAATTTAATCAGATCTGTTTTCCAACATGGTTTTTATTCAGCGTATTGATGGCTCGTAACAGAAGCGACTTCACCTCTGTACACACAAGAGTTTACTGTTAAAGATCACAATGTAATGACGTGACAGCATAGTCACCATATAAACCAACAAGTTAATCCAGTTTTCATACCATTCAATGAAAAATGCAAATCCTCTACCCCACCTCTGCACTGGATGAACTATCATCACACCGGCTGTGTAGAGTTACAATAGCTCTGCAAGCTGCAACAAGCAGCTCGTCTCCTGAGTCGTAGCTTTTCTTGACAAAGTTGGCTTCGGTAAACACAAATTTGACTGAGTATCCTGCCTTAAAATTAGCACGAAAACTATGTTCAATAACTTGGTTGAAGAGGAATTAATATAGTTTAGTTTTAAAAGCAAGAAGTTAATTATGCAATGTGTCAGAGTGTGTAAAAGCCAACGGCATGCCAAAGAAACTATGAAACAGAGGAGTAAAATGAATTTAAGCAGAATCATTAAAGGAAGAAGGACATTAATGGCTTTATTTAGGAAGCTCATTCTGATACAATCTGTCATAAATGAGATCTTTGCTTTCCCTCACGGTTGTTCCAGAATAAGTTTTTGTTTTTTTGTGGTAGAACTGCAGAAAATAAATAAAATCCTCCATTACTTGGACGTTGTTTGACCTCCTTTTAGAAGAGTTGTGTTTCCCCTCCAGAACTGTCATCACATGATATTTATACGTGCTCCCATAATGCTACTGTCTCCACATCCAGCTTTAGGTGGAGTTGTAACGTGGCGAGGTCAGTATCCACGAGGGAGGCGGACATAAACTGCTGCATACGTTTCAGCTGAATCAGCAGAGATTTTCTTTTTTTTTTTTTTGCATTCATCATTATATCCCATGACTCTTCCTGTGGATAGAAGAAGTGCTCCTTTAAGGTAGCACTTGTAGATCGTTAACATATGCTGCTTATGTGACCTTTCATATGAGAAAAGATGCATATTAATGTGCATTTCTGAGCTGGTATAGCTGTAGATTAGTCCCATATTGTTGACATCTTGTTGCTTTTTAATGCTGGATGCGTTTTACCCTGATTTCCCAAAGTTTTGGTTCCCAAACATTCAGTTATAGTCATCCCCATGTTCTTGTTGATCACTGTGTATTTCCAGTCTTTCACTCTGAATTCTCAAAACTCAATCAGACGCTTAAATATTTTTCTTCTCCAAGTGAAATATATCGCACAAACACCTAAACCTGCTCTCTGTGTATTTATTGGTGCAAAGTCGGAGCACTAAAGCGAATATGCGGTGACCTCTGCCACACAAATCACTTTTAGCTCCTCTTGCTTGCGTAGTTGATGTATGGTTGCAGATTTCACTGCTGAGAAGTGAATCACTGGATTATTTTTGCTATATGCCCACTTAATTTATGGCATAGCTGGGGCTAATCAGATTTGGCTTGCTGTATTGCTTCGGCTTGCTGGAAGAGGTCAGTGGAAAATGCGTGACCAGCCTGTGCGACACTTCCTCAATGATCTTGTTGTTGGTGCACAGGGGCTCAATGGAGCCTGTGTTACTGCCTTACGAGGTAATGCTGCAAGGAATGTGAGAGAGGGTCGCATAATCAAGACCAGCACCACTGACCGACTTCTTGCTTTAATGCTTCCCCCCCTTTTTTCTTAATGTAGAAATGTTGATGAAGGGCCACAGTCTGGCTTCTCCTTTGATCATTTTAAATGATAACATGTTTTTATAAAAGCTTGAAGCTAAAAGCTAATAATTAGAGGGGAAAAACCCTCTAAATGTAACTAAAGAGCTCTCAGATTTAATATAATTTAATTCAAGCTACATGCTTCTGTTATTTTACTTAATTAAACATCTTTATGCATTTGCAAGGATCCATCTACAGTGATTAAATTATACCATATATCTATTTTTTTTTCTGTAGTTCTTGAGGAAGTATTTTAATTTTGCAATTCAAAAAGAAAGTTTCTAAAAGAGATTAATAGTGACCGTGTGGGTAATCTGTAACTACATTAAAATAAGTTGCTTTGCTGTGTTTTGCTAAATCAAATGTATTCAACATTTTAAAGTGATATAAAGGGAAATAAAACGTTCTTATTGTTGCCACTTCAGGCAAAGCTGAGCCCACAGAAAGCATGAATTCAGACTGGAAGGAAACACTGGGGATGACCCAGTCCTGCATGGAACGAGGAGTAAAAGTTGTGTGTGTGGGTTTGTGTAAACAGCTCGCTTTGTTAACCCGTTACTCACAATGTCTGACACCGCTTAGGTGGTTTGTTCTTAGATTCTTCATTTAGCTCATGCTTACATTTTGCACTGGAGGGCTGTGCTGTCTTTAGCCGGCACTGGAAAACATGTCAACTGCATCTGGAAACATCTTTTCTAGAATAATTTTTAAAGTGAAAAACATTTTTTATTCATTTTCCAGCTACAAACCTGAACTGGATGCATTTCCCATTAGATTCACTGTAAAAATTCATCCAAACATCTGACTGTTTATCTAGACATGTTTGTTTATCATATCAGTAGAAACTCTGAGCTGCTGCTAATGTGGCTTTTAGTGTCACGCTGCATCATCGCAGTGCAGTGAGGAAAACTGCATTAATGCTTATGATTATAGGATCCTTTCTTTGAGTCTTATTCAAAGCAGGTGTTGCAGAAGCGTTATGAAATATAAATAGATGAAGAAAAACGGCCAAATTGGCACCCACAGACCCAGCCCAATCCCAAAGAAGCCATGAAAGTTCCCTCCACTCTGACATGAAGAGACGCCGGCGAGCGCTAAGCACCAGAGATGGAGACTAAAAGTGGATTACCACTTGAAGATTCTGGCTCTGTGATTTTCACTGAAGCAGAACAGACAGACGTTCATTTTAATACCCAGTTTCAGGTCTCACAAAGACCTCACCCAGCTCCTCTCAGACCGCATGGCGTTCTGAGGCGGGAGATGGTTTGTTCTTTCAGTAGAAGAAGAATTAAGCTTCAGCTTCTAGAACAACATCAGCACAGATAAACAAAGGTTCCCACTAAGCTTAAAAAATAGAAGACGTTCTGTATTAATGCTTGTTTTTCTGCAACAGCCTGTTTTTATTGCTCATTGTTGAAAACAATGTGCACCCTCAGCGTTTTATTAGTTGTTTGTGGGCTCTATTTTGCACGGATTGGGATGTTTGCCGTATTTCACAAGGTTTGCATGCAGCCATACTGGTATGGACATAAATATACGTGCATGTGTTGGAGGCGGCGTGGGTCTTTTTATCTCATTGGAATTAGACCCTTAGCTCTCGTTCTTATCACTCTGCCTTGTTTGCTCAGGCCCTGCAATCTTCTACCTCTCAAATGTGTTTCGAAAAAAAATAAAAGAGGCTTAACCCATTAGGTCTTGTCATTCCTGCTTTATCCTGCATTCAGCCAATCGATGACGTTTGTGTGCCAGTTGGTCTTCCTTATCTTCCCCACTGTTAGAGAGCTTCCTGCCACCTTGCCCAGCAGGTGGTCTCTCTTTAGCCAATTAAGGTGTTATATGAGCCCTAATGCGCTTATTGTCCATTCCACTTGAGCTCCGAAGTCTGAATTCCCGAGTACAGGTAGGAAAAATCAACTGGAACTGGGTGTGATTATTCCCAACTTCAACTTTTGATATCTGAGGACGCTTTAAAGGCACCTGAATCGGAATGTTGGTTGCGAATGAATGCAGATAGTGACGGATGCACACTGACTGACTGCACCATCTGTTTGCAAATTCCAACATTTGTGTTGGAAGCTGGCTTTAAAGGAGGCGAATAAAGTGTACAAAGGCATCGATGGAAGTTAAAGTCAAGCTATTGTTTGCATTGATACTTTTTTAAACTTATGTAGCAAGATGGCAGTAATTAATAAATGCACCAATACTGCAATGTTGCAGCTTTATGGATGAGAATAGGAAAATGTGCGTGTGAGCGAACCGGATATCGTATATCATGAGGTGGGATAAAATCCAGGTAGGATCAAACAGTTTTTCTACATTAGTTTTTTGAATGAAGAATGCTCCCAAATGTCACTAAAACAGATGGTTGCTCATAAAAGAAAGTCTCCATATGTCAGCCATCACAGCAGGGGTTACATTGGTCCTCTGATGTTTGGTGAAAGATGCCCAGCGCTGACATGGAGACAGACCTGTGCAGCTCAGGATAGATGGCTAAAATTACCAGGAAGAGGCTCCACATTTGTAATTTGAGCAGGAATTCACAAAAATGGCTGTAAAACTAAGGAAACGGTTTGTTATCTTCATGTCCTCTGAGTATTTCCTCATCTAGAAAGAGCCGTTTTCCTCAATTACATAAATAAAGCGATTTACCTATTGGTAAAATGGAAGAACAGTGATGCAATTTGCTGGGTGTACATCTGTTTCTAAAACACTTTTACTGGCAAAGGAGGACAAACCATACCTGTTTGTTCTCTGCTTGCCTTAAAATGAGGCGTTTATTCAAAGGTTTTGTACAAATAGATGCTGATAATGTAGAGAATTTACCCAATTATCGATTTTTCAGTCCTTGTTGCAGCACAAAGTACATGCATGAGGTTTTATTAAAATAATTCTGCTTGGGTCTCTGAGGCTGCATAACTTGTTTTTTCATTGCAAAGTTGTGGTCTGAACACATCTTATCACATTAACCCAGACCTTGTATTTAATGTGTGAGAAGGTATTGAAATAAACCCAAAACTATAATAATAATAATTTTTTAAAAAAGAAGAAAATGTTCATCATGTTAATTTCTTCATGATGCACTAATAACGCCCCTAATCCTGTTAATCAGTACCCAGCTTTATGACTGAGATATAAAACAGTGTGGCGCTTTGTCAGTATCAGTTTTGAGAAATGGCGGACCACAAACCTTTAAAAAAAAAACTATTTCAAAAGCAAACATGCAATGCTGGAAACCTTTGCAAGCAGGTTTTCTGCAAGCAGCAGAAACACTCTTCAAGTCAGACGTAGTCAACATGTCTTGTACTTCTCACAACTCGACACAAAAGGAGGAAAAAACATTTCCCCCCTTTTATTCTTTCCTCTTTTTGCTGCTGTGTGTATTTACTAACAGAAAACATGCGATAAGGCCGATGGCTGCTGTTAAATTCAAACCCTGTCTCCATTCAGGCACGCGTCCAATTTCCATCAAGCGCACACGCAGAAAACCCGTTTATCTGTTGCAATTATTCATATCGGAGCTCAATCTTATGAGATTCTGCTAAGAAATTTACGAGTATTGAGATATGCCTCTTAAATTGGAGAAGCGGGCAGAAACATGTTAGTGGCGCAATGGAATTTGCACCATCTAGCATGTAGGAAATCCTGATGCTTGTGATCATCAGTGGCATGAAACAATGAGACCACTTCTGCTTCCCTCTGTACAGGAGGGCCCAGCTTAACACTGCAGCTTCTTTGTAATCACTTCTGTCTTTAGAATGACACATGTGGCACATGCAAAGAGCGATGTGTCTCACACACAGTACTGGTCGTGGATTAAGTAAGCTCTTCTCTGACCGCTTGTGATGTTAAATGTTGGCCGGTGCATGGTGAATATAACGGTTTGTACTGCATTGTATTAAGCCTGCATATATGTTTGCTTTTGTCGTTGCACAAACTTGCTACAAGCCTTTCCACATCCTTTTTAGGTGAGATGCTTTAATCCTGCTTCCACTGGGGCTTTTCTGCTCTTGACAACTGCGGATGTTCAGTTGCGCCTCCGTCGTGCTGAAAGAATGCAGCGAATCAAAATTGAGAATCTGTCGGCTGCTTCGCTGCATGTGCTTCCAGTTGTCACTTCCTTCACTCTGAAGACACAAGTTTCACAGTCTGTCTTTCTTTGCACTTCTCTAACACATGCGGCCGTAGTATGATGACATGTTTTATTCCTTTGGACAGATGTCTGTTCTGGCTTGATGCAGCTACGTGCACGCCTAAAGCTTTAGGCTTCAGTTTTCTGACATTTGTTTTTGAGGTACCTTCATGGCAAGCTTAGTGATGAGCTGCAGGTTCTTATTCAATTCAGGGTCACAGGGAAGCTGGAGCCTATACCAGTAAATAGCAGTAGGAGTGGGTGATATGGGCAAAAAGAATTATCTTGATTATCATTTTCAATTTTACAATAACGATAATCTGACAATATCCTTTAAAAGGCTTTTTTCCCCCCTTTTCCTACATGTTAATTTACTCATTTAAATTTTTTCCTCAACAAATAATGCTGTCAACTGTGTTTACTGAAAGACGTCTATATCCAAACCTTTCAGAACAATAGTTTTTTATATTTTGAAGCGTTTCTGCAAAACCAGCATAAAAAAACACCAAACCATTTCCAGGCCAGTGACTGAGTGAGTTGTATGACTGAATGTTTCTGCATATTTCTACCATGCGAGGCTTAGTTGTGATTTTCATGCCGGTGAGTCCTGTCCGCTAATTGGCTGAGTTTCTTGCCGCACAGTCACATGACTGAACGCAGTCCACTGATTGGTCTCTAAAAGCACTTATTTAGAAAACGACAACTTTCACGTTTTCCTCATTTACCATCTACGTGCCATTTGTTTTCCATGTATTCAATAATGTGAAATTTCACATCTTCAAAGCAACATTTACAATATTATCCATGGCGATGTAGACGCCCACCTCTAGACGAGAGGCCGGTACACCCGTTATGGGTCTCCAGTCCATCACAGGCTTGATTCTTTGTTCCCTGAAGAAAAAGATTCCTTAAATTTTCCCTTTACTTTTACTACAATTTACCATCTACTTCTTTTATGGACTGAAGGCATCATTTCTCCTTAAAACCTGTGTTTAGATGCTTTGTGATGCTTATCACAAACCAGAATAGCGCTCTGTCATAGCGTAGATTTACAGCCCCTCTGTACCTCCATCTGCATTTTCTGCTTTATCTACAATAGAAGCAGCTTTCCTCCATGTTTTTTCTGCTGTGGCACATTTGCTGTGTCCATTTACCTTATGCAACAGGAGATTTCTGACATTGTGCTAATCTAATTTAATCTTCCTCATGAGTCAGACCTGTGTAATGCGATATATGCCGATTTGCAATAAAAAAAAAAGAAAAAAACAAAGCAAACATGGTTGAAAAAGCACTTCCAGCTTGAGTACATGTGCAGAAACGGTGATAACAAGGATGTTTCTGGGTGTTGCTGTGTTACACATTATGTATTCACGACTATATAAACATGAAGTATGTAAAATAGTTAATTTTCCTGTAAAATGAGGCACAGCAGTGTTATGATTTAATTTGCTCATGTGAGAAAAGCTGGGATTTAAAGGGGTATGCAGTGTTCATCATTCTCCAGTGTGCTTGACACTACATGTTACGCCAGTGTAGCTGTGAAACTGGTGTAAGATGTAGTGTAATACCAGTGAGCCGCAAGCAGGAACCCCCCACCCCCCACCCCTCCTGGGAGACAAATAATACCTGCATTGTAATGATGGGGTTTGTTGTGGGCAGCGAGTGCTGAGGTGGTCACTTTTTCGGCAGCTCAGCGTGGCGTTAGTCGTACTTTGAAGAGTAGAATTACCTTGAAGGTGTGCTGACGCCAAGACTGCTTTTTCAATGTATGTTTTGTTCAAGGACTGTCATGCATGTTGTCAGCTGTAATGCCAGCAAACGTAAGCTTTCAAAAGAGGAAAGCATCTTTCTGGAATAAATCAATATCCCTGTATCTCACTTTAATCAATAACTTAGTAAAGAACGACACGGCCGCTCTCATCGGGCGGGAACGTGGTGAAACGAATCAAATCATAAAGAGTTTCACTGGTTTGTGAGATTTAGGGTTGATGGTTATTGGCGTCTGTTTCTTTGAGTATTAGTCAGCACAGCTGAGGGAGCGTTGACTCTTCCAGTCACTGCCAGCTCCTGTCATGACTGGCGCTCACACATGTCCTGCACTCACATCTAATTTCCCCACATGCTGGATACTTAGTGTGCAGCTGTTATCAGGAAGAGCCTCTGCAGACGCATAATACTAAACATTTAGTTTTTTTTTTTTATCAGGTTGATGGAGATTACTCAGACGGGATGTTTTGTGGTAGTTTTTAACTATAGGTGGCAGAAAGTCAGAGCTTGTTCCTTATGGCGGAGTTATTTGCATACCTGCGCCTGTTCTGGGGCAGGTGTTCAGGAGAAATAATGCCGCCTACACAACGCTGTAGAAAAACTCCCTGATATGTCGCTCGCAGAACTTTTTCTGCGAAGGGGATTTTTATTTTTGGTGCTTTAAGGGTCCTGAATCCAGGTTAATGGCGGTTCTTGTTGTTGAGCTGAAACGTATTTTGAATCAAACCAGCCAGGTGAGGAAAGTGGCTGTTGTGTCTGGGATTTCACTTCCTCTTGTTGAGTTTAAAACATTTTGTCCTGTGTGGGCAGCTTGATTGGTCGGATTCTGGTGTGAGTAATTCTGCAAATGCTGCACGACAGATATTATCTGAGACACGTGTGTGTGTGTGTGTGTGTGTGTGTGTGTGTGTGTGTGTGT
>JBAMIG010000015.1:4536407-4556815 GCA_037177335.1 Kiunga ballochi
GTATTTGCATTAAAACTTATGGATTCTGCACAGTCTCTGCTTGCTAAAAGGGAAAAGATTTACTTTCATTTTAAGGGATTGTGCATGCTACTTTCTGCAACTATTAGTCCGATGTTATAACTACAGTTAAGCTCTGTTCAACACCAGACTGGCTTCTGCAATTCATTCATCAGTGTGTGCAAAATAATATCTTTCATCTCTTGACCTCTCCCCCCCTCTCTCTCTGTGTGTGTGTGTGTGTGTTGTAGGAACTCCTGTGAATCGTATTCCGATCATGGCCAAACAGGTTCTGGATCTGTACATGCTCTACAAGCTGGTGACAGAGAAGGGCGGCCTGGTGGAGGTCATCAACAAGAAACTGTGGAGGGAAATCACCAAGGGACTCAACCTGCCTACCTCAATCACCAGTGCAGCCTTCACTCTCCGCACACAGTCAGTACACACACACACACACACACACACACACACACACCCACCCTCTTTCTTTGATTTGAATTTAAGCTAAAAGGTTACCTGGTTGCATTGTTGTGTTTGGTTTGTTTGTTTCAACAAAGCTGCTTGGAACGCCTTCATTGAACAGATCTGTTAACCGTCGGCCCACAGGGATCAACGCGGGCCAAGTTTTGATAACATGATGTAGTTTTAACTGACAAAGCGATAATCCTTTAATCCCCGGTCTGTTTGGCGCATCACAGATGTAGAAAAGCGAGCGATCAAATGTCAACAGCTGCTTTGTTTTACAAATCAACCCTGCATGTTGAAGTAATTTCCTGTATCTGCTTCAGAATGCAGGATTCACTCCGTCCCGGTTAGCAAAAGATCAGATCAGATCTCCTAATCTCTTCTTACAGGAAGGAGGTTTGTCTGCAAGTGGTAGACGATGATACGCTCATGTTGTTCAGCTAAAGCCTGAACTTAAATGCTTTGCGACACACACCCATCACTGCTTATGTTACAAAAACATTACATGCAAACCTGCTGTTTGTTTCAGATACATGAAGTATTTGTATCCGTATGAATGTGATAAGAGAGGTCTGAGCAACCCCAATGAGCTTCAGGCAGCCATCGATAGTAATCGACGGGAGGGCCGTCGACACAGCTTCGGCAGCTCCCTCTTCACGTATTCCCCAAACGGGACCCCCACGATGCTGTCGTCGCCGAAAGTCCCCACACCCAGCGTGGGCCTGACAGTAGGCTCCAATGGGGCTTCGCTGACCCCCATCCAGAAGATCAAGAAAGGTGGGAATTGTCTTCTTTATAGGAAGTGTTATTTGGAATTAATAGAAAATACAGAAAGGCTAAATCTGTTTCCCAGCATGCAGTGCAGAAATATTTCTGTCACACATCAGACTAAAAATGTTGCATTAGTTCAGCAGACATTTATGGGTTTGCACCCAAAATGTGCAACAATAACATGTATTTATACCCAATAAGACTCATCTTGATATGCATTTATTCATCAGCTTACATAATGCATCCCTTTTTACTTCCTTTCTGACCAGAAGAGGAGGGAGGCCAGCCGCTGCCTGGGGTCAGCATGGCTCGTCTGCCACCGGGAGCCTTAGCGGGTCACTCTGTGGCTGCTGTACAGGCGGCGGCAGCCCAGGCAGCAATGGCGGCTCAGGTGGCAGCTCTGGAACAACTGAGGGACAAACTTGAGGCTGGCGAGCCGCCGGAGAAGAAGATGGCGCTTCCGGCCGAGGAGCACCACAGATTGCTGCAGAGAGCGCTGCAACACAACCTCCTGGCAATGACCGCTCAGATACCAATGAACATCCGGATCAACAACCAAGGTACTGAACAAAAAAGATTTTCAGTTCATTACTTTAATAAGATTAATGAAACCTTTTCCTAAAATGTTCAAACTGAGACATTTCAGTGCTTCATGAAAAATATCAATTCATTCTAATATGAATCTGATGGAAATCAGGAAACAGCTGAAATACGGGCAACAAAAAGCTGGAAAAGTCATTAGCACAAAGTTAAACCTTCATAGAGGAGGAAGAGGAGGCTGCATGATGTCATCTTCACTGAATGACAACTGGACACAACAGGGAAAGCTGTCTTGTGGTCAGAATAACACAAATCTGAAATCCCTTTGGGGAGCTGTGATGCCGTGTCTTTGCTGGTATGATGGGGAACTCTGGTCCTGGAATCATGCACATTTCCCATGTATCCTCTGTCCAGCACACTAAATTCAAATCAAATGGATTCAACGGTGTGGAAACCTTTCAGGGCGATGGCAAAGGTTCCCACCTCTGCATTAGAGTTTATTATGCAGGCAGCTTCCACATCTGTGAGGCTCCATAAATGCTGAGAAGTGAAAGGTTTTAGAGCAACATCTGCTCCCATCTCCAAGCAACATCTCTTTGAGGGAAGGCAAGACGATGCTAAACGACATGCAACAGCAAGAGTCCAGATGCTGAACTGACCTCCCTGCAGTCCAGACACCAACAGAAAACACCTGGAACATCATGAAACAAAGATTTGGCTGTTAATGTCTGAGACAGAGGTGCCCAAGTTCGGGCCTTGAGATATACCATCCTGCATTTTTTATATGCATGCCTTCTCCAACACACCTGCATGCTTCTGCAGCTCTGCAGAGGCCTGGTAACGAGCTTTCATTGGGTTCAGATCCCTGCATCAGAACAGAATAGGACAACACCTCCTAAAGCTCCAGAAACGGGTCTCCTTAGTTCCTGCAGCTTTACGGAGGGTTAAAAGAAAAGAGGACGTTACATGATGGTAAAGCAGATGTAAAAATGGGTTAATATTTTGTCTAATATTATATTAGTATAATATTATGTCTCTTCTCTATCATGATTTAATATGTTGCTTATATTCTATTGGGGATAAAATGTGGATTCACAAATGTATTTTGCTGATCAGTTTTTGGCATCTTTTAATAATAGTTTAATCTGCAATGTTTTTATTTATTTGAATTTTTATTATATTACCAGACAGTTAATTTATCTATAACTATCCCAGTTGCATGACTACAACACAGCTAGTATAGGTGTTTTCTTTTTAACAAACTGTCCTTATTGGTTATACATGGTTCTGGATATCACCTTCTACCTTTTCGTGACAGTTAACACCTTAAAACATTCTTATCGTGTCACCTCAAACCACAGCACACGGTAGTAAGGAAGTAAGCCACAGAAGGCCTATATGTTGACCTGTTTAGCTTATAGAAGCAGAGCACATGCATGTATACAATAAATGTCTCGTGGGGATTCCCCTGTGCAAGAAGACGCTTTGATCTTATAGCAGGGTTTGTCTCAGTTATTGTCTATCTGATGGAGCATCAAAACGGTTTCTCGGTAAGTGAAAATACACGTGAATTCGCAGAAATGTTCTGGACATTTTCTGAAGAATTCCTTCTCAATGAAACTTGATACAATGTGTGTGTGTTTTTTTTTTTTTACTCATTTGGTTTGACTTTTTGAGAAATAGTTTGAGAAGAGAAAAAATAAGACACTTTGTTTTCCTGACAGATGGCAGACAAGACTCGGCTCTGAACCTCACCACCAACGGCACAAGCAGCATCAGTATGTCAGTGGAACTTAATGGAGTTGTGTACACTGGTGAGCACATACATCATTATCAGGATACAGTGATAACCACACTCTTTCCTGATGAACACACTGATTGTTTAGAAAACTACTGCAAATGCTTTCATATCAAAATGTTTGTGTCAGATTAACTAAACGCTAGCTTTAGCTTAGCTTGGCGTAAAGCCATGTCATCTTTCTGTCAGCATCTTGAGTCATATTACAGAAGTACGACAGCTGTACAAAGCTATGCACAAATAAGTCTTTTTATCAACTCAGAGGTTTCTACGGAAGCCCAAAGGGGCCATGCTCAACTGTTATTCACAGAGGCATGAACAGTTTGTCTGACCACAGCAACTGTCCAATCACAGGCAAGATTCAGAAGTGTTACGCATTCGTAAGGGGAAGTTCAGTACCATAACTCCTGAAGGATTTGTGCAATAAAAATTACAAACTGCCGTCATATGTACCAAATTTCTGTTGCTACGGTTACCAGTTAGCATTTGAGCCAGTGCAATAATTTAGAACAATCAGGCTATTTGACTGGAACTTCTTTTATGTTCTTTATCACATTTTATACAATGGTCCGGATAAATACTCGATTCTGATTGGCTGCTAGGTGTCGGATCGTTCACGCCTCCACATTGTCCATTATCTACTGATAATGGACACCTAGTCTGGCATTATTCCTTACATAACAAACACCTTTCAGCCAATCAGAATAGAGTATTCACCTGAACAATGGTATGATGTGTTTTAATGCAAACACTCAATAATTCTTGTTTGTAATTCTTGCACATGTACATGCTCTCACTCGGCTTCCAGACATGCGTGTTGGGAAGATTTTTGACTTTAAATTCTTGCTATTAGTGACTCTGTGTCTGTATTGGTTCTGTGGTGGATCAGGAACAGATCCAGCCCATTTGTGACCCTGCATTTGAATAACCTGTTATCGTTTCTACATCCTGCTATCAGGAGAAAACAAAGTTAAGAAAAAAAACATCAGCACTCGGCTGCTCTCTGCTTCCATAGTATTCCTTTGAATAAAGATGACACTAAAGTAGTGCATGCTGTATTATTATGTTAACATGTTAACATTATTATGTTCATTATTTGTCTTCTTTGTGTTTTTTTTTTGTTGTATAGGCGTTCTTTTTGCTCAGGCAGCAGCAGGGTCGGCCTCATCTGGTGCATCTGCATCGTCCCTCTCCAACAAGCCTGTCAGCAGTCGTGTCGCTTCACAGCAGCAGCAGCACACACCTACCTCAACCTCCAGCAACCCGTTGTCTTAACAAACTCTCAGTCTTTCCACCGTTTTTGTTTTTTTTTTTAATTACCACGCTAAGAAAAGCCAAAAAGCAACCTCATTTTCTATATTGTCTATGCCAAAAAAAAGAAAAAAAGAGAACCATCAACAGTAGAGAAAGACAAACTGAAACTCAGTCACTTGAAGTACACTATCTCAGGTTTTCTCTCACAAACTCCTCTTTTGTTCTTCATCGCCAAAAGGATTTTGAAAAGAAATATCCCAACTGAGAGCCAGTATATGCTAAACTAATACGTATGCACAACCTGTGAATTATTTATTTCTGCATAAATGTACAGATTATTGGAGAACAACAGAGAAGGTAATAACTAGGAAGGCTAAAGCATTGTTTACACACACACAAACAGCTACTGACTGACGATGTTTTATCCTCCAGAGAAGAGACCTTTTTTATTTTAACGTTTCATTGTCATTATTATCATTATTGTTATTTTTCTTTATTGTGTTTTATTGTTTAAATCTTTAACTATCCTCTCATTGCAGGAAAAAAATCTATATATTTAGAATTCTATAAGAGAGAAGTATGAATATCCTCTATTTGTAATCAGAAAAGCTTTAAAGGTATGTGTTATTTCTTCAGGGCATATAACGATGTACGGTTGTGACCTCATTTTGTGTAAAACCAGATAACCTTACCCACATGGCGACCATTTTGGATCTCTGTGTGGGAGAACGAGTCCAATTTAGGTCTGCGCTCCGGGTATGTAATAAGATACGCGTCATATCAATGCCACAGGGTGTCCTGTGAATCTGAAGGATCTTGTAATCTCCTTTTCAACCAGACTTCAGGAGAGCTTCTGCAAAAGGCTCTTTGATTTGTCCTGCTTGTTCTTCCAGTGAGAGCTGGCTCGTTTTGATCAAAAATCCACTCCTGTTTGTTGACATGAGGCCAGTTTGGGACGTATCTATGCCAATCTCGCAGGTAGTTTCAGTCGTAGTGTTCAGAATGGCTCTCTGTAGGAGTGTGCTCAGTTGTGCGGGATGTAAAATGAGTTGCAACACATCGTTTAGCTTTCGTATTTAAAGAGAATAACACAGATTTTCATGATTGTTCTCAGGTGTCTGTTTGCTTTGTAAAATCTCCCACTGTCTTCTTTTACACTGGACAGAGCAACGCTTTTCCACTTCTTTGTCTTCGGAACGATACATTT
Organism: Kiunga ballochi; assembly: GCA_037177335.1. NCBI lineage: Eukaryota > Metazoa > Chordata > Actinopteri > Atheriniformes > Pseudomugilidae > Kiunga > Kiunga ballochi. Next base: position 4,542,440 of record JBAMIG010000015.1, read on the forward strand.
GTTATCTTTACTCTGACTTGGCCTTCTTGTGGATTGACTCTCACAAGGTCAGACGCATGCCTGTGTTGTATATTCTGTCACAAATGAAATTGTTTCCTGTCTGAAATTTGCAGGAGTTGAGTGTCTACCATTAATGCGGAAACACTCGCATGGACAATCAGACGTCAGGAGACACGATCTGGGCCTCAGAAGAAACTTGACAGGGATTTCAGCTCATCTCTGGCTCTTTTGTTTGTTTGTTTGTATTATAGATGACAGATGCTTCTATTTTTTGTGTTGGGCTTTGTGTTTTGCATGACGTAGTGCTTCTTCTGATCCAAGTGCTTCTTATCCTGAGCTGTGATGTGGACAGGGTCTTATCGAGACCAGCTCACCACCTATCAAGGATATAGCAGAGAATGTCTTGTGATCCTTTGATTGTACCCCGTCGTTTAATTGGGCCTTTTGATAATACGAGCTGAGAGGTAATCATAGCTGTGGCTGTGCGATCGCTTGCGTCTAAGTGTTTGTGTAACTCTCGGTTTGATTTACGACCGAGGCACCATGACACTTCATAAGGAGTATGTCTCTGCATTTTGAAGCAGATCAATCATTCAGCTTTTTGAACTTTAACCTGTGTTACCTCTCTGGATTGTTGGCTGTTAAAGATTGTTACTCAACCCCCTCGCGCCCCCCCTACTCCCTGTCTTCTCCCCAACCTCACAGCCATGCCAAGCAGCCTCTTTCCTGCTGACGTTAGGAAGTAAATCAGGCTTTGTACGTGGGTTCTGTTCTGAGGCCTTAACACAGCATGGGATGGTTGGAGAGCCAGCAGTACTTCGGTCTAATCAGTTTTTACTGTTCAAGTCAAATATCACCAGATGGCTAGCGTGGCTTTGATTCTGTACTTGCTTCTCGGTGGGAAATTACCACCAGCTGCTCCACAAACACTGGTCTCTTCTGAAGAGAAGCCCTCACACCCCTCATGTCTTATTATCAAGTCAAATAAAATGGTAAAAGATTTAGAAAAGGATTCAATTAGAGGAGGAAAGGGGTTTGAAGGGCATATTTATTTGGACTTTTTAAGAGGTTTCAGTGAGCGGTACGTACATAAACACTGCTGCTGAGCTGTGATTTGGACAAAGTTAAAGGAAAACATGGTGCAGGACTTTTTTGCAACTCTGTTGTATTTCTGAAGAAATCTGCAATTTGTTTTGGATTATTTCTGATTTGTTTGGTTTTCTAAAGTAGCTGAACCACTTGAAATCGCCTGCATGTCAGTAACGGACAGTCTGCACATCATTGATTGATCATAATTGGATATTTAGCACTTGTATTGTTTATATGCAAGATTTTGTAGCACTAAAGCAGCTTTAGCACAAACTATCAGCTAGTGCTAGCATGCTAGACCTCTCTTTCCATGAGCTCTGCTTGTACTAACAGGATGAGTGTTTTTCTGGTAACGGTGGCGTTTACACACCGCTCTTTCTACGTGTCTGGTACACTGTACACATCTAGACTCCAACAAAAGCAAAGGAAATTTACTGAAACTCATTGGTATTTTGGCTCCTGTTGGTGACTTCTGTGTAAGCAGATCATATGCATTCTCATGGAGGAGGATGTTTGTATTATGTTGGTCTGATGGCTTACACACAGCTCAGTATTTTTCCTCTGGCCGCTCTCTGGATTGTAGGTGTTGCCGTTGCTGGTAATGGCTGATAATCAAACAGAGGCACGATGCAGCTGGATGCGTAGGTTTGTGGGGGTGGACCACAGGAGAAAACTAAATTCAATCAATCCAGATCTAAAGGATCAACATTGCTTTTTCAGATTTGACCCTCTGACCTTTTGGCCCCCAAGGCAATATTCAAGCACCTGCCCCCCATTCAGTCGATCCATGTTTATTGTATATCTATTGACTGCTCCTGTGAGATATTTGCATTTGAACAGCGGAGGTACTGCAGCTCTCTTCTCTCTCGGTGCACGGCAGCAATTTCAGGGAAGGTCAGAATGTTTTTAATTGCGTGGTTGCGACAATCAGGAGACATTAAGGCAGCACTGTATACCTTTAAACACTCAACATCCCTTCAACCACAACCAAGCCCTGTTTCTACCTCAAGGACTAAAGCTTTGGCAGATTGCTTTTCAGCAGCCACAACAGAATCTTGCTGTGGCCTTCGTTCATGCAGGAAAACCTCATCAAAATTATTCTGATGCATGTTCACAATAACAATAAAAGATATTGTAATAACCACAGACAATCAGATATCAGCTTAAATGTGACTCTAACCTTGAATCAATATCCATTGTAGCTATGCGAGGGGTAAAGGACTCAGCCTCTGTGGTGAGAGCACCCCCTAGTGGAAGGTTTTATTATGATGCACAATCAGTAAGTGTTCCTAAATGGAAACACTGAAAGGTCAAAGAGCTTCAAAGATTACAATTACCTCAATAAAAGGACATTATTTCCTCATATCCGTGTATCTTTCCAGTGTTTCAATGGTTTTATACCTGCTGTGGTGTAAAAGCCTCCGAATCAGCTTCAGACGGTCTAGAAACACTAATTTAATACCCCCCAAAATGCAGACTCGCTGTCTTGTAGAGTCAGTAGCTCATTAAGGTATTAAATTTAAACAGTTTTTCTGGAAGACGTTTTTTTTTTTTAAATGGGTAAATTGAACAGGGATCCTTTTATCTTGCATCACAGGGAGCGGAGTTCTGATATATAAGTCACATTGTAGCACGATCGGTCGGACTGTAGCACCTAAGTGCAAAACCAGGGCAAATTTTGAGTTTTTGGTTCAAGCTGGTATTTTTTTTCACCACTGGATGAGACTCGCACATGAACCTGTGCTGTGTGGTTATACCGTTACAAGGTCTGCTTGTGTGATGCTGTTGTACAAACGAAAACATGTTGTTCATCTTGTAGTAAAAGCCTTGACCAATTCAGCAACCAAACCCACACAAATCATCCATCTGGTGTTTTTCTGCCTGTGCACGCTTTGTCAAAGATCATCACAACCATTGAAATACTGCTGCTTCCTAATTCCATCGGATCTGTAGGTGAAAGTTACCTTACTTGGTCCAGAAAGTCTGGCGTTCCCCCACATGCTGCCGACACGGACACTGAGCTGGAACATTTACGGGTTGAGGTGCATGTGGGTGCAGGGCTTTTGACTGGACTTCATCACTGACTTGACCTCTGTCAGGTGGACTGTGTGCAGGGAAAAATGATGGATTAGAAATAACAAGATGCCTTCTGCTGTGACAATTGTATGAAATAACCTGTATTACTAAGATTCATTAAATAGATTCTTTCTGAAATATGGCTTTGTAGGGTTATGGATTATATCGTGTTTATATTGTTTGTTCTTTGCTATTTCTTTGCTTTTTTTTGGACATGCTTTAGCAATTGCGGCACACAGAGATTACTTCTAGAGCAGATTTATGATGAATACAACGATTAAAAACAAAATGTGATTATTTTAGGGAAGCATGTGATGTGTCTGTGTGTGTTTGTGTGTGTGTGTGTGGGAGCTTCGGGTGTCTTTGAGTATCTTCAGAACAGAAACAAAGTGTGTCTCTTGTGTCTTATGACTTCTCAGGAAAATCTACCTCTACCTCCAGTTTAATGCATTTAACCCGGTGAGGGCTCAAAAGTCTGTTCAGCTGGAGGAAGGCACGAGGACGAGCACCACGGTCCGAAACGAACTCTAGCGGGCCAGATTAGAAATGAACACTCATCTGCGATGATGCACACGAGATGGAAGCATCATCTGCTGGATCAAAGCAAAAGCATCCTCAGAAGTCGCCTGACTCAGATGTGGAGTTTCATTTGGAACACTAGGGTGGCTCCTTTTGTGCTTCCCTCTTGTCGTCGTTACACATCTGTAACAGCCCTGCTGTTCAGTTTGTCTGAGCACCAACAGCAGGGAACCTCCAGCTCAACAGCGAACTACTACCAGTACTACAACCAGTACTGCTTCTTGTACCACTGTTTGTGCTGCAAGTGTGTTCTCCAGTTTTTCTGTCTGCTCTCGTAATGTGTGCTTCTTCTTACTTTTTCTATAAATGATTACTTTTTTTTTTATGAATGGGATGTTTCCCGGTAACCACAGCGACAGTGAAGTGGCAGCGGGCAATGCAACTATTTTGTTTTTTCAAAGGGTGAAGAGCAACTCTTGCCTATTTACTCTATGTGTTTGTGTGAATACTTTTATTTGAAATCTGAAATAAATAAAATATCACTTTTCTTAAATGTCATCAGAGCTTTGGTTTTGTTTTATTGCTCTATGTGATGGCATACTGAAGCCAAACAATCATGCAACTGTGAGCAAATGATATAAAATAATAACGTGGATTTTTAGGAAGATTTTGGGCCTGGAAAAACTATGAATTGTTTTTCTTTTTGTATAAAGTATCAAATATTTGACAACTGTAAAGTCTGCTGTGTGATCCACATCTTCTTTCCACTCATCAGCTGCTTCTGTGACCTTGTGTCCTGTGGATGTGGGCGTTTTCTTCCTGGATAGGACCACTCCATCAGAGAGGAAATGTTTCCGTGTGGGATGAAGGGAGCACTCAGAAAAATGTCGTATTGATTTGCAGTGATCCTTCCATTTAAGAGAATAACCAATAAAACAGCTTCTATGGAGTAATCGAGCAACCTGATCCGTGCACTCAGGGGTCAAGAGTTCGTCTTTTTCTTTAGCTTATCAGTTTGCAGATCATCATTTTAATATCATAATCAACATGAAGAAAGGATCAAATGTGCTTTAACAGGCTGATTTTTAAAAATGAAAAGGAAGAAGTATTTAGAAAACTGATAATCCCATTTACATTACAAAGACATAACAGGTTTTAAGAGTGTCTTTATCTTTAAATCTTATACATTTTTAATAAGGAAACCGCCTGTGAATTAAAAATACTGACAAAGTATCCTCAAATGCTGTATAACACTTTACAACACACCATTTCTGAAAAATGTATACTCGTGTTGGGTAGTCAAGCAGGGGTCTAATGTGTTTTTTAACTAATCTAACACTTTTTTTTCCTCCACTGTTTTAAATGTTTTGCAAAGAATTTTCAGGATGTAATCATATTCTTCCATTTTAAGACCATTTCTATGTCACTTTCTCAGTTTATGGATAATTTATTGACCCTTTGTTGAATATTTTTCATGCTACTATGGATATTTGAATGGCAATTACAATTACTTTAACATCTCTTATTGTCTGAGACGTTTTGGTCAATTGTAATATTTTTTGTACAAATTTGCCCTACATTCATGAATTTATTTCACTTGCCAAATGACAAAATATACCGAGATCTACTGTCACTGTGTTATGTTTTTTTTTCTTCAAAGCTTTAAGTTATCAAGGTAATTTACACAGTCATTTATTGTTTAAATTAGCGCTTTTCTGCACTTAATTTGTCTAAATAGCACCTTCTTTTTGTAAACATGTATGGAGCTATATTTGTGTTCTATATTGACCTAGTTGTGTCCCGGTTCACGTGATCACATCTCCTCTGACGCACCGCCCACACAAAACAGTCCGCAGCACTGAATCTAACGCACACGCAGAGATTTAAACTCATTCTTTGGTTCGAGAAGTCGCGGGGATGAACGGGGTGGAGTTACGTTTGCTGAACACAAACTGCTGAGGGGAGGGTGGGAAAGCGAGGCATCTAAGAGGGATACGGGTTAACAGAGAGGTTCGCCATTAGATGCTTATAAGAGCCATATGAGAAACAAAGATGAGATTAAGGTCTCAAAAAACAATTACCGCTTGTCCGGAGACACCGAGGACGAGCCGTCGACCGTCCATCAAAGAGACGCCTAAACGAACGCAGCTGTCGGAATCTGTACACGAAAGCCCACTTCTGGCCAAGGTACAACTGCAATATACTACCGGTATCATTCATATTATTTGGTTCTTATAGCTTTGTGTCACAGTGGTAAGCTATTTAAAGCTAAATAGCACTCGGTAGATAAGCAATTGATCGGTTTCCGACGCTTGGCTGGTTAGCATTTTTGTGGCTAGTGACTAGCTAGCCTTTTTAGCAGGCTGTGTGGCTAACTAGCATTAGCTGCTGCTTTATTGAGGCAGCAGCTGGACGATTGGTGGCTTTGCCTTCCTCTTTTGTTTTGATTTCAAAAGCCATTTACTATAGAAATGTACTAGTAAACTAGTTTAACGTTTGAACAAGGGTATACTAAGCTAATAATAATCATACGGAAGCTTTTAAACTAAATCTTCTTCCATAAAGTTCAGCTTTCTTAAAGACTGTTTTGGAAAACATGCGGCGTTTGGCGCTGATGCGTTATACCATGTGTGTTTGTTTGTTTGTGTTTAAGGTTACTTTAATAAGGTGTGTTGATGGTTACTTTTTGTGCTTTTATAATGCCCAGGATTTTTTGTAATTTTTTAAATATGTTTAAAGTTAAATCCAAACACCTTCAAAATTTTAACATGAAAATCAACAGGATTTTTTCAATAGAGCAGGTACTAACAGGAGTTTTTTTATTTTTTTAAAGGATTTTTTTCTAACAGTCATTTAAACTGTATAGCCATTTGGTTCATTTTTAGCAGGGATCCATTGAAACCCTGCAGGATGTGACCACTGAAAACTGACTTCAGACACTGCAGCCCTAAAAATGCCATCTACCGGTGTGCCACCTGGTTGATGTGCTGGCAGTATAATTTCATGGCATTTACATGTGGGGTTGTGATATTTTCATCACTTTCTTTGACTGATCTCTTGGTGCAACATTGATGCCGCTCTGAGGGATTAACAAGCCCAGCTGCATGTGAGAGATGCTCTCAGTAAAGTAGGTCACCAGGTCACACGCTTGCACATGATGGTTTACACTACTGACGTTTACAAGGTTGATTCACAGGTTTGACTCTGTTTACACAAATACACTTTTTATTGTCCTTTTTTCAGAGACAACAGAGGAGGGAAAAGTATCATCAAAGCAATGTAATGGAAACTAGCACCGTGTGGAAAAAGCAAGCAGGCTAAAACCCTTAGCTCACTGTCACACTGGATGTGTTTAGTCCAAATTAACCCAACCCTGGAGCGTTTATCGCCATTATCCGGTTTGTTTTGGTTTATGTGAATGCAGAGCGATTTACTTCTGGTATGAACTCCATCCACACCAATCACAGGGATAAAAACACAAGTTTTTAGGTGAAATAATATGAAGAATCTTGTTAAACATATTAACCCGCTTGATCAGCTTTAACTTTACAGCAAAGTATTATCTAACACGGTCTTCATTTTGGATGTTATTTCACACAGTTAATCAATAAGGTGTACAGTATAAAGTATAAATGAAGTTTTATTAATAAATTTAAATGACATTGTCGCTGTTTAGAAGTGCTATTTTCTTTTTGGCAAAACCTTTTTTTTCTATTGGCGTATGCTTTACTCTGAGCAGCAACGTCTTCCTTCACTGCTCCTCATCCCAGGTGATCACCTGGCTTATTGTGCAGAAGGAGACCATTACAGTCCAAACTATGCAGTTTCATTCACCCAAAACTTGCAGTGTAAATCAGAGGCTGGAACACAACCATATGTTTGGGTTTTACTCTCAGGGGTTGTGGTGTAGGCTGGGTATTTGTTTGTTTGTAATGGCCTTTTTTGTCTTAATTGGAATAAAGGTTTATTCCCATAATAGCTTGTTGATGATTAAAGGTTTGAGCTTTGAGAGACAGTGTTTCTGCTTTATGTGAATTTTGTTAAATATTATCAACACTGTTATTTTTTTTTTATTGGTTTATGAACAGAAATTTAGCATGTTTTTTGTAGTTCCGGCAATTTTTTATTTTTTTTTTACACCCACAGATACGTGTATTAGATGTTTATTCTGCTGCTTGTTGTGACATTTGTTTATGCTTGATTCCCGCATCTTCTTTGGGATTTTTAACTGGCTTTGTGAGGCATATGTCTCTTTAGTTTGTCATCTGTGAAATGTGCGAAACTAATGAAGCTTTTTACTCCACAGAGTGAAGAAACATTGGATAGAAACTCTGACGATGAAGTTCCCACAATGGGATGGCGGCCGCTGACTCGTGGCCGGGCCAGGAAGAGAGCTAGAGCTGTGGATGACAAAGAGTCTGGTATGTTTGCAGTACCAGCAGACTACACATGAGCATAAATGACTATTTTCCACCTGCATATCCTTTAATAAAACTTATGGTTTTTCTCCTTTGACTGATGGTCTTCCTATAAACTAGACTTAACCTTCAAGACGCCTCTCAGGCCCATAATACACCATGAGCGCATACTGTCAGAGATTGACGTGGCATCTCCTCGTACCTCGACTGCCAGAAACATCTATTCTCCCATTGTGCGTTTCCTCACGCCCAGCAAAGAAAGTGAGTACGGCTACTGTTCAGCCTGTGAGTTCAAGAGAGAGGACGTAAAAATGGATCCCTTTTTGTCTCGTGAACATGATCGTCTAAATGTTCATCCATCTAAGTTTGTTTTGATTTCCTTTCAATTGTTGATCAGCTTTAAATAGTTTCTGTGTGGGAGCTTTAATATCACATCACCTTATTTCAGACTCATTAGTTTATATTTTTATTATTTGCATAGTTTTAAATTTCCTAATTAGAAGTTATTGGTTACAAATATTTTTTTTTTAATGAGTTCTCACCGTTCCCTACTAAAAACATCAATGTAAGATTTTATTTTTACTGTTTTGGTTTTTGTTGCTGTAACGTTATTAAATTAGGTTGATTTAAACATTATTTCTGAAGCGTTTTCATGCATAGACCAACACAGTGTTTTGCATCATGTAAATAAATGTATGGAAATAAAAAACATTGACACACAATATTTAGTTATTTAAACATGTAATAGTTTTTCTATCACACAATATCACAATATATATATTTTAAATACACACAGTAGCCATACTATGTTTTATTTTTATTTTTTCCCCAACAAGATCTGAAGTGTCCCGGAACAGGAAACAGGGTAATAATGAGCCCAGAACAAGGTGTATTTGGTTATGGCTCCATTGACCTTCTGGGTGGAGATGAAGACGAAGATGTATTTGATCCGTAAGTTTAACAAAATCAAATCACACACACCAGGAGTGAGCAGAGTGACATCTTGTTTTAACAACATAAAAACAAATCTTTCTAATCTCATGAATGGTGTTTATAACTCTTTCACAACTTCAGGCTGTGTTTATGTTCTTTCCAGATTTACCTTTATCAAGAACATCCCATCACAGTCTCAGCATTCTCGCCCGTGTCTCAAAGATATTCCCCCTAAGACCAGAAGCACCCCAGAAGGAACGCTGGTGGTCGACCTGGTGAGTTTAATCGAGTACATGAACGCATCATTTCAGACCCATGAATAGCCACCATGGATTATTAACTATGTTTTAATAATCCTAATCCACACATAATCCTTTGGACCTTTCATGTTTGGTAAATAATTGCAGGCAAAACCAACAACAAAAAATGACAACTTTCTTAGAAACGCCACAATTCTTTGGTTGTGTATCAACATTGCAGTAGCTTCTGATGGCTGAAACAAGTTTGTGCTGATATACGACACATGATGTGTAGAATAATAAGCTGAGGTTGCAAACAGGGCAGATTGTGAAGGACGTCCAGTACTGAAGGGACATGTGTCCAATAGAAATATCTCCTTATACAGAGTGTCCATAATGTCTTTTTACGATTTTAATAAAACAATATTGGAAAGAAAAGTGATGACTTGTATTGGTCAAATAGTTTCCTTTTACTCTGTTCTTATCAAATGTTATTGGTGCATCTCAGGTACCTTTTTTTATAGAAAGGGTTTGTTTAATAGAACATGAGCTGCTGCAGAAAAGGACCGGATTGGGATGCAGACAGTCAACAAAACTACAGGAATAGTTATGCATATCACTTCCTTTACTTTCTGCTCGACACGAATGAATGAATGGAGGCGTGGACGTTGTTGGATAAAAGGAGGAAACGGGAAACAGATGTGTATAAAATGGGACTCAAAACTTAAATATCAGCTCCTCGTTTTATTTGCAGATATTTGTTCCTTTAGTTTGTTATATTCTAAATAAAATGAGTATAACTGTAGCCAGCAGTTAATTGTGGCCGTGTGTAATTAATGGTGAGCTTTATCTGTTTTTATGTTCTCGTACATCAATGCAAAGTCACACGTTGTTGTTATTGTTGTTTATCTTTGACTGCAGCAGCATCGTTTTTATTAAAACATATATTGTTACAGAATTAATTTCCTCCCAGTTGATTTTTCTCCCAGATTTTGTATTAATGATGGAAGGATCCAGTATTCATATTGTTCCCATTAATATTCTCAGTGGTTTGGTCCACTATATTTTTATTTTTGGTTCTTTGACGTTAATAATAATCATAATGGACCAGAAAGTTCCTGTGATTCGGGAAGGTGTCACTGGTGTAGGTTAAAGGACATCCTATAATACTGGTGTAAATAACCTGCGACAGAACATTTTATTAAAACACTAGTAAGTTGTAAAGCAACAAATTAATCTTGACGGGAACCAAATGCACCGCTGAACATTAAGGGAACACTTAAAGCCGATATATGGTTTATTCATGACGGTGGAAAATGTTGGAGTGATCAGCTCAGAGGTTTGAATTCAGAATTATACTCCAAATAAAAATGTAAAGATGAGATCAGAGGCCGACCCAACTACTGTGGAAATAAGCTCCAGTGTGTGCGAGACCCTCATGATGAGGAGGATGATGATGGCTTTTTCCTGAGGGTTCTCCTTCCAGACATGGATCGGAAGGAACCGAGCTCATCGGCTCCCAGTGGGACCGGGTTTTCTCACAAATCTCTTGACTTTACGGCGTTGTTTCCTTCATAGTTACAGCAAAGTTGTTTACTTTATTTAAAGCAAAGATTGCAACAAAATATTAAAATATAATTTGAGGCTCCACTTTGTCACATTTTGCTGTTTTAAAGCAGTCGGGTCTTCCCGCTCTGTCTTTCCAGGAAGAGACGTTGATGTTCAGCTCTCTGAATGTGATTGAAGAGGCAGATTACACCTTCACCACAACCTTCCAGGATAATCAGTACAAGGTGGGATTGGTGTCCTCTCTGAGATTAACACAGATATGGTACAATGTGCATAACCTGCAGTAATTTACAGATTTCTCTCTTCTTAAAACAGGCCTACATGGTCCTGCGACCACATGTGAGGGAGTTTCTACAGTCTGTGGCAAAAATATACGAGGTACGGGGTGTTGCTGCTTCTTTTTTCTCTCTTAGTCTGGTTAGTTTTTCATTGCTTTTTGGTTTTTATTACAGCTCTTTGTTTACACGTGTGCAAAGAGAGAATATGCAGAGAAGATCCTGGAGATCCTCGACCCTCAGAGGAAACTATTTCGGTATGTTATCCAGCGAGCTGCTTGTGTTTATAAAAACACATTAACCAGCAGCCTGAACTGTTTGGAGACATTCATGTGTTTTATGTTTTAGGTCTCGTTGTGCTCTGATCTTTTAATGCCATGTTTTTAATTCCTAGACACCGTTTATACCAGGATGATTGTGCCTGCGTTCTTGGACACTACATAAAAGATCTGAGCATCCTTGGGAGGGACCTCACAAAGATAGTGGTTCTGGACAACGCACCACATACTTATCCATACCATGTAAGCATTGTGCATGTTTGTTTTGGATTATAACAGTTTTATTAATGTAATAATTTATGGCATGTTTAGTTTTTCATAAAAATGCTGCAACTTTATTTAGTTGTTTACATTGATCCTCTGTAGAACAAAAAACAACTCGTGTTTATGGATGTTTTACAGCTGATGAATACAATACCCATCAAAAGCTGGTCTGGACAACTGGAGGACAAGGAGTTGCAAAAGCTCATTCCTTATATGGAGAAACTGGCTGCAGCTGTAAGTTTGCTTCAAAATAAAAGCATGGTAATGCATAAACACCAGATTTTCAGGACGTCCACATGCTTTGGTCTGTTCTCTTCTCTGAAGCTGCTGTTCATACAAACGCATTGCAGCGACGGGTTATCTGCACCGTCTCCACTGGAAATGTGAGGGAGGAGGTGTAGGGGGACAGCTGTTTAGGGCAGGCAGGAGGCAGCATGTGGTGCAGGGCTGTTTTCTTTAAAACATTGTGTTGCGTGCAGCATCTGCACATATCGATAGCGAGAGGAGAAGAACAAACCCATCTATTGTCTCAGCTGCTGTTGTTTAACAGATTTACATGGAAGTACTGGGTGGAAAATCTCCGCGTAAAGTCCTGAATGGATGTTGCAGACGTGTGTTCTCGCATGGCTGGACCCCATCAGGACCCCAGTTTGTGTGAAAGTGGCTTTAGTTTCCCCTCACTGTTCAGCTCTTCGCTTTTCTCCTCCATGTGTTATGTTCTACCCCCTTTCCTAGTCTTCTGTTAACAGCTGTTTCCCATTAAAAGATTGGAGGCATGAACACACTAGACCTGCTCGGCTCTAAGCACAACAAGCAACTGGCAACAAGCTGGTGAACGCAACATGGAGAAGAGCAAAGCCAGGTCTTAAAGAGGCCAGAAAACATTTGTAGATGAAAGTTATTCTGTGATTGCTGGATGAAAGTCCAGACCGTGGGATCTACCACCTTTTTTAAATGCAATATATCAATGAAAGAACTCCTCATCTGCATTTCTTCCAGCTCTGCAAACCAGTAACACACTGTTTTAGTGGATTCAGGTGTGCTGGAGAAGGGTTGCAGGGTGGGAGAGCTCTGGGAGCGGCTGGGCTCTTTGTCATGTTTTTATTGCCCCCATGTGGCCATAGCGTGTCACTGCATCTGCAGATTTATGTCCAATGTTTTGTTTTTAAATGACTGGGGAAATGTTAGGATTTGTCGGGATACATTAAAATGTACAGATCTGCTTTGAATCTGTGTGGATTATTATTGTTGGTACTTTGTGTAGCAGATCAGCCACATAGCAAAGAAAATTATCTGCAGGAAATTTAGTGATTTTGTACCAAAGGGTCTTTTTTTACGGTGATTGATTGCAGCCTTTTTTAAAGCTAGTCCAGCTTATCAGTTTTGTGTGTGTGTGTGTGTGTGTGTGTGTGTGTGTGTGTGTGTGTGTGTGTGTGTGTAACAGCTGGTTATCTGCAGCAGCATCTGCCTTTCCTCCCCCAGCTTCAAAGGTGGGTCTGACTATCTCCCGCCATGTTTTTTCAGGAGGATTTTCAGGAGGTGCTGAAGAAGAGGAAGGATCATTTCCACAGGCTGCTGTCAGAGGACTGACGGGACTCTCCTCCCCCTTCAAGCCGCTCTTTCACAGCTCATATTTGCTTCGTTCTGGCTAAAGTGCAGGCAGTTGGTTTGTGGTGGACCTGGACCCCCGCCTCTGTTTCGTCTCTCCCTGATGACTAAAGAATCACAGATCAGACGTCGCTTTTACCCGCCTTCTCGCCAGGGCTCATTCCACAATGGTGTACATATTTACGAAACATGAAATCTTTGTTTAAGATTTTTATTTATTGCTAAATAACAGCTGTTATTTGTATATTTTAGAGATTTTTATTCAATGAATTTACAATAAATGAAGAAACAAATGTTATTTAGCTTTGCTTTAGTAACTTGTTATGCTTACACGTGTTCCTTTAAACATGAATTCATTCTGTTACTTAGCAACATGGGAACGACGACAAGGCAGGATTTTATTACAGTTTTGGTCCTAAAATGATTGTTTAATATGCGTTGCTACAGCAGAAACATCAGATTCAAACAGCTGGAAAATCTGATTTTGGGTTCAGTTATTTCAATCAGACCTTATCTAGTCTTAATGTTCATGTGTATATTCTGTCCTATTAGTTTTTACCACCTCTCTGCAGCATCACGTCTGTTTTGTTAAGGTGCATCACTTCCTGTGCAGCAGGAAAGCAAAGGTTTGGCACAGCGAGTGGAAAAGGAGAAAGCAGCTCGACAGTGTTGGTACCTGCATGTCGGCTCTGTTCTGCAACCATTCACACCTGGACTTTGATGCAACGTTTGTTGATTTTAAATTAAAAAGATGTTTCCTGATAAAAAGAAATACTAAATGGTACATTGACTGGATTTATTTTTGCTACGTATTTAAATGATTATCACTAACACAGCATCTTCACATCATGTAAATATGAAACCCTGCACAGAATCCGGTTGCAGAAATGCTTTAAGCTCATTTTAAATCAGCTTGAATAACTTTTTTTTTAACCATTTTCAGGACCGAAAAGCACAAAGAAGCTGAGTGATGAATATAAGCTGAACAAACATCCTGTGTGTGTGTAAATGTTTACTGTCCTGTTTGGATAAACTGGTTTGGGATGGATTTGATTGTTAATGTTGAATTTGAAGGTAAACTGAGAGTAAGTGCCTCTTCCTCCTCCTC
>JBAMIG010000015.1:4569072-4580782 GCA_037177335.1 Kiunga ballochi
ATCAAAAAATTTGTCAATTTTTAAAGTAGTCCTTTAAAACACAGTAGACACTACCACTCGTGTCCAGTGGTGGTAAATGTACATCTGTGGCTGAATAAACCGGGTCACGAGGCAGCAGCGCCCTCAACAGCTACAGCTCGTTCACGCACCGGAAGAAGCATTTTCATGTAACTAGTATTTCAAAGATGGCGGCGTTGGTGGGTGAGTATTGTTTTGACTAAAATGATTGTCTCAAATTGCCAACATGGAATTATTTTGTGACACGTGTTACTGGAGGCTGTTTATATAAGCCAACATAATTCTGTTTAAATATTTGGCTTTTTCCGGAATAGTATTTGTTACTTTATAGTGAATGCGCACGCTGACCTTGCGCCGTGTGTTAGCGAAGCAGCTAACCTAGTTAGCTAACACTTACATCAGCAACATCTGTAGCGATATAGCTTATTATAATCGTATTATTTCATTCGTGCAATGACTACCGTCATCTTGAAACTATTAAGGTTGACGTTTTAGTAACTATATATATCAGAAGACTACATCAGATCATATCAACAACTGTTCAATAATTTAGTTGCCAACCCAATTTGTGAAACTGCTGTTTTAATCCCCATCTGCAGGTTTTAACCTACATTTTAACATTGCAATGCCTCTTAACGTATTAGCTAATGATTTTAAAGGTTTATTTGTAGATACAGGAGAGTTTTAGATGTATTTGATGACCCTAAAAACAAAATCTCATACACTTCATTGTTTAAATTATCATTAAAATGACGCAATTATCTATTAGTTATTTTGTCTCCCCCATCCTAAACTACAATGAAATGTCTGTTATAGTTTCAAAGTCAGATTTAATAGACATCAGGTAGATTATTCTCTTATCTAACAATGGCTGGCTGATATTGAAATAGTTAAATGTTTGTATTTGTATGAGAAATTGTTGCATTATATCTGGTGATTGTCTACACAGTATGAACGCAGAGTAAACAATCAATGGATTCAATGTACAATGCATTGGGCACCTTAAAATGTGCTATATAAATCTAATACATTTATTTTTCCTTTTTTTTTTTATAGCTCCTCGCCTGGCCCTGTTTGGCTCCTTTTCAACAAGGTAAGAACCTCCTAATCCTGTTTGTGTTGAAGCAGATTTAATTTTGATGCCCTAATTTGGAAACTTATCCTACTTTTATTTGTTTTATTTGTGAATATCTCATATCTGATGGTTTCTGACTGAAGGAAACAGTGTCTTATAACAGTAACTACTGAGAAGAAAAGCAACATATGTTGTTTTTCTTTGTCAAAAGCAGCGTTTAGCTTGCCTGCTGTTCAGAGAAACGGCTTTAAGACTTTATAACGTTACAGAGGCTCAGACAAAATCATTATCTTACTCAAAGAAAATCCACCCATCTGTCAATCCGATATGCTTCAGAAGTCATTTTCACTTGATTTAAATTGTGTGTTTAATTTTTATAAAACACGTTTCAGAGTAATAATTTAATGTCCTCTTATCGTCATCTCCGTTTTTCTCTTCAGGCCAATTTCAGTATTTGCTGTTCAACACAAAGGTCTGCACAACAATGCTAAAAATGATAATACCAACACAAGGTGCGTTTAGGACAAATGTTCTGTTTTTAATAGATACTCTGTGTAAATGTTAACACTTCCCTCCTGTCACAGCGTGGTCCCTGTCAGAGAGAGAAGCACGGCAGTAGCAGCAGCCAAACCAGCGTCTGTAGCCAGCAGCAAGGGCGAATATGTTGTCACCAAGCTGGACGATCTGGTGAACTGGGCGCGCAGGGTGAGCGTCTGACTGTTCAAATTCAGAAATATGTTGAAATTCAAGTGCATGGTTGTTTTGAACATTTGGGATGAATGATAAATGTATGTTGATCGCTGTAGTTTCCTGTTTGTGTGATGTTGCCTCTGCTGCTTAGATAAAGCTTGTTGCATACTCACTGAGAAGGGATACGTTTTTTTTCTTGTTCTTGAGACCCCGAGAAGAAAATAACCTTTTGTTCTCACAGACGTTATTGCAGACGCTTTTTATCAGGCCGACAAACTTTTTTCATATTGAGTAGATGGATGGATTGGAGACACAGACACATTAGGGGGGTTGTACAACCCATCCTGCTGTGGAAAGATTATCTAGTTAATTATTAAATCAGCAATTTTTCATTGCTCATAAAAGCACAGACATCCCGTCTGCAGTGATCCTCGTCCTGTTGCAGAGGAAGCTTCTCACCAGACCAACAGGAGCTGCTTTCTTTTTCTGGTTGCTTCAAGAGGAAGAACAAACTTATCGCTCCATACGGAGAATGAAGGAATGCTACCATCATAAGTGGCTTAGAAAAAAGTTAAATGACCTACCCAGTTAGTGTTAAGTGTTACAGATGAGGAGAAACAGAAAAAGTTCTCAGCCCCTTGATGCAGCCGGGACAAGTTTTAACTCCCTGCTGGGAGCCGTTTATCTGTCATTTACAATTTTTAACTTCCACTTTAACTGTGTCATAAAGGCCTCCAGAGTTGAAATAATAAAATGAAAATATCAGGATAATTGTCCGTTGAATTGTTTACATTTTCCACATGATTAGGACACATCTTCTGTGGGAAAAATGAGGTTGCATAGTAAAATGCAGCATTGAGGAAGAGGAAAAATGACCAAACATTAACAGGAATCTGTGGGACGATAGCTGCAAAGAAACTTACATATATGGATAAGAACTAATTGCACTCACTTCCTGCTGGTCTGAAACATTTGAAACAATATTAACATTAGTGACGCTTGTAATCTAAACTGTTTTTGCTGTCTTGGCTTATCCCTTATCCCCCAGAGCTCTCTGTGGCCCATGACCTTTGGCCTGGCATGCTGTGCAGTAGAGATGATGCACATGGCGGCTCCCCGTTACGACATGGATCGCTTTGGGGTTGTGTTCAGAGCAAGTCCCCGACAGGCTGACGTCATGATTGTTGCAGGAACGTTGACCAATAAAATGGCTCCGGCTCTACGGAAGGTGAGAGAAGAAAGACAAACGACGTGCTCATATTAAGGCTGGTCGCTTTGCAGAAACTGATTCAGGTCTGTGAAATGGATGCGTTTTGATTTACTGCTCGCCAACATAGACAAGTGTGCTGTCTGTCAGGTATCTCTGCACAGGAGGGAAGTGATGGGAACATTTAGTGGAGTTAAAGCTGGTTGGATTATGACCAACCTGTCAGCGGATCTACAGACCTGCATGAAGCCTTCCTTCAGCTTTAGTTCTGACTCACACTTTATACAACAATGACTGGATTTGTTTTTTATCAATAAGGTGTATGACCAGATGCCTGAGCCCAGATACGTCATCTCCATGGGAAGGTAAATGTAATCTCATACTCGGATATCTGATGTGTTTTTGTTCTGATACAGAAACCAAACATTTAGTTAAATCTATGAAATTCACTCATTGCAATTTTATCATATGGACGTAATGATTGACCCTGAAACTGTTTCTGTGTAAATTAAGATGTGATGAGCAGCAAAACAGATGTATGAATGCTGGGGTTTGTTTCAGTATGCACACTGTTGCACACCAACATCACAGATTGAGGTTCATCCCATGAAAACATGTCTGTAAAAACATTTAGTTTTAGCTGCAACTCACTGGCGGATTAACGGGAATCCGTACTAGCTTAAACTGCGAGTGTTTAATTACTGAAAATAAGATGCTCTTAATGATTCCTATCCTAACGAGGAGCGAAAAGATGGTTTTTTCTTTCATTTTATTTTAATGATGTGTTATTTAAACATTATTCTGGTCACACAGATGTGGATATGTTTGAGTTTTCATGGTACATCTGTGGCGCTGACATGTCAGGCAGCTTCATCACTTTCGAATCCAAGTTAGCTTTGGTTTTCCATTTATTTACTGCTCAGCAAGGCTTTGGTTTTTAGGTAGTTTTGTTTTGCAGCTGCTCTATTCGGGTACCTTGGTAGAGCTTCAAAATCTGCTTTACATAAGAGCCATGCTGGAAAAACTCATGGTGGTATCCTAGGCCAGCTGTTGGTGTTTTTAATGCATTTCCTCTTAATGTTCTTCTTACTGGGTCCTTTAATGGTGGCACTAAAGGCCAAAGTTTCTGATGTGTCACATTGTGTCATTGTTGTTTATTTTTTATGTACAGGTTTCATAAAATTTGACTAAAGTTAATTAATCAGATGTTTTGTCATGATTTCCTCATCCAGCTGTGCTAACGGAGGAGGTTACTATCACTACTCCTACGCTGTGGTCAGAGGCTGCGACAGAATTGTACCAGTGGACATTTATGTTCCAGGTAGGCTTTACTGGGTTACCTTCCTTCCAGGGCCAAGCTAGCGCTTCAACCACCAAAGTACCGACTCCAACCATGAACAACTGATGCTAGTTGTTAGTTTATGTTAATCTAATCTCAAATTATCCTGAAATCGTCTTCTGAACGTAACCTCTAAATCGGGGAAGCCCAGATCCAGTCCTCGAGATCTACCATGTGTGTGTTCCAACACACCTGCAAGAAGTAGCTGAATTCTCTCTCCAGCATGTTATCCAGACCTGCAGAGGTACCAGGTACCACCTGATACCTGGTACCAGGTGAGATGGGCCGCATCTAAGGCCGTGTCTGAATGTTTAGAGAAAAAAAGTTGCACACTCTTGCACAATTACCCACAATGCATCTTACAATAAGACCAATATAGACCACAATGCATTGCGGCTAGAGATTACAATGGTGCAAACATCAGAGCAGGTTAATGCAAAAAAACACTATAGATCATTTTTAGTCCTTTTTGACTGAGTGAATATGATCAGACGTTGTTGTGGTTGTCATGGTGACCGTTAGGAATCACATGATGTGTGACAGGAATGAGTGAGCTCCGTGTCTGAATGTGTGGTTTATGTAGTGTGTTTATGGTGATGTAAGCGAGACGTTAGGACCAGTGGGAGATCAGACACAGCCTAAACGTTGCAGGATGGTGGATTTTGAGGACAGAACTTAAGCATCCTGCTCTAAATCAAAGCGACTGGGTTCCACCGTGCTCTTGTGACGGGATGGAAACGAACCTCTGTGGCCTCCACAGAACGGTGGAACATGGTCAGGTGTTATTTACTGTGACATCAGGCATAAATCTCACAGTAACAGTGTGGCTTGTGGATGGATAGTTTTGTGTTGTAGCAGTAGAAAATGCAGTTTCTTATACATTGAGTCTGTTTTGTCCTCAGGTTGTCCTCCCACTGCAGAAGCTCTTCTCTACGGGACTTTACAGCTGCAGAAGAAGATCAAGCGTGAGAAGAAGATAAAGATCTGGTATAGGAAGTAAATGTGTGTATATATATATATATATGTGTGTGTGTATAAATCTGGTTGCATGGAGCGTTGCTCCTCCTCACTGTAAAGCTGCAATAACTTCAATAAAGTCAATATTGTAATTATTACCCTCCTTATTTTCAGTCAGCGTCTCAGTTTAGGATTTGTTGCTTTAAATCATAATTATTCTGATAAAGTTGCTCGTTTCCTCTGTGAGAGCCTAAAACAGCCGTTTTAAATATGATTCATAAAGGATTTATTTGTAACTCAGACAAACGTTATGAGACACTTATTTTCAATAAACCGGCTTTTTAAAACCCACATGTTTTGCTTGTCTTTGTTTTTCTGCTGAGATGATGGGAGACGAGACGGAGCTACCAGGTGGCTCCTGTGTTCACCAGCTCTGACCTTCACTGCTTTCTGTAATCACTCAGCCGTTGCTACAAGCTGTTTCAGCTCGCTGCGGACCTGCAGAGAGAAATATCACCGACAAAAATCCTCTTTAAACTTTAGGACATTCAATCAGAGCCGGATCTCTGCTTACATGATTATTGTCACAGTAATTACGTTTGCAGAGCTTCTGCATGCAACACAACTGGTTTGCTGCTTATAGTTTCCCCTGAATGACCATGTGGTCACTTTACCTTAAAGCTGCACAAAGATATAAAACTGCTGTCTGCTCCTACGGTTTTCAGTCAGGTAACAGGATGCAACACAGATCTGTGCCAGACAGAGGTTGTAAAACGTATTAAATATTTGCTGGAAAGGAAGATTACCTTTGATTAAGTTTATTCTAGTCAAACGGTGTAATTTAGTGCAACAATATAATTAATTTTCTTACTATTAAAAGGCAGTAGTTCTGCAGGATGTCTCATACCTTCTGTTTTTTTTAAATTAATAATTGATTTGCTGCATTTTCCATGTTTTCTATCATTTGTGTGAAAGCAACAGAAAGTCCAGCATCGCTTCATTAAATCTAGTTTGTGCAGCTCGGTTTCTGGATCTTTATATTTATTAAGATGCTGGTGTAACTTCCTAAAGTCCTGATTCAGATCTGAGAGCTGCCAGCTGCTGTGCTCTCCCACCTGAACGCCGCCTGGTGTTGCATCATCCAGTCTTCTAATGATTAATGTGTCCTCGCCAGCTGGTAACTTATTCCCGTGTGCTCAGATAGTACAAACTGTTATCTCCTGCTATATATTAAGGCAAGCACAGTGTACTCTGTCCATCAGCTAATGTGTATTTCTACATGAATAAAGGCCTGAACCTGAAACTCTGTACAAGTTTGGTAATCACCCATTGATTTGGGTCGTGTGTTGCAGCAGGGAAACTCCTGATACTTGCAGGAGTCTTTGGGGTGGAGTTGCCCACCTCTGCTCTGTAAGGTCCATAAGACTAGCTGTTAATACTGATCATGTTCATCCCTTTGGTCAACTAGTTGTTTTAAGTAGCTTTATAAATAAAGTTGTGTTGAAAAGCTGTGAATGATGTTCTGGTTTGAAACATCCAGACTCGTCGGGTTTTCCGGGTCGGGTTCTGTTCTGTCACAGCTAAACATGTTCAGGTTTTATGCTCCTCACATGTAGAGCAAACCACCAGAACCATGCTGAAACTTCCAGCTGTTTAACTCCAGTTAAAAACCATTTTATTTATCTAATTAACTTAATTTTGGGACATTTTATTTCTCTTTAATTTCTTCTAATTGTGCTGTACATAAAATAAACTCATCTAACTGTATTTATACTGCATTTCTTTACTCCGGTATCTTTATTTTACATTTGAAGTTGTGTGAAAACATAAAAAGTGAACTAGAAGTTATATGAATTGGTTTGTTAGTTTTATTAAATAACAATTTTTCTTTTTAAAAGAAATGATTTGCTGAGAATGCATCTAAGTTATTATATATATATATATATATATTTTAAAAAATGTTTCCGTTTGAGTTTAGTCTAAAACACGATTTCACAGATTTTTTCCTTTCTAAACAAAAATATTTCACTTATATTGAATCATGATTTATTTGAATGCATAGCTATTCTATTGAACATTGAGATTGTCTCCATTACCTGTTATGATGTACGTCACTGATCTTTAATCAAAATTCCTGCATGTTTATGTTTTCATAAGGAGACATGTTTATTTTGCAACATTTTTACTCTACATTTGCATTTTTCCGAGAGTCGGCACATATTTAAACACATAATGTATCATTTACATGCTTGTGCATTTAAAAAAAGTAACATTTTAAGCCGTACAGGTGATATTTGCTCGTTTCTGTGCACCTGCGGTGACTGTCTCACCTCACTGGGAAATGTTGTTAACGCTTCTATTTATGGATGTGAATACTTCCTGCACAACCAGCTGTGATGAACACACTCCTAACACGCACCACACCGAGTGCTTACACTGAGTTAGCATTTTACCATCAGGTTTTGCATAAATAAACAATATTCTGCAGACTAGTAAACATCTGACAACAGAGCAAGCCTTTAATAATAAGTGGTGATGCATTCACAGCAGGGGTGTCCAAATCCAGTCCTCCAGATTTATCGTCCTGCAGCCTTTAGATGCCTCCCTTTTCCAACACACCTTGGCACTTGGTCATCCCTGACTGGTCAAACAGCAGGTGGTATAGTGCACAAAGGATGCTGGGTAATATAAAACCCAAAACAGTTGAGTTTTAAAGGAAGGGGAAAAGACGGGTTTGGTGCTTCCAGTCTGTTTAACAAGGTTTTACTGAAATATAACCATCATTACCTTAAAAAACAAGCTGCTTAAACCAACTTTGAGGCTGTAAGCTTCACCAGCTAAGGCCAGGATAGATGCAGCATGAATACAAGAAGCTTCAAACTGAGTCAGGAGGAAGTTTGGTTTATTAAAATCTGTCAGTATTGGGGAAAAAAGGCACCTTAGAGTATAAAAACATTGCAGCAGTGTTGTCCCACTTCATTCTTTTAGAATAGTCGGGGTGATCATCTTCTTGAAGGAATAGTATTTGCATTCGGCGGGTGGAGCGATGTCCATGGTAGTCGTGCTAATCTTCTCCTTCTTGAAGCCGGCTTGGAGCAGATGAGGCACCTGAGTCTCCTGAAAATCATTAACAGGGAGTCGGTTAGCACGAGGCGGCTCGCGGTTTGGTCCCGTTTATCAGTAACCTTGAAGTGAAAGTGGCACGTAATTCAGACACTCTGTGTTCTGCTGCAGGGATGAAAACTGCCAGGCGGTTCAGCGTCACATTGCAACACGGCGAGAACAATGAAACAAAGGATATGTTGGGACAATTCACTAAATGGTAACAAGCTGCCATTACAAGGTTTTACTTAATGAAGCTTAAAGCACATTTCCAGATTGTTAAGCTAATTTTTTATGTATTTTATAATTTATATAGATTATATTACATACATAGTTTATTAGTATGAATGTATCATTGTTGTTAGGACTGTTGAATTATTGTATAATATATAGTAATTGTTTATAATGACACAGGTTATAATATTTGTGATTACTGGGGTGGGAGTATATAAGCTTATGCTTCTTCCCACTTCTTTTGAACAGTTTTTTTGTTTGTTTTTATGATTTACTTCCTTTTTTTCCTTTTTGAATTATGTTCAAGTAAACTTTATCAATAAAAAAATCAATCAATATTTAACATGAACTCCATATATAAATGGGGGTGTTTTGTGGATCCCATATGAATCATTCAGTTAGGATCATGAAGGCGAACAAACCTCAAACATTTTCTCGATGTTGTCATATTTGGTCTTGAGCAGCTCGCCCCAGGAGGTCAGGTTGCAGTAGGTGAGGACGCCCCCGGGCTTCAGCAGCCTGTGAGCGTGACCCTGCAAACAAAACACCCAAAATACCCACAAACATTTCAGGTCCAGTGTTTTTCTGTCCACTCTTTATCTTAATCCCATGATGCCTTTTCCAGCTTTTCTCCTTTTACATCTTTGTATGCATCTGTTACCTTTTGAGAGCATCTTTAAAACCTACCTTGATGAAGTCAAACTGGTGAGTGTGCCACGTGTCTTCTGATAAAGGGTATGTGTCATACAGGATACCTGATTGAGGAGAAAAACGTTTCACAGTGACTTGAGATTCATCCACCTGTTCCTTCATTTGACCATGATGTAATATCTGAAATTACATCCCGGACGTTTAAAGAAAAGACCACAAAGTATCTGCTCCCATTTTCTTTTCTGTAATAGATCATTAAATCCAGCAACACGGAGAATCAAAACTCTCCGCGTATGATTAAAGTTCGCCCACGTCTAGTTTCACTTCTTACCATCAAAGTGATTGTCTGGCAGGGTGGGAACCACGTTCTCCCAGAGGCCCTTCAGAGGGACGACCTGCAGCAGCAAACATCCTCATTAAACACCATTTCAGAGCAGGCACACAATGCAGCCAATACTGATCAATAAAAGCCATTTATCACTGGGTTCTACAGACCTTGTGAGGCTGAGACTTGGCCCAGTTCTCCAGGCGAGCAAAGACACCGTCGTTGCACTCGATGATCCAGTGCTCCTCGATGGGAAAAGACTCGATTTTGGTGGCGGCGATGGCCATCCCGAAACCGATCTCCAGAACCCGCCCGCCTGACAGACAACACAGCCAAGATGAATGCTCGTGTGTATGTTGCTGTTTGTGTAAACATCCTCAGCAAACTACAAGAACATTTGGTTTAAATAACCCTAAAACAGGTTGTTCTGGCCTCATCAACACACCAATGCATTTTCTGTTAAGCTGCTCTCACTGCATGTTTACATCCCTAAACTACTATTTGTGGTTTCATTCAGCCGCTCTCCCTCTGTCGGGTGTCGAGGGAAAGCCAGGTGGCTGCAACATATGGTCCGACAGAAAGGTCAAAGGGTTTCATTTCCTTTTACAGGAACGCATAAATAGATAAAGGGTGGAGGTTTTTAAGTTGTTTCTTGACCCTTTCATAATGATTTATTAGATTTTTATAAACACTGTCAGATACTTTTTAGTCATTTGCTGCTTTAAAACCTGCTAACTTTTATATAACTCACTCATGGGAAACATTAACAAGGTTTAAACATCCAAAAATAAAAGGAACAACAAAAAAGCACGAGTTGACACGCTCGCACATGTATGCATGCATGCATGGAAAAAACTCAGGTGTTATTAAAAAAAAAAAAATTTTGTTGCAGCATTATGCAGAGTGAGTGTAGATGCATGCTCTGAGTGTGCATGTGAGGATGTGGATCGGTCTATTTTCATATAAAAGCTAAACACAGATGAGCAGAGGTGTCCTGCAGATCTCTCGGCCTGTTCCCAGCAGTGAAGGAACAGCTGCTTTGTATGTGTGTAAGAAAACTACTGATTTAGATTAAATCCCTTTAATGTTTTGTGGTAAACTTACTTTAACATATTTATGTATTTTACTTTTTTTCATTAATACACATTTTTTCATGTATTTTATACTAATTTAATAGTTTAAACATTCAAAGAAAACAGCTTTTTTTTTTTTTTTTACTATCTATGAATTTAATATTAATAAATGAATAACTAAAATAAAAGTTCACATTTTGCAGCACCCAGTGGCATTATTTTATCATGTTTCAGTCATAATGTGTTTCTGTTGAGCTCCCACTTTCACAAAATATTGCCTCAATCTGAACTCATGTTGACAAAGTTGCATGATTCCATTATCGGACAACCCGTTCAAACCTGCACAATGTCCGATAATGCACTGGCAACTTTAAGCAACTCGCACTTTTTTTTTTTTTACCTTTTGAGGACGCAACTGTCGCGAGCGAATGCATGTACGGTGTTTCCCAGCGCTCCATCACAGGCTTCCCCATGATCTCCAGGTGTGTGTCGGCCTCATTGTAACCGGCGTTAGCGTCGTGCCAGGAGGGCTTGCAGTCCTCTCCTTTTGAGAATATGGGCTGGGCAGAGGTCATTTTGGTTTGCAGGTGTTGCTGCTTGGTTCTGGTGGACGGTTTGGCAGACAGAAGAGGGTGGGAGTGACAAGAAGGAGGTTTATATCGAGCTCCAGAGTGCTGACGGCGCAAAACGCGTGACTGCGGGTCAAAAGCGCAAACACGTTTCAAGATCCAAGATTGCCCAAGATCTTCTGAAGGTGTGATGGTTCACTCAGTGGTAAATAACTAGTTGGCAGAACGGGTCAGAAAAGTTTGTAAGACCGACCATAATTAATAATAATAACCTGTAAACATGCAATATGCGTAAGCCAGATGTGAACCAGTGAGCGTTTGTGGTCTTAAGCAATTACATACTGGTTAATGATTCTGCATTTATATCATTTTACTATGGAGAGCTGCAACCAATCAGTTGTCTAGTTACATGTTTAAGAGATTCCTCAGTTACATTGTTACTAAAAGGGTTATGGATGTATGAATGTATG
>JBAMIG010000015.1:4588538-4615224 GCA_037177335.1 Kiunga ballochi
ATGGATGGGAAACTAGAATATAACATTTTCAACGTGGACTGAAATTAACCTTAAAATAAGACAACCTAAAATATGAACTAGAAACATTTAACCCGTGCTAATCTAATATGACTTTACAGGTACAAGAATAACACATAGATGCAATGTCAAAGTACTGATAGTGCAGATATAATGTAACTACACAATACTATTATTATTCGAGCAACATTTACTTGTTTTGTGTAATCTAATCACATAATCTCTATCACATAAATCAATGTCATGCCAACCTGGATATGTGGGGTTGTGTTTGGGTGTAATGTTCCTTTAAAGAGCGTTGCCCCCCGCAGCGTCGTCATTGCGCAGAACAGTTTGAACCAAAAAGCGGAGTGACCTTCCTCCGCTCTCAGTCTGAGAGGGGCAGCACTGAAGCAAGAAGCCGGGCACAGCCTCCACAATCCCCCGCTACAGCCTCAGAAATGAACAATAATTTAGTCGGTGATGAAGTCGGGTAAGAGCTACTAAATAGACTCTTCCGTTCTTTTCAAAGGAAACTGTAACCCTGCATAACATTGTAAGTTGAAGTTAGCGCACTATGCTGTCAAGCTGTCATTTGACAGCTAATGTTAGCTACCGTGCTAAGCTAGCTCTTGTAACTTAGCGGAACCGCTAGCTCTGGGAAAAAAACGGCTTAAAAGTAAAAATAATTATTTAAAAAGCTCATGTGTTGGTGCTGTTGCTTGTAGCGAAACGGGCCACGCTCACCTAGAGTGGTGCCACTGCGGTTGTCAAGGAAATAAACACAACTTTAGTTACTTATTTCGGTGTTGTTTCCAGTTAGCTCTAAACAACTGAGCTATTTTAGCTAACGCTCGCCAGCGAAGCGAAAGTCTCCTCGACTTCGCCGCTGCTAGGACATTTAGCGGGCACTGCTGGGGGATGGAGCATCCTCGTACGTATCGAGCTTTTAGTTATAACACAGATGCTACATTTATCACTGACATGTTTTAGAGGTTATCTCAATCAAACATGAAGGCATTTGCAGGTTTGTTTTGCAGTTGAAACCGTCCCTTAACTTCCAATGATGCAACCAGCACCCGACTGATCCGCTTGCTGGGAGCCTCGCAGCCGCTTCTGCCTTTTGCTCCGTTTCGCCGCACGGTGACTGCCATGGATCATGGAAGCAGTTTGTGTTGTGCGCTAAACGCCATGGCTCTGTCCCGGGGCAACTTACGTGGCAGGACGTTTACATAAAGACCTTTTTTTTTTTTAATTGTCTGAAGCATCGCATGGAGTGTCAGAGGACCGGAACACAACATGAGTCACATTAATGGATGAAAACTGTAGCTGCATGTGCAAATATTCCGATGCTGCACCAGGTTGCGAGGCAGACAGTCTTCCTGTTGTGTATGTGTGTTTTTAGCTGTTTAGTCATCAGTAACTTCACTTTGAATTTTCTCCACCATATGTCTTTAAATGCATATAGAAAAACCAGTTACTGTTATATTGAAATGCTCTTATTTTTGTCCCAATGCATGGTAATTTAACATTGCCCTCTAACTTAATGGTAACCTCTTCTTTCAGGAAACTTTTTGTTGGTGGGTTGGACTGGAGTACAACACAAGGTAAGTCAAACTGCTTAACTTGTGGAAACTCGTGCACTTTTGCAAGTAAGTGTTATTAAACAACATAAACGTGCCATTATGACATGTGGACACTTGATTTTTTTTAAGTGGAGATGGTTGCTGGTGAGAAGTCTGAGTAAACCAGGTCACAAATAGACTGAAATGCACAGGATAATTAATGCACTTGATCTTTTTGAATACTATTTGTGCATCTGCCTTGATGCTAATGTTAGGTGTTGGAAAATATGTGTTTTTTTCATCATAATAATGACAGATAATAAGAAAAGCATGTCATCAGTTGTGTTATCAGTGCTGTGATGTTGCATGTGGTTGATGACATCATGAAACCTAAAGTGCCGTTATGTTTGTTTTGTTTTAACGCCTGAGGAACTGCTGTAGAAATGTCTTTATTCACATTGCTGGTTAATGTCAGGTTAAAGTTTTTTCATAACCTAAAATAAATGAAAGGCAGAAAGAAAGCTTAATACAGACTGCAACTCTGCAGGAAGTATCCCTTATTTTCAGTAATTATTTTCTAAATGACTTGTTTCCTGTATCAATGTATACTAAAGCACTTTTTTTCACTTTAAAATTCCCTAAAAATAAGTTAAACATTGACATTAACCCTTATCTGATGTGAGTGAATATGTGGTTCGCTACCTCATGGTTGATTGCATATTGTATAATCTTCCTGAAACCCTTATTTTAACGTAAGATCGGAGCCACGGTTCTGAGTAACGTGGTGTGTGTATCTGTGCTGAATGTTTACACCTCAGGGCTTTTCAGCAATGAGAAACCAATTACGGTAACTCTCTCCAAAGTGACTCCTCATTTGTTCAAACTTGCTCGCCTTGCTTGAGTTGCCTTTGTGGGTGTGTGCAGGATTTACAGTGGTTTGTTGTACGGTTGGTACTATGCAAGATGACGCTGCCTTGTTTGCTCTTGGGGAGGTTCTGTATATGATTTACCCTAATTCATGGTTTTCATATGAATAGCTCGATCCCCAGCACGCCGTTGAAGCAGTAGATCAAGGTCACTGGAAGATTTTAAGTGTTCTCTGTTTAATTTTGTGAAGAGGTGCTTGTGCTTTTTTTTTTTCTCTCTTTCTGTGCCCGTTTTAGTGCCAGACACTTTTACTGCTGCACATATTTTCATAATCTCATTTATCACAGTGAAAGCAAGAGCTGTATAAATCCTGACTAGTTAGTATTGTTCAGAAGGCAAAGTGGACTGAGTCAAATCTTTCATTTAAATGTCTTACTTTGTTTCTGTTCTTCTATTTTTTAGAGACACTGAGAAACTACTTCTCACAGTATGGGGAAGTAGTAGATTGTGTCATCATGAAGGACAAGACTACAAATCAGTCGCGAGGCTTCGGCTTTGTTAAGTTCAAAGACCCAAACTGTGTACGGACAGTGCTAGAGACGAAGCCACACAATCTAGATGGAAGAAATGTGAGTATTTTAATTTAAATGAGCAGGCAGCTAAATCAGTGGAGAAATCTGCCTTTGCTTTGCGTGAGCGACGTTGAAAACTGCTTTTCAGATTCCTCCATCCACAGCAGGTTGTTTGAGGTGAAAGGCAGTTTTTCTTAATGCGTAAAGCCACATGTGCAGGTTCTGCTTTTCTACACACATCTGTTTATCCCATTCGTCCTTTTCAACGTCCGATCAGCAAAAGCAGGACGGAGGCGACATTCTGCTTTTATGTTCATTTTATTTGGTTTGGTTTTTATGCCGTAAACGCATAAAGGGTGTAACGTTTTATTGGCCACATTTGAATGACAAGAAATAGTGTGCACTGATATTATATGTTTGCAAAATGCAAACTGATACGCCGTAATGGATTCAGTGAAGAACGTTTGAAGGTGCCTTTAATTGAGTATAATGCGAACCGTTTTTTTCTCCCTCTACTGTCAGATTGACCCGAAGCCATGCACTCCCAGAGGAATGCAGCCTGAAAAGTCTCGAACCAAGGAGGGCTGGGTAAGAGGAACTGATTTCTACTGTGGTAAAGCTGGGTGTTCTTTTACTGCAATAAGACTCTTCATCCCCTCATCCTCCTTCAGGTTAGACTTTTGTTTAGTTTAACGAGCCATGAGGAGATTTTTAGCTTTATTAAAATAAAAAAAAAAACAACAAACAGAACGAATATCTATTTAATCATTTGTTACTTCTATTGATCTCTGTTTGCGACCATGGTACGGACCATATCAGCAACATCTTATATAGACATTTATCTACTGTTGTCACCAGGCTGCATGCTCTTTTTGCTGCATGTTTGCTCTTTTATTAAGTAAAGCTGTCTCTCATCTGAAAATGCTGCTCATTTCACTGCTTACTGAAGTTAAACCAGTAGGTCTGGAGGTGCATCAGATTGTGTGGTGCATAAAATCAGCCTCAGCAATAAACTGTTTAAGGAGCAGAATCTTTTTTACACTTTGTGTATTTTTTGGGCCAATCAGGAATGCGATCAACCCCCCTGCAGATCTGTTATGGTAAATGTGTCCCTTTTGGGCAGAAGAGGTTTTAGTTGTTGCATCTTTTCTGTCAATAAAGCAGTTTTTAACAGATTGGGCTCCAAGCAGACCGTGTGTCAGAAGCGTTTATAAACAAAGCCCTTTTTCCTGCTACTGGCACCGTTTTGGAGTCATGTAGTCGGTACCAAATGTTTTACTGAGAAAACAGAAGATTTAATAGTTAAAAATATTGCTGTTGTTGTAGGAAGCCTCTAGCATTTATGGCGTTTGCACAGCGAAATGCTCACTGGTTAGGAGTTAGAGGACGAAGCCGTGCTCCCTGATCTGTGGAGACTAGTGTTAGCATTGACATGACATGTTAAGAATTATACCCCAGGGCAGGAGGAGAACCTAATTTCTTCTGCACTGTCTGAATAGATGATGGCTAACTGGCTTCCTTGGAGCGATCTGCTAACACACAGGGAAATCCATACACTCTCTGTATTTTCATTTCTTTGTTTTGTGTTTTTTCAGAAGGGCAGCAAAGCCGATAGCAATAAATCAAAGAAGATTTTTGTAGGTGGAATCCCTCATAACTGCGGCGAGCCTGAACTCAGGGACTATTTCAATAGATTCGGAGTGGTGAGTATTTGCTAAGTGCATCATACCTTTTCACGTTGTCATTAAATGGACATGACATTGAACAGGGTCCATGCTACACTATGCATGAAGGTTTACAGGGATGGGATGGGTCAGATTGTCCAAAATGAGGTAGAATATTATACTGAAGTAAGAAGGGTCTGGTTTTCTAAAGAGAGCCACTATTTCCCTTTGTCCCATTCAAGGTCACAGAGGTGGTAATGATCTATGATGCGGAGAAGCAGAGGCCCCGAGGTAAAAGCTGATCCCATTTTTTTTCTCTTCCCCTCCATTTCTTACCACCTTAAATCCGATGACAAACTATTCTGGCCCAAAGAGAAAAAGCCCATTTAGTTCAGTTTAATTAAATTAAAGCGCTCCAGCCTGTAACGGGAGTTTAGGGTACAGTAAACGCACACAACAGGACAGAAGGAAATGACTGTAGATTATATTACAACCGCACTACATCACTACAGCGTGTTGTCATTAGAAAATTAATTATGAAAATGTTTCTATTTTTATTCCTCCAATAAAAAAGTCCATCAACTTATTAATAACATGATGTTTACAGAGTAAATCTGGTAGATATATCACTTCATGTGGGATCTAACGATGCATCATTAAAGCAGACATTTTAAAAATGGCTCCTCCTTTTACCGTGGACCATGTCCTTAAACTGGTTGGCTTTGATTTCCAGTCTCAGTTGTGACCTTGAACAACAACGTGTGTGTTTTCCTTGAATTTGTGTCAGCTGTGTTTTAGGAAAAAAGTCTTTTTTTACTGAGTGTTTAAGCTGAGCACTTTAAGCACATTTCTGCCTGATATGAGTTCCTTCACTACCAGATAATTCCTCTAAATAAAAATATTGGAGCCCTCGAGACCTCCACGTTGGTATTTATTGCCCCAGTGAAAGGTAGACATAATAAATTTGATGTCTTCATAGATTGGTTTCCATATTTTACAGTCAGGTTACCTCTGGTTGCATCAATAATTTCTATGATGTAATTATTGCATTACTTGTTATTCAGTGATCATATAAGCACTGAAAGGTAATATTCACAGGTCTTGTTTATCTGAAGCTAATTTCTGGCTTCAGTAGTCTGAGAAAGTCAGAACATCTTCAAAAGTTTCAGAGAATTACGACGCTCAACTCATTGCTGTGGAACCACAGACGAAGGGAATTCTTTCCTGCCAGCCTGAACAGGAGGAATAAACACACTTTCATTGTTTATCTGCGTATAGAGCAAATCCTCCCGAACGCAAATAAGATTACCTCAAGACGGATTAACATTTGCAGCTCTTTTTTCTTTTTTCTTTATTCTGTCCTGTTTTCATCAGTACTGATTAAATAAATAGTAACATTATGTCATCAATAAGCATTTCAATCAGCCATTAGTTCAAGAATGAAAATAGAGTACAAAAGCTATCTAAGCAAAGATAATATATAAATGTCATGTTGTCCTGGGTATCCATCAGGTAGATTATATTTAAATGTAAATTTTTTTTTTGTCTTTTCAGAGAAATAATTCCATAAAAAACTCAAAAAAATAAGTTCATACAGTAATAAAAAAGTTATTAAATTGTGTTCCGGGAGGCAAAAGAAACCACTAACTGATAAGGCTGCAGGAAAATAGGTGCTCCAAAAATGCGCTACTTAATCACACTATGCAGCTGGCATATTGAGAACAGTTTGAGTATCTTAGGGGCAGTTTGTCCCTCAAAGATGCTGGTTACAGCTCAGAGGGAAGAAGGTAAAAATAGTGTTGTCATGAACACAATGGTGTTATTTAAAGGTTTTAGGTCTTTTGGCTCTTAGGAAGTTTCTCTAACCCATTTCCTGTCTGTGAAATGTCCAAACTTTTATATTTGTCCAGAAAAGCTTATAATATATTCATGACTTCAGACACTTTTAGCATGGGGGCTTTCCTGGGAATCAAACCCATGCCACCAGAGTTTGTGTTATATTCTGCCCACCAGCGTACAGTCCCAGCTGTTTCCTCTGCGTTCGTCCCACATAGCAATGCAGCCGCCACTGAGCCACAACATTCCTCCTAAACTTTCATCCTCTGTTGGGACAAACCCAGAATAGTTTGTCATCGGACGTTTACATGATGTACCAGTAACAATCATTAACCTGTAATAGTATAAATAATTTGTTTAACTAAAACCTTTATATGTTCAACATTGGAATAAGTTTTCTTTACTTTGATTTAGAAGTAACTGATACATGTATCTTCAATGGCATAGTCTGTGTTTTCCCATATGTAGAAAGTTAAGTATTTTTGTAAGTAAGCCCTTTCTATTTTTCTTTCTTCTGTCCCCTTTCTCCTTGTGAATGGTTTGAATGTGATTAACGGTGTCTCTTAAGATTTGTCTTTTCTCCTTTAGGTTACTGTGCATTGACAGGTAGCACAAAGGTACAGGCCAAAGCAAAGCAAACCCTTTTACTCAGAACCAACGGAGTGTACATAAGGTGCATCAATTTAGTTTAGATTTCATTTAATTAAGCCAAAAAACAACCTGTTATCAGTAGTTACTGATGTCTGATGTACTGATTTTGTCCAACTCTTAAATTCCCACACAGATACTGATATATTTAATATTTATTGCAACTGATACTGATATAGTTTGACCCAAAACAAAACTATTATTTAATCTAAATAGGATGAATCCTCCACTTTAAATAACATCTTTTATATTTGGTCATTTTGAGTTGGAGTATGCGTAGCAGAAGAGTTTAATATATATATGTGCAGGTTGTATCTTTTCCATCATCTCACTTTAATGTCAACACCTATTGCTAGTTATAGAGAGATGGTTCAGAGAGTTTTCTACCAGATATATCAAATCCGGTTATACTTATAAAGCAACATAATAAATACAGAAAATGTTTACAGATGTGGAAATACAAGTTTTTTTTTTTATTTACTCGTGTATAAAACAACAATCCAAAAACACACTGGATCAACATGTTCGCCGGGTCACCTCCCACTACACAAACTTTACCTGAATCTAATGAAAATAAACTCCTTCTCTGCTTTAGGTCTCTTTTTTTAAATGACTCGTTTTTATCATACGCTTTGAAACAAATCCTGTTCTTTTACCTCACATCTGGTTTCATGTTTCATTTTAAACAGAAGGAGTAAAACCTGTGGGCATAATGTATTTAAAGCATGTCATTTAGACTTCTTATTATAAGACTTAAATGATAATTAAAAAAAATATTTTTAAATAAATCTTTTACATTTATTTTATTTATTACTACTCTTAAATAGTAAAAATTGCATCTATTTTAACCATTAGGATGTTACTTTAGTGTGTTAATAATATAGGTATAATGTAATTATATTTATATTATAATTTAGTTATAATATTTAGTGATATTAGATTTTAAACAGCCACTCAGTATTTTTAGGTTAAGTGTTATCACGATATTCCTAACTTGTAAATGTTGCCAGCTCTGTTTTAAATTTAGGTTTGGGACGGGTCATTGACATATGTTATTAATAGTTGTAGAGCATGAGGCGTGGGAACACTTGGCATGATGCTAGAGGTCTCTAATATCTCTGTTGTCTCATAGGATATGTAATGAGATTCAGGTTAGATCCCCAGACAGACATCTCCACTCAACCCAGTTCTGCCACAGCATAAAGATAATCAGATTGAAAGTAGATCACCACAGTGTGCAGCAACTTGTTAGCTCTCTGAGGACTTTTTACTTAGCTCTTCTGACCGAACTGGAAAACTTTCAACGCTCCTGTTTTGATGCACTTTGTCTATCCTCCATGAGCAAAATTAGCACAGTGTCAGTTTGGGAGATTAGTTATGGCCTGTATTTTTGTGTTATCTTTCTGAGCAATATTTTAATTGTCCATTTTAGGCTTATCCTGGCTGACTCAAAAGTAAAACACTGAATTTGGGAAAGCTTGGAGAAAGCTTTAGGCATTTTACAGTTTGTGTTTTTCCATATTTTTGTGATGCATTAACAATGGCTGCTGCGAGTGTGTGCTCCACAGCAATATACCAAGGGACAGATCAAGGTGGGGTTTGGATGAAACAGCATGAAGCGACAAAATGTAATGTTTCAATTGACATTTATCAGCTAAATGTTCGGTCTTGTCAGAAGGTAGAAAATGGACTCAACTGACCTTTTTTATGTGACATTTCACATTGAATCAAATGCTACACCTGTCATCTTTCATGTCTAACAGTTAAGAAGCCCATAATTGTTAACCTCACCAAATATTTCTCTGCACAGTAAAAGAGAGAGGTTTCCTTCAATCCCCCAGGCATTAGTCTTGGATTTGAGTTGCTCTGCAAGTCTGCGACATCATCCGAACCCCAGGAGCCTCTTGCTCAGTCTTGACGGATCCTCACTGCTGAAGCCCAATACTGTTCTTCATCTTGTGTTGTCACAACCCCCCCTGCTACCTTGATTCACTCTTGGTCGTTGGCTAGGTTTTGGATTTATTACTTTCGAGGCCGAACAATCAGTGGACCAGGCTGTCAACATGCATTTTCACGACATCATGGGCAAAAAAGTGTGTAGTTGTAGTTTTATTTTACCCTTAAGATCAAACGGAGGCTTGGGCGACGTGGCGCTAATTATTCCACCATGCTGTTTTTATTACCTGAGGCAAATTTTCCAAAAGCATTCAGATGGAAAGAACAGCATCATCACCAGCACAGATCTACCCAAATACAAACAGGGTATTAATTTAAATGACACATCCTTCACCCTTTTGACCTTCCAGATGCTCTCATCCTTCACTTTCAGATTGAGTTGTCGCCCAAGGCTTTGTTTAAACTGACCTCTCCTTTGGGGTGTCTGAAGTGTGCTAGATGTTGTAAAAACAACACAATTATTTGTCATATTTTCTGACAAAAACCAAATTGACTGAGTAAAAAATGAATTATTTTCAAAGGGTTGACACAGTTCACCTAAAGGATTGGTCGAATCGGTTCTGTTTTTGGTTTATTTATGTTTTTTCTTTATTTTCTGATGTTCTGTTGGCAGGTCACTTACATGTCAACATGTCCTTATTTTACTTTATTTCTTTTAAAAAGCTCAACTCAGTGACCTCAGTGAAAGAATCTCCATACTGTGTCTGTCAGCTCTCTACAATAACAGACGAAAGGCTGAAACCCGAGTCGCACAACGATATTTGCATGTCAGTGTTTGTTTATCTCACTGACTGTACCAGATGGATGGAGTTTACTGCTTTAAGTAGATTCAGATAGTGTCCAGTAAGCCCCTCGTTCAGACAGAAACTATACATTTATGGTGGTGTTATATTTAAGCTCACCTTCTGGTACACCTTGTGTTGCAGCAAACACCACCCACCTGGTGCCTCAGCTGAGTCAAACTAACCAAAATGAAAGATTGGTCTTAGCACTGTCACAAATCTGAACCTGTAGCACAATATTCCCCCAGAAACACCTTCAGTGTGTGTTTATCAGAGTAGAAACGGCTTTAGACAGAGAGTAATATGTTGTTGATGTGAGGAAGTGACATGCACTCAGTCACATCCTGCCCTCGCATGTATCCTGTTTGTGTTTGGATCTTTTCATGGCTGCACAGGTGGGTTAAGTTGTAATGAGTTAAGAGTTTGAAACAACTTTTTTTATGTACATTTGATCCTAATATAACTTGTATTGGTGAAAGTGTGCTAACTTCAGTACCTTTAATAGCTTTATTTAAGTTTTAATACTTCAGTACTAAGTAAACCTTTGGTTTTGTTTTCTTGGCTTTATCGCTCTATGTCCTGTCTTTTTGTTTAACCCTGTGTTTCGGGCTTTCGGTAGGGGGTGGGCAGTAGAGACGGGAGGAAATCATCGAGTATTTGCTTTGAAATGGGGAATAATGAGCAACATTCATCTCTGCAGAGGTAGTTGCTGTTTATACATACCATAATGTTCTTGTGTGGCTTTTATATTCAATTGTCACTGATAATTACAATATAAAAATGCATTGAATCCAATTTCCTTGTTAAATGATTTGGCCCAGCCTGTATGCTCTCCAGTGGTACCTGCTCCTCCTGACTTTGCCCTCGTTTCCAACAGGAATCAAGGTTTGACTTAATCCATTGTTCTTGACTTGACATTACCTTACGCTGGGACTTGAGGGAGGCAGGGAGATATGAGTTACAAAATTAGAAATTGGAGCACATCAAACTGCGGAACAAATCCCATTTCTGCTGTTGGGGACCATACAGAAGTCATGGTATCCATCACTTGTAGCCGCGATGCCCTCGGGAGAAGGTGCTCAGGTAGCTGCTGGCGGCGGCAAGGCCACTGCTGGAAACATGTGCATGTAATTAGGTCGACAGAGAAGGAAGAGGGGAGGCTGGGGAAAGTGGTAACACCTTAAAGCAGGGAGGAATTTGTGATTCGTTTTCCTCCTGCAAGGTGACCCCAATAACTCAGCCCTTCAGTCTATTTCTGGTCGGCTCCCCTTAGTCTCAGCCTGTTTCTTTGCTCTGGTTAACTGCTGGTAGCCTTGCCTAGTTATCAACAGGAAAGTTTATTAATGCAACACCGTTTGCTTTGAGTCATAGTGCGTCCATTATTACAGCAGTAAATGACTAAATAAACTAAATGTAAGTAAAAGTAAAAGTTGACATATTGACCAATCAGAATTGGTTTATATAACGATGGTGACCTCCAGCTGTGCTGACACGTTGGGTTCAGAGTGCATTTATTGGTCATTTGATCTTTTTAAAATGTTTTATCACAGTATGTTTGACACAGTATGAAGATTCAGTTTTATATTGAACAAAAGTACTGTTCATTTGTACTATCTGCATGTTTACTTATTTTTTTTTTAGAAGTGAGATGCAATTTCTCTACATCCATTTCCCCCCTTTAAAACTTATTCCAAATAAAGTAAAAATTAGCTCCTTTTTAAGCATTAGCTGGAGAAAGGTAAGTCATGACCTTACATTAGATGTATTATCTTTACATAGGGCATTTCATAACAAAAAAAGAGATACTTCTATGTTTCTCAGGTACGTTTTTAGAGAAAATCCTTTACTTTCAACGCAGAATGAGTTATTCGTTCCCCAGCTTTTGGCTTAATAATTCCTGCTTATAACTCTGTACCTGAGACACATAGCTTAATAGCTCTTGTGTTTTAACAGTAATATTAATTGGCATAGTTGCCTCACATTAATCGAATAAACGTTAAAGATTTCAGACTGGCCCAAAATGTTGAGATTAAGTATCAGTTGCAGGACAGGCCTGTCTAGGTGAGGGACTTAATTGACCTTTTACTGGTGTTGCCAAATGTGCTCTCCTTGTCCTTTGTCCAGGTGGAAGTAAAGAAGGCCGAACCTCGTGACAGTAAAGCTCCTGGCCAGCTTGGCCCTGGCCAGTGGGCCCCCAGGGGCATCTTGAGTGCAGCTAATGGTTGGACAGCACAGCCGGCTCAGGGCTGGCAACAGGCTTACGGGCCACAAGGTGAGTGGGAACAAGTCCCAGAACAGAGCGGGAGAAGCATACTGTTCACAGGGCAACCTTGAAGTAACTGTTTAAGTGTCTTACATTTTATACTCAGGTCTTAACCTTTCACATGTAGATCACAGCTTCTTCTGTCAGTTCAAACGTTATGAGACCATTTTCCCCACTAAATGTTCTTTTTCTCTTCCTGAAGGAGTGTGGGTGTCTGCTGCAGGCCAGCCCATAGGTAGGTGCTGGCCCTTCTCTTGACAACACTCAGAGAGTTTCTTGTATGTTGTGTAACTGTGAGATTGCAGATAAATGTGACGTGATCACGTGCTTATCTGGAAACGTTTGTGTGACAGAAACGGGGTTTCACACAGAGTAGCCAATCAGCTGATGGCAGTTAACAGTACATGTTATCACTGATCATAGCGTCTAAGGCTGCTTGAGACAGATGGCGGCCTTGAATGGATTCCGGCCTCCCTCTGCTATTGGTCAGGCTCGACTTCATATCTCCACCAGGCCAGCCTGCAGCGTTCACTGCAGTATCGGCTCTGTGCTTCACTTTTACACAGTGTTCCACAACCTAAGTTATTAAACCATTAATCGATGTTATCTGTCAATCAGCTGTTCTTAAATAAAACCAATACAATCCACAGATCTGTTTTGGTGCTTCGTTTGACAAGATGTTTATATAAGCTGTGGTGATGAACTGATTTGATGCCGCACTTGAAATGTGCTTTATCAATAAGGTGATTGGTATGTGTTATTGTGCGCCTAATTAAATACAGTAATTTATAAAAGGGGGAAAGGCATCCGTTCATATAGGCATTGTACTTTGTGTCGGAACAGGCGGGTATGGACCTCCGCTGTCGGCAGGCCGGGGAACCCCAGCACAGCCTCCATCACCCTTTAGTGCATTCCTGGTCACAACCCCAGCGGGCAGCTTCGCTGCACCTCAGGGATACCCTCAGCAGGGCTATACCACAGCACCTCAGTTCGGTCAGTACTCGATCATTCACCCACTACACATGGGATCATTTTCCATTACTAATAGATATGACTTATGTTGTGTTAAAAATGATCAAATTTTGATTTATTTTATAAAAGATTTTTTTTCTTTTTAATGGAACAAACTTAAAAAGGTTTCAGTCTTAATAAATAAATATGCTTGTAAACTTTAGAGGAACATAATATTTTTTGCTCCAGTAAAGATTAAAACACATTACAGAATATTTTCTTTATTTATATTATTTTTAAAAAGGCCTTCAAAGCTCTCCTACTGTGCTGCAGTACGGGAGAAACCATCATCTTATCAGAGATGGTCAGCATGACTCGCAGAAACTAATAATTTCATGATAAAATGCCGCTAAGTGGCAGCAAACAGTAGTAGCTATGTGTTCACTGTCGTCATGTTTTGTGTTTTTTGTGACATACGTGTCTTTTTTTAAGACATTGAAGACTTTTCTCGCTGGAGGACGTTGTGCTGAACGGGAGTCTCTCTCTCCATGTTGTTTTTTCTACTATTTCAAGACTTATGAGTCTCCATGGCAACGAGACTTGTTTACCTCTGGGATTTACTGATCATTTTCTCCAAATTCAAGATTATAGGTGAAATAACACTTTAGATCCCAACAGAGTTGAAAAGAAAGAGATGAAGATGCAAAGCAGGAGTGAAGCCGAGTTTTTCCGTCTTATGGGATGGTTTACGTGTGATTGCTAGCTAACAAAAGTGATGAGCACCAGGTGCTCGGACTTTGCATGAACACATCCCAGACTGTAATACGTCTGTACACGTAGACCGTGCAGACCAATAAACAACTCGGTGGGAGGTGGAGTTGCAGAGCTGGTTAACTGGCGTTGGTGTCATCCTGGACATGTTGCTGTTAGGAGAGGATTTACACAGGAGACATTGAACTGCTAACTTTAGTCAGCTGCTCCACCAGAGAGAGCCCGTCGTCCAGAGACAGCCTGTCATTGGAGAGCCTGTTAAAACCTGGTCTGAGGCACTGAGGATGCTCTGAGATGATGCTTCCACACAGCAGACTGGAGTGTCCTCTGTGGACTTCTGTGTGGACGCCACCATCCCGGCACAAACAGTGACAACCCATCATTAACTTTTTTTTGTATTTTAAAAAAACTACTACAGTTTGAATTTCCCTCTGCGATCAATAAAGTATTTTTCATTTCATAAAGTAGTATTCGCTGAGTTTCACGTCTTTGTTCACAAAAACCAAAAGACTAATCAAATATTTGTCTAAAATAAATAATTCCTGTCATTATTATCCAACAGGTTACAGTTTTGGCACACCACAAGCAGACCAGTACGCTCCCCAGGTCCCCCCTCCACCCACCACTCCAGGAACTGCACCGCTGGGCTTCGCCCCCGCCACCACACCAACTCAGGACTTGAGCAAAGCTCCCACTGGGCAGCCGGATTTCCCTTATAGCCAATATGGTAAGACAAGCACTGTGCATAAAGAAGTGTGCTGCCTCCTTTCTGTCCCATTTGATGTTTTTTTTATCCCACCCATCTCCCTGGAAATGTTATAAGGTGCAACTATTCATCTAAGTCCATGACCTCATACACTAGCAGGAGCTTGCTCTCGGTACCATTTAGCTTGAACGGCTCCACATCCATACATGCTTTCTGCATACATGAACCTCTCTGGCTCTACCATGAAGATGCTGAAGTTTCGCTATATCCAGACGTCCTCAGCCATCTGTTCTGTCGGGTTTTTCCAGATGTAAAAAGATTGGTAGGTCTTGGTTGGTTTTGAATTAGATCATCCTGCCTTGCTATGTGTGTTGTTTGTTTTTGCATTTTTATTTTAAAAGGAGTGATTTTTTGTCTTGGCTTCTTGAACAAGACCTTTGATTTGCTCCTGATTTTCCTACCTTATGATTCATCCCTTCTATAATTCCTGCTCTTCTTCCTCCCCATTTACTGGCTTATTTTCCTGGTTTTGGGACGTGACAGTTATATGAAACCTGATTTTTGCTGTTGGCCAAGTCTAACCTTCAAAGTGACCCATCAAAGCCTTTCAGCATGTTCATCAGTGTATATCAAAGGAGATTTTCATGCTTAAGTTTGCTCTTGTGCCCCGTTGAGCCATTGGAGTCCTGGATAAATTATTACATGTCTAAATGTTTGATTTTAGATGTGTCTTGTTTGTTTTTTAACTAAAGCTGGATATTTGCTTTACTTTAGACTGTTGGGCCAAGATCTTTATTCCTTCAGGAGCCAATGAATCATTCACAGACTAGAAATTCTGACTTTATTTCATAGAAAACTATTTCTATTTATTTATTGTATTTCATTAGGTGCCTCTACTGTTTAAACAGAAAGCACAAATGGAGGCTTTTTCTGGTCTCATGCTAAAAGAAGCTTATAAAAATAAAATGACTTCCATTGAAAAGAAAAACCTCGTTCTTCATTCAACATTGAGCTAATCGGCCACACAAGCAGAAAATCAGATAACAGGTATTCAGTCAGAAGCGCCGCTTCTCTGCTGCGGGCGTTTTTATTCTGAGAAGGCTGCTTCATACTGCTGAATTCACGTTTAAAGCAGTCGTGATCGCTGGCGTTGAGGACAGATGCTCATCTTGCTCAGTGTTTCCTGCTTGTGCTGATCTTCCATCCAGCTTTCTGCTTTGAATGTCTTCTGCCTGTCCGGGTGCTTAGTTCTGTTATCAGTTCATAGAAACAATGTGAACTCCTGTGGTTTTGTGAAATGTGTTTCTAACGGTTATTTATGTAAATACGCTCACAGAAAATCATTATGTATAAAATGAGAAAAATGGATGATGTTAGACAAAGACAATTTGGCTTTATTCAAAGTTTTGAGTCATAAATAGTATTGTAATTTAAATAATGTAGCCAGGGTCAAAGTTTAAGCACGTTAATTATTTTCCTTTACATAGCATGTTTAGTATTTTTAATAAAAAAAAATAAAAAGCTGGTCCTTCCTGCAGGACTTAGTTTGACTTCAAACTAAATATATTATAATCTAATCATCAAAATGAGCATCTTACCAACCTAGTGTTATTTAAACATGCTTTTGTTGTTTTCAGGATCATGTCTGTAAAATATTTCACCCATTCGTCAAGATTTAATGTGAGAAAATGGAAACGGCATAAACTGCAGAATATCGACACGTATTCATCAACCTCAATTTGATCCTAATCCATCCAGCTGGGGAGGAACCGTCAGACCTGGCAAAATGCAGCAGTGTTTTAAAAATATGAGCTTAAAGCACACTGGCTGCTTCTGGGAATGAACCAATCAGAAGAGGGTTTGAGCTGCGTGGAGTGAGCCTCTGCAGCTGAGCAAACCATGACAAAGGATGCAGATCTGCGTTTATTTAACAAATCAGTGGTGCACTTAGATTCATTATAAGTTACTTAAAAACTAGAATTGTACACGTCAAAAAGTGTCATTTGGAGGGTTTTAGGAGCTCAATCAGAGTTTAAGGTTTAAGCTCATTACGGGAGTTAATTTTCCAACAAAAATATGTAATGAATGCTCTTTAACAAGCACAATATGCCCAAATGGGTTTGTTTCTTCTATAAATCTGTTTATACATTCACTTAAAGATACATTTGGTAAGCTAAGGAACAAGAAAGTGAGAAAAATATCATCTTTTGGAAAACGGCTCCACAAAAACCCCTGAGTCACAGCTGATTTTTTTCTGACACATGTTGGCTTGTAAAGCACGTTTCACAAAATTCCACGACACCAGGCTGGCCTGAAAAACAAAATCCCCAAAATGCAAATGGCTCACACACCTTCGTTTCTGCTGTAAAGTGATTCAGTTTAGACTCAAAGGTAGAGCTCTGTAAGCTGGGGGAAATATATCAGCCAGTAGGCCAGCAGTATCTGGGTTCAGTCAACCTGGTCTCCTCATCTCCCTGATAGGCTTGGGTAACTACCCTCAGGACCCTTCTGCCTACGGACCAACGCGTCCTTCTCACAGTTATGGTCAGGATGAGCAGGGAGGATATAGTGCAGGTAGGTGCCAGCATCGTCTTCTCCAACCACAAACCAGAAGCATTTGTTCAGTAGCTTTTGTACAGCTGCAACCTCATTCTTTGCCTCGTTGTCTTTCTTTTGCTCTGTGTTTAGTATTTTGCATGTACATTTTGCATGTACATACAAATTACTGCTTTTTTTTTTCTTGCATAGTAAAAACCAGGCGCCACTTTCCTCCCAGCTGAGCTGAGTTTAAACCCGCAGCTTTACACTGAAATTTGGCGAGAAGCACGTCTGCTCCCGTGGTGGCTTTGGTTTTACTATATCAAGACCAACATGTCCTCATTTTTGTTGTCTGCATTGCTTTGCTGATTCGCAAAAGGATGATCTAATTGTCAGAAAATGTGTCCATGGTTCAGTTGTCTCGATGCATCAGCAGTCAATTCACTCGTCCCCCTTAAGTACCGTCTCTACATTGTAGCTAAAGGGGTGAGAAAGGAAGAAGATGAAAGGAGACAACACCAGTAAATTTATATTTACTCTGATTTCTGTTCAGCTGTCTCGTCGGTTTTCATAAAGAAATGTGTGTTCTAATTTTCCCAATTTCCTTCTCTTGTCTTTCCACTCCAGTCTCCTTCCAGTCCCTCTAAAATGCCTCTAACTGGAAACATATTGGTACCTCATGCTTGTGTTAACTGGATGTGACCAGGGCAGGAAAATAACCAGTCACCAGCAACACTGAGCAAAGATCTGGCCAGAAAATCTGGAACAAACCCAACTTTTCGATTTTAACAAGCGATTTGTCTATGACAGTGGTCTGAACTGTTCTGCAGGCAGATTAGTTTCCTTCCCTGGCAGTCACTGTGTTTCTGTCGAATGTTTGCAGGGAGATGGTGCCATCCAGTGTATAGAATAAATCCAGGCCAATGTAATGAAGCCGACTACATTAGTCTGGTAAATTCTAATGTGAAAGCAATTAAAAAAGATTTTTTTTTTGGTATTAGTTTGAACACACTTTTATTTATTTTATAAATCAATGGGCTCATTGAATAATTGCATTATTTTGATCTTTTGGTTAAAAAAAAAATCCACCACAAGAACTTTTGGCATTTTGCTTGTTTTGCAGCTGGAAGTTTCTTTTTACCTGCATATAAAGTCAAGTTTTCTTCTGTATTTAATGAGAAATATTTAAACTGCAAAGTGGAAAATATGAGAAATATACAACTGAGCTCTTTCTGAGGTGTCTCACAGCATTGCAGATTCAGTTTATAGATAAATGATGTTCAATACATTTAAAGGGAGGCTGTTGCATGAGCATAAACCAGTAAATCCTCTGGTATCTCCGGCTTTAACATTTCCTCTTTGTTTTTTTGTTGTTGATATTTTACTGTCTGTCATCTACCTCAGGGTACGGTCAGGACCTGACGGCCTTCGGTCACAGCTTCGCCGACCCCAACCAGCCGACCGCCACGTACGGGGCTCCTACAGCACAGCCCGCCGCTGCTCCCCAACCCACCGCAAGCGCATTCGGCAGAGGGCAAAACCACAACGTACAGGGCTTCCACCCCTATCGACGCTGACCACCACCCCCGGATGGGGTC
Organism: Kiunga ballochi; assembly: GCA_037177335.1. Lineage (NCBI taxonomy): Eukaryota > Metazoa > Chordata > Actinopteri > Atheriniformes > Pseudomugilidae > Kiunga > Kiunga ballochi. The sequence goes on from JBAMIG010000015.1 coordinate 4,607,253, forward strand.
GACGTGTAAAATTCAGAAACAAAAAAAGTCAGGGAAATGTGTTTTCCAAAATAATGTGCTTAAAAGCAAAACTGGAATTCTGGAGTGTTGGTTAGGAATGTGTAACGTGCACAGTTTGTGAAAGCAGGGATTCCAGTCAGTTTAAAAGGGGTGTGTAAAGAAATCCACTTTATTTTTTCTTTGCATAATTTAAGGATCTGTCAGTGGAAAGAAGCTTTTATTCCCCCTCCACCCAAACGATGTTTTATAGTAGAACTAAAGTACTTTGCAATAATTTTGATTGTTTGTTCAAACACTAGCACAGAGACTATATGTAAAGAGACTTGCATTTGAATATGTATATTTATGGTGGACACAAATGAAAACAGGGTCTCAAGTTTCTTCAGCTTTAAATTCTAGGGAAAAATGTTTTTATTTTTCATTTGGTATTTTTTTTGTTTACTTTCTGAGCCTTTAAAGTTTGTTTAAAAATGGAGATTCTGAATATATATATAAATATATATATATATATATATTATACACAAACTGTGCAATTTTTTAAAAAGAATTTTGTACTATTAATGTACACTTTGCTTGTTTTTTATTTAAAGATGTAGACTTCCCTCAGGTGGCTGTTTTGGGTGCGATTTTTGCACTTATGCAAAAAGAAAAAAGGAAAAATTATTTCAAAATAAATGTTTTAAGGATACGATGGTGTTGCTTCTCTCTGCTTATCGGCACAGTGCTGAAACCATTTGTGGATGGATGTGCACGGTTTTAATGTGTTTAGCTTCCCGTTTTTACCATTTCAAACAAAACATGGAATAAGTTTTATCTTGGAAATATCAGCTTAGTCGTGTTTTAATGGGTGGAGTGGTGTCATACTGAAAGAATGCAAAAACCATTTAAATATGCCTGTTTGTGCCCTTTACACAACTTTATTTATTTTTATCCAATCATTTGAATTTATATACTGATTTGGTCTCATTGCATTCATTTGTAGCTGTTGTTGGTGTGAATATTTTCATGTTTTCTGCCTCTTTTCTCCTAACCGTCTAAAATGCCTTCTTTTTTCCTCTTTAGGTTTACACTTTTTTTTAAAAAGACTCAAACTCCTTATTCTTTACTAAATATAGAAGAAAAATGTTTATTAGGGAAGGAAAACTGAGCGTAAAAGTTAAACCAAACATTTTAACGGCTAAAAACTCATATATACATTTGTCAGACCTGTGAATATTTGTTCTGGTAAAGCAGATGGAAGTATATATTTCTATGTAAAGTTTTGTGGGTAAATATTAGTTTACTGATCGTATCCGGGTGAAAGGTTTAATTCTGTAACGTGTGATTCTCAAACTATTTCCGCATTGATCGTGCATTAGCCTTAAGCAGCAACCTGCTCGGGAAAGTACTTCCTGTCAGCGATTTATCTAGATTTCAGCCTACATTTCCAGTGTAGACCCTCTTTCTACACACCAAGAGACAGCATCTAGATCTTCGGGCAGAAAGTGTAAGCCATAAGCCACTGACATTTTGCTGCTTTGGTTTGCGTCATGTCATATCGGTTGTGCTAGCTAACCTCCGCTGTGCGGGCGGCTACCTGGCTCCTCCAAGCCGAATTACAGGAGCCACAGAGGTTTCACACTGCAACATTTGCGATGTTTTTATGTCTGGAAACAACTAATCGTGATGTTTTATGTTGGGCCATTTGTTAATGAAAAGATTTAGCTACATTAGGAGACATGTCAGAGCGGATATTCGCGAAACGGAGTCGCACGCGCTACCAAAAAACTGTTGATGGAGACATTGGACAACTTAAGATGTCCAAACTGAGGAGAGATGTGTGACACTGGTGGTGTTTGGCACCCAGCATCGCGTTAAAGTCTAACATTTATTAAATCTTGAGATAAATGTAAGGCTAGCACTGAAATCCCCTTTCTTATAGACTAAATTACAGCTAAAATGATGCATTTTCTGTGAAGCGTAACAGGCTTTACTTATATATGCAGACATCTTTATGGGTGTCTGAAGGATTTGAAGCGGAGTCTTGAATGAAAGTGTACTATAATGTACATTATTCTGGAAACACATTAGACCAGTTACACTAGGGGTGTCAGGACCAGCATCCTGCAGGTTTTTGTTGTCTCCATGCTGCAACACACCTGAGTGAAAGACAGCTGAATAAATGAAGAAGTTGATAATGGATCTATTTGATTTGCATCAGATGTGTTGGTGCAGGGAAGCAGAAAAACCTGCTCCAGGACTGGAGTTTGACAGCCCTGAGTTAGACCACTTGTTGACTTTTAATCCTCTGCCAGGTCTTTGCAGAAAACAGAACAGAACTCTTTCTGCAAATGCTGATAGATTGTGGATGTTTCCCACTTTAGTTAATGAAATGCAGGTTGATCAGGGTTTATTTTTGATTTGGATTAAATCAAAAGTTTTGTCTCTATACCATTGTTTATTTGTGAGAAAGACGCTCTAAACACACCATGCATTTCTAATCTGCTTCTGTTTTACATTAAATCACTGAGATGTATTTTTTCATTCTGCTACATGATAAACTTCGCTTCATCTGTAAGTTTCAGAGCACCTCTGGCTTTTCCATCCTAACTTTTAAAGACGTATACTGTGGTTAGTCTGTTCTTCAGCTTTAAATCCAGTAGGAGTTCAGACCTTAATGTTATTATTCACAGGAGCTTTATATATGATTGCTTAATTCAGCAGTACCTGCAATGGACTGGCGAGCTGCTCACCTGCTGATCGCACTAAGGGTTCATCTGAATAGCTTTACAGCTTACTATTCAATCATATTTGAGGCCCAAAGAGCATTTTTACTATATTTTTAATAAAAATGAAGATAAACCATAAATAATTGTATATTTAAACATAGTTGTTTATGTATGTAGTACTATATGAACATTTCTGGCAATTTAAATCTATTTATTCCATCGCATTGATATGTTGCACATCCTACAACAGAAAAGGCCACAAAGGGAAAACGACATGTTCTCTTGTTTTACTGTAACTTTTGCATAGATTATCCAGAGAAAATGAGCTTTTCCCCATTTTCACACATCATTTAGGCCCCAGCTTGCAGAACAGTCGACGACATCTGAGGTGAATTGTTGAGTGTTTGTGTAGAATTTGCCACCATTGTGACACAGGCGTTCGACTGTCAGGCGGCTGACTAACACATGGTGAGACTTTACATCAGAAATACGCAGCTGGAAGTGCGCTGCTATCAGCTGAATAGAAGAAGCAGAAAAGACCTCAGTAACACTGTTATTAGCATGAACGCTCAGCCCAGGGTGTGAGACGAGCTCCTTTTTGGGTTTTTATAACCACCTGGTTTCATCTTGTTGCTGTAAATGGTTTTAAATGGATGTTTTAGTATAAGGATCTTTTTTATATGAATGTCTTCAGTCTTTATGTCTCTACCTTGGTGTTTCACAGGCTGTCAGGTCTGGTTTGAGGTGGTTGGACAGTTAATGCACAAGGTAAAGAGGCTGAAAACTGAGGACAAAACAGAAGACGGCCAGAAAAGGTGGGAATTACGGGTAATTTCTTTCCAATTTTTATTTATTTGATATTAATTTTATTTATTATCTTAATTTTTGGTTCCTTTTTTTTGTGTTTTTGGCTATTTGTGCAAAATAGGAACAGCTAAATATAAAATCTAATCATTATCTTTGAACAGGAACTGTATTGATATTATTATTATTATTATATTATTATGATATTATTAAATAAAGATAAATCTCCATTTTGACTCGCCGGTGATCTGAAACAACACCGATGTGATCTGTCAGCAGCGTCGGCGAGACACTGGCGGACATGACGGGGGTGGACGAGCTCTCGGACAGCACAGAAGTTGTAGAAATGGAGGACGTGAATCCCACCCAGTTCCAGGTTGAGAAGCACACATGGGACGGACTGCGGAAGGTCATCCACAACAGCCGCAAAAACACTGGCGTGGTTATCAACAAGGCGCCACATGACTTCCAGTTCATCCAGAAAGACGAGGCCAGTCCTCACTCGCATCGCATCTACTACCTTGGTAAGGAGGCGAAGCTGGGAGGAAAGCGAGGAGCTCAAACGGGAGCAACCGTTTTGCTTCGTGGACGTTTTTTCTGTTTCATTTGCTGCAGCTGGAGTGGAAAAACCTGGTACTAAATGACCCTGTTTTATTTGTACTTATAAAGCTGCCCTGCTTCAGACAGGAATGTCTTCCTGTAGCTTTTTATTCCACCTCCAGAGCTGGTCCAACTGGTGCCATAGAGACTGCAGGTTATCTGTTACGGGTCTTAAACCGGGCCCGTATGTACTGGGTGAAAGTCAATACCTCAGAGACGGATAATGCGAGGCTTTCCTTACAAAACACAGCAAATAAAATAGACTTACAGTTTGGGTATTTTCACATAAGAGAAACAATAAATCAAAACCAGTTTGTTGAGGAAACATTTACTAAAGGTTAGAAAAGTAGCGCCAGACCAGATGAGCTTGTATAAACTCACCACGTGTTTATTTAAATCCCAATTGGCCTGCTTTCGTTGCTTATTAGTGTATTATTGATGATGCAGCTGTTTTCCTTACTGTGCTAAAGCATCTTTGTTTAATAAATGAGCTCCTAATGTTACAGTCTCGGTGTAATTCTACCTACTGTACACTAAGTAACCAGATACGCTGTGATACTTGCTAAAATGGCTCTTCATCAGAAAGTCGTACTACCAACAAATGTTTGCGCTCCCCCCTCTTTTCCTTTGTTTATGCTCATAAATGGAGCTGAGAATAAAAAAGCACCAGCAGCTCATGAGGAAGTTTGCTGTGGAGGATTTCTGCCATGGTTGCCGGAGGTAGCGCCACACGCTGTGAAGCCCGTTATCCCGTTAGGTTAGCGTTGTTTGTTTGTTTACGCTTTGTGCTTGGGTCTGTCCTCAGGAATGCCTTACGCCAGCAGGGAAAATGCCTTACTCTACTCAGACATTCCCAAGAAGATCCGCAAAGATGCCTTACTGGTTTTGTCATGGAAACCCATGCTGGATCACTTTCAGGTGAAGTCTTCCTATCCCTAAATGAACTCTCTGTGACCTCGCTCTGGCTAACCAGCATGTCACATTGCACCTCCTTCTGTCACCTTTGACCCCAGGCCAGCCCTCACCATGGGATATTCTCACGGGAAGAGGAGCTGCTGCGAGAGAGGAAGCGTCTGGGGGTGTCTGGCATCACCTCCTACGACTACCACCGAGCCAGCGGGCTCTTCCTGTTCCAGGCCAATAGCAGTCTGTATTACTGCCGGGATGGTGGAAACAACTCTTTAATTGTAAGGAAAGCTAGATGTAAATGTTGCTTCAACAGAAAGGAAATAATTCTTACAGGCCTTTCTAGATTATAACCTTGTTTATTGGGTTTTTTAGTTTGACTAAAAACACAGTTTTCATTGTGTTTGATGGAGCTTTGCTGATGTGAATCCCTGCCTGACTCAGTCCGTGTTGTCAGACATGTGTTTACTTATTCATGAACAGTCGCGGCCTCGAGTAGAAATGACCTGATGAAGTGTCCGATATCGTACAAGTGCTGTGTGTCTCTCCCCAGACTTCTCCGATGAACCCCATGGAGATCAAAAGCCAGAACTCAGGCACACGCATGGACCCCAAGATCTGCTCGGGGGACCCCAGCTTCATTGGCTTCATTAACAACAATGACATTTGGGTGACAAATATAGCAACGGGGGAAGAGAAGAGGCTGACCTTCTGCCATAAAGGTCAGACATGAATCATGGTCACACCAAGTTTTATCCCTTCACACGGTGGCTTTGCAAACTCAGGCTGAGGGGTTCTTGCTGTGGTGTGGACCCCTGGGACACCATTTAAGAGACAGATTTAGAGATGGGAGTTCATGTTAGTGTTAGTTAGGGTAGGGGGAGTGTAAATGTGCTGCATTAGTGTGGGTGAAAGAAGGCTTTTTTTGTATCTGATTCTATCATGTAAGACACTTTGAGCATGAAAAGGGCTTTAGAAATGAATTTCAACATGATCCCTTCTTGCATGTCTTCATTTTAGGCGTCGACAACCCAAAAGAGGACCCTAAATCTGCCGGTGTGGCCACGTTTGTCACTCAGGAGGAGTTTGATCGCTTCACTGGATACTGGTGGTGTCCAGCTGCACATGCAGGTGAGCGCACCTGTTCTGTGATGGACATTTCCATAAGGGACGATGTCATTATAAATGTTGTTCTAGAGCCTGATGGCGGGAAGACGCTGCAGATTCTGTATGAGGAGGTGGACGAGTCGGAGGTGGAGATCATCCATGTCCCATCGCCAGCTCTGGAGGAGCGTAAGACAGATGTCTATAGATACCCACGGGCAGGTAAAGGTGTTTTTATGTGATGCTTATGAAACAGTTTTTATTGTTTCAGCTTGTTGTGAAGCATCAAATAAAGCTCCTGTCATACTTACAGTTGTTTACTGGGGAATTAGTTCAGGAGAGTCAGGATGAACATTAGTGTCAGAGTAGTTTCACCCTGAACACATCGTGTTGCCTTCAGGGAAAACCAGAGGAGAGCAGTTTTACAGTTGTTTTGGATAAGGTGAGATGCTGATTACTTCCTATCAGTTTAAGTGATTGGTAATTGGTTTTATGTGGAGGACCTGGTCGTATTGCCTCATGTGCTTCCTGGTGTCTGTTCTGCACATCTCTGATATGAAAAGGGGGATGGCCCCCTGTTCAGAAAGGAATTTATTCCATTTTCTTGTATATGCTTGTAAAATTTAACCTCTTTTTTCTCATAGTTTAGGATGTAACTGAGTAGAATTTATTTCCAGGAAGCAAGAATCCTGAAATCACCCTCAAGATAGCAGAAATAAGGACAGACAATCGGGGAAAAGTGAGTGATTTTTCACATTGATACATTTTAACTCTCAGTTCATTGGCTATGTGCTGTGCCCTGATTGGTTGGATTCTCCCTCAGATTGTCAGCACACAAGAGAAGGAACTTCCTGTTCCCTTCACCACCTTGTTTCCCAACATAGAGTATATCACCAGAGCCGGATGGACAAAAGACGGTCGTTAGTAAGTTTATTTTTTAAGAATAAGAAAAAATAACCCCCCTGACACACACACACACACACACACACAGAATTAGAGATGATGTTTTACCAGTACACTATAGACGTTAAAGTTCCCACCCATCACAGCTCGTCCTCTTTGTATGCACCAGTGCGTGGGCAGTCATGATGGACCGCCGGCAGCAGCATCTCCAGTTAGTCCTCCTCCCGCCTGCACTCTTCATCCCTGCACATCAGAGCCAAGCCAGAAGACAAGAGAGTCTGGAGGCACTTGGGGAGACAGTCCATCCCTTCATCATCTACCAAGAGACCAGCAACATCTGGATCAATGTGAGGTCCAGTTTAGCTTCCGCTCATGCCTGATTTGATGTTTCTCCTCGGTGTGCAGCAGCAGAGACACATCCCAGCATATAGCTGTGATGTGTGTGTGCTAGGTATCACTTCTTTAACCCTCCCGGCTGCAGTCCCGCTTTCCAGTTGTTTTAAAGCAACTTTTAAAACGTTACAGGTCCATGACATCTTCCATCCTTTTATCCAAACCAGTGATGATGAGATCACCTTCCTCATCGTAAATGAGTCCAAAACAGGTTTCTGCCACTTATATAAGATCACCTCGGTGCTACAGTGGGGCAGCTTCAACTGGGCCAAAGGCTACACACACTCTGAAGGTACGTGCAAACGGGAGTGTGTAGCAGTTCTTTGCTCATGCTGCTAAAATCACTTTTACACAAATATGATCCGTATTTGCTCTTCTGCCATCAGATGATTTCAGGTGTCCGGTTAAAGAGGAGGTGACGGTGACCAGTGGGGAGTGGGAGGTGCTGGCCAATCATGGAGCAAAAGTAAAGCACATACACACACACACACGTTTGCAAGTAAAGCTGGTGACTGTAATGTTTGCACATAGAGTTGAGATATGCTGCACGGCAG
>JBAMIG010000015.1:4624491-4637128 GCA_037177335.1 Kiunga ballochi
CCAAAGCTCATGACCATAGGTGAGGATGGGGACATAGAGCGACCGGTAAATCGAGAGCTTTGCCTTTCGGCTCAGCTTCTTCTTCACCACGACAGATCGGTGCAGCGTCCGCATTACTGCAGAAGCCGCACCGATCCGCCTGTCAATCTCACGCTCCATTGAACAAGACCCCGAGATACTTAAACTCCTCCACTTGGGGAAGGATCCTATCCCCCACTCTTTAGGGCACTCCACCCTTTTCCGGTTGCTAATAATCAATACATTAGCTTCCAAAACAAACTATCAAAAAGTTCCTACAAAAACCAGCTGCAGGGGCATTTTCCTTAAATGTTAACCACATAATAACACCACAGGAACAAAGTGGTTCATCGTCTGATGGGACGTCCATCTGGTCCGTTTACAGACGTATCACTGGACTGGCTGGGGAGTCAAAGAATCAAAACCAGTAAACATGTTCCTTTAGATGGATAACTTAAAGCAACAATCCAGTACCGGACACACACAATAACTTTGTGTTGTCCTGGAGAAATAAATGAACATGCATCCCACCAGTAGAGGCGGCAGGCACATTTAAATGAATGAATACAACAAGCATCAACACATCAACCCGCTTTGGCTCCTCTGGTTTGATCACTCCTTCTGCTCTTTTCTGTGATGAGTTTTTAATCCTGCCTCGGCTCTGCAGGGTGGGGAATGTATTGTTCCCACATCGGGAACATTACCGCTTCTGCTGGAGTCCCAGTGCACGTACCTCTGCCTGCAGGCTGCTGCAGAGCTGCACGTATGTCCTCGAACCTCCTGCCCTCAAGCTGACATGAGGCTGAGCTTCACTTTTGCAGCTTCAGACGGTCTCAGTGGCCCGAGTCGCTGTTTCTGTTCCCAGCCGCATCAGGACACAATGTTCAGCTGAGAGGAGGCTGTGTTGGGAGGTGACACGACCGAAGCTCAGATCAGTTACAAAAACACCTGCTTCCTGAAAAAGGGAAATAAATGTACAGCTGCAACTCTGCAGGGTTGGACTTTTTGTCCTCGTTGACAGTTGTGCTTGTGCGGAGAAGAAGAAGACAATCAGACAAGACATGTCATGTGCAAAAAAACAAAAAAGCTCCCCTTTTAACAGCTCCTCTCTCTTACTTCTCATTTCCAGTCAAACTGAATTAAAGGGACATTTGTACTGATCACACAGGCAGTCATTATGAGTGTTTCTGATCATTTAAAGCCAGAATATAGCAAAAAGAAACGTGGCAGTGAGTTAGCAAGCATCCAGACAGACATGGAAGATCACAACCATAATAATCACACATCAAACATCTCCTTTTATCTCTGATTTAACTTACTTTTGTGGCTTACATGGTCATAGTGGTGAATCCCTGCTGTGGAGGAGTTAGAAGATATATCAGCACAACATAGATTTATGTATCCATTAATCCTGTAAAACTGATTTAAAACCTAAATTAATCCTCAATGTCCATCAGTGTGGCTTTGGACTAAATCAGTCCACAGACTGGTGTGCAGCCTAAATCTTCCAGTGAGCTGCAGGTTGTTCACAGAATCAGTGTTAATTAGTAAAGTTTCATCCTGAACACATGCGGTCCTGCAGAAACCGTGGTGACAGATACTGAACTCAGTCCTTCGGTTTACCTTTCTGAGCAGGTGTGCTGCCAAATCTGTGCTTGTGCTGCATTTAAGCTTCTCTCTTCACCAAATGATTCCAGTTTTTCTTGTTCTCATTTCTCTGCAAAGCAAAATGCAAAGATTGTAAAGTGTTACATGAGTTTCAGACCTGTTTCATTCATCGTGCACACTAACTGCCCTACGTTTACATTTTAGTTCCTCTTTAAATACAAAAATGTTAATTCTGCTTTAAAAAGAGACTAAAATCAACCATGTAAACACTAAAAATATATTTTTTAAGTAACTTAATTCAAAATAACTAAATAAATGGTTTATTCCCATTTTAAAGCAGAATTAGTTTATTCCAGTAGCATGTAAACCTTTATTCCTCTCTACGTTTATTCTGGTCGTTCTGCACGTGATTGTTACCTTCTCCTGCTTTGGTCTTCAACATTTCTTTCCTCTTTAGCTGCTTAAAAAACTTAAGTTTAATGCTCCTATCGAGCTAGTACTTAAAAAATATCCTAAATATTGAAGCTAAGACTGTACTTATGATGTAGCTTTAGATGTTGGAATGAAAACGCACAGAAGCAGGAAGTAGCTTGTTTACTTCTACTTCCTGTATGTCTGCGAAATTAAAAGAAGGCTTTAAGTAATTCTTCATTTAGAATTAATATTTAAGTAAACTCAAAGAAGAATACTTTAATTCAGAACTGGTTAATTAGTAACCAGACCCAGCTCAGCACCACAGTTTACGATACCACAGCAGTGAGATAACAACATGCTTCCACAGTGATAAATAAAGATGTAATCAGACGGGCTTTTACTGCTGCAGACATTTTCCTTTGTCTGTTTCACAGCTAAAGGAAAAAGACAACATCTCATTATTTAAGAGACTGAAGAGTCAGATTAAACCTTATAAAACCTCAACTCGCCACTTCAGTCTTGTTTTTTGATCAAGCTAAAAGGTTCTCATGTAAAAGTGTTTTTTGCATGTGCATGTGCATGGCTCCAATGAAGATAAAATGATTTTTTTTTCTAAATTATTGCATTATGAAAAAAAATTCAATGTCTTCCGGGATCACAGATGCACCTGAAGAAGGCAAAAAGCTAGCTAGTTAGCTACTTGTCAGATCCTGGATGCTAGGGTTGGCTAGTTTGTCGTAGCAGGTCTTAGTATAAAGGCTTTGCTTGCTTTTCACAGGCTACCCTCTGCTGAAGCTGCACTTTCTCCATCACAGAGATTTGATTGTAAACTTTGAAATCCAGGACAGACCGTTCCGTACAGCCATGTTTTTAGCAGCTGCCATATGTTTCCATGCATCTGTTTGGGTTTGCTTTATTATGATTTAACACAAAACGTGCTGAAAAACTATTTAGCTATTTTAGAGCCATTTTTTAAAATGTATTTCCTCAAAGCTTAATTGTTGATTGTTGATGTAACTGGCCCTTTGGTTTCTGTTGTCTTTATCGGGTGGTAAGGATGATTCATTTAAAGCAGATGTTAAAGCAAATATCCGGTGGTTACTTAGTCTTCACACAGTTACATTTTTTGTATTTGGGCAGGTTTTTTAGTCATTAAGGTTGTTATAATCTTGCAAGTTCAGAGAGAAAACATCTGGACTTTGGTTTGTCAGAAGACTTTGGGGGGTTTTGTGCATTTGTTGAGGTCACACGTGCGACCATCCTGATCTGTTGAGGGTAGATGTCAGCTGTTTGTTGTTTACTTGTTTGACCATGTGTTGTGGCCACATGGGTCGACAACAAGTGTTGACAAAAGATAATAACTGAGATCAATTCTGTTTAAAGTTTATCTTCCACATAATTCATCCAACAGCCTCCTTTCTTATCACTTAAAGCTTCATTTATACCCTTAACTGTGCTTTTACAATTACTAATTAATGTAAAGCTGATTCTATTCTACTCTACATTCAGACACTTTTCTCCAAAGCCACTTGCATTGGAGAATAAAAACAAACAGTACAGTAAGAACGGGTCAAATAAATGGAAATAAATCAAATCTTAATGAATACGATCAATTCAAACAGGAATCTTTTACCATTAAAGAGATCCTAAAGTTTTACTGTTTACATATATGAAGTTTTTCAGTCCTGGAAATCCTGAAGATATGAACTTATCTTATCACCTTGGTAAATAAATCTGTTTATGTTTGGTTGGAACATCAGTATTACCTGAAACATCACTTTAAGTCAAAACAAATATCTAAAAGAAATTAAAACACAATGTAGAAAATTAATTTGTAACACTTTGGTATAAACGAAACCAATGTTACCGAGCCCACATCCACCGAACAAACAAAGCACTGCTTTCAGTTCGGCCTTTTATTATAAAATCACAGATTTCATTGCTACTTTGTGCCGTTTGGATGTGACCTTTGACCCTGACTGCACCAGACAAGAAATCCATTTTTCTCCACGCAGAACCTTTTTACCCCTCTGTTTACATATGTCCTCTTGTAAAGCATCCATTTAACGCGTGCAGTTCAAACTTCAGGAACACAGCCAGCACGCGCGCGCACACACACACACACACACACACAGAGCTGCAAGTCACCAGAGCCCAGACTCCCATCAGACACGTGCAAAACGTGCGCGAGAAAACAATAGAACAAGGTTCAGGTCAGGTTGCTCTTAGCAGTTGTGACTTTCAGCTCATGTTTTGCTTAATTTGTACCCAGCTTGGTTTTTATTAGTTGTTGGTAACCCTAAAAATATGTTTGATGAATGTTGTTTATAACCAAACATCACTAGCTAGCAGGTTCTGTAGCTAACCATGCCAAATATTCCCCTCGGGAGTGGGTGGAGGTCCATTCAGCTGCTGGTCAGAAACGAGTGTGTTATCTGCTCACATGTCCATCATTACTTAACGGGATGATGAGTCTGTTTACAGACTTTTGTTCTATCGTTCTGAACAGAAAATATTGATCCCCTGTGGGCTTTTTTTTGGACGATTACAGCTTTATACCTGAAAACAGGCTCAAATATTAACGTCCGCACTTTTCTTTTTAGGCCGTTTTAAAACCTAATTTTACTAAATGTTTGATTCTACTTTGATCTCATATAGATGTTTATATATGGCTGCATTTATGTTGCATTCATAGTGCATGTCTGGCTTTAAAATGACAGCAATAACATGATAAATAAATATGTTATCAGAAGGTTTTATGGAATGGGCTGCCTGATAAAATATTGAATTGCTCCCAAACATCAGGAGATTCAATACATCACGCTCGTATGAAGCTACAAGTCTCCTAAAAAAATCCTCCGACCCTTTGAGCTGTTTGTGATTCCCAGACGAACACTGCATGTTCCTTCATGCACGTGTGCACGCATGCATGGGAGGGCGGAGATTCCCCGTGTTTTAGGCACCAGTAGGTTAGTGTGCCAGAGGTCGGGGTGTTGTTACGACTCAGGTATGTTGCAACGGCCTCTCGGGCAGAAAATATCCAGCTGCCATGTTCCGGCTTAGACATGCACAGCTGGAGGGCCAGAACAGCAGAACTGGACCCTGAACCGGAGTTACAAAAACATACAGAGCTACTGGTGGTATTTTTAACTTCTCTGCTGATCGCTCACCTCAGCTGTTTGTCTGCTGATTATCAGTAACTTCAAATAACAAACAAGAGATTCACAAAGAGAAGAGAAGAAAGTGACACCACAGGCAGGAAGCGTTCACCCGGCAGACGGGCCGGCAGACGGGCCACGGTTCAGGATGTGATTCAGAGGAAGGAGGCCCGCTGGCCTAACTATTCTGCTTGTTTTCAGGAGTTTTTAATCAGGTTAAATGTGACCAGAAGCAGTTTAAAGACGTTTTCTTTATTTTATGTTTGTTAAAAAAAAACAAAAAACATTTTATTTACAAATCATAGTTTTGCATTGATCGTGTTATCTCCCACCAGGCTTGGAGCATCCTTGACATTTGACACCTACATTAACCCTCACATTGTTTATCTCTCTGAAACAAACCATTCCAGTTATGCCTTTAAAAGGTAAAGCGTGAAACAAAACAAAAGTCTTCTTTATTTTTTATTCTCTTAAAATGAACATTTATAGCTACTTGTTGTGGCTCCACATAGATGAAAGCTGCCATGTGTGAGCCACCATTTTTACTGTGGTGTCCCTGAAAGGAGAAACAAACCTGTAAGAAGCGAGAACCCTCTCAGTCCAGCATTAAACTGGTTTGGCTTCATCCTGCCAGATGCTAATATGTCCAGATATCCAACACACACAGGGTTGTTGTTGCTTAGTATGAGGAGCTGTTGTCTTTTAGACAAAAGGTCAGGAGGTCAACTCCAGGCTTTCCCTGATTACATGCAAAGGTGTCCCTTAGGAAAGATGCTGAACCCCAAGTTTCCTCTGTGTGTGTGTGTGTGTGTGTGTGTGTGAATGGGTGGATGTGCTGAGTGGTCAACATAAGTGTTGGACAAATCCATTTACATTGTGGTATTGCTTTAAACTACTTATTGATCAGTGAGAGGGCAGGTTACGCCTATATTTATGTAATATGTTTGTCCTTTTTTTGTCTTATTGAAAATTTGCTGTAAATTTAACATTATTTGCCCAAAAACACTCCCACAAAAACACCAAATATATTTAATTTAACTTATTTATAAAGACAAATCATCTGCACTGCTCCACCAGCTCACTAAATCACACTACATGAATGATTTACGTTTTCTCTGTAACCATGAACTAATTTAACTTTTATTTGTGCTGTTTACATTCGTTCTTTGCTAAGAGGTTAAGAGAAAATCCAGAAGCTTTAAAAATGACTGGATGCTGCTGATAGCTACAGATACATGTGAAGCATCTCTGAGAAAGAGGCCTTAACAACGTAATAACAGGAAGTCCCGCGCTGTCATCTGACTGAGCTAAAATCCAGCCAATCAGATCAATCAGAAGAGTTCCCACCCACTGACGGACAGAAACGCCCACTAAAAAGAACGAGCGCGCAGAAGTTTTCAGCGCGAGCGTAGAGATGAGAAGGGGAGGGGGGGTTTACACGCTGGTGGTGCTGCATTCAGGCGCTCGCGAAAAATTGAAACTTTTGCGATCAGAGCTATACGCGCTCTCCATTACTAAATGCGCGCGCTATCAGATCCGTGCGCGCTCTCGATTTATAAATACGCTCCCTCGATTACAAAATACGCTCTCGTTATTAATGGCAGATATGTAACGCCATACGTGGATCCGCCTTTTACCTTTGGATTCACATGTTTTCTCTGTAACCATGAGCTAATTTAACATTTTATTTGTGCTGTTTACATCCGTTCTTTGCTCTCCTTTAGCCGTGGATCCGCCTTTTACCTTTGGCCACCCTCCCGTCTGTGCAACATCTTTTTTACATCACAGCATTTGGCAGAGCAGAGAAGTGGGTAAAAGGTTGTGCTCGTGCACAGCTCATGTGCATTACGTTGACGTCACGAGGATTTCATTAAAAGCAGCTGTTATTTACGGCTTGGAGGCAGATACTTCATCCCATTCACTCCAGTCACAGCGACCTTTTACCCAGTTTCCACACCCCCCACAGCATCTCTCCCCCCAGCTCCTCCTCACCTCTGGACTTATTGGCTTTTGATCATTATAAACTCGGTTTGCTCTTTAACCCAGAAAGAAGCGTTTTCTCCTCGCTGTTCTACCAGAAGTGGAAAAAGAAAGGTAGCATAAGTGTAAACCAGTTTTTACCAGTACATGCATGAATCAGTCATTAGTAAACGTCACATTTCACTACAGCAGAATGAGACATAATGTTTAATCTAATCTCGTTCTGGCTTATGAATTTCTCTGAAAAGGAAACATGGAGACATGAGTCAAATGTTTAGACGGCTCGCAGTTTGTGAAGTAATTTATAATCTGGTGGCTGAATCCTTTGGTTTTGTATTGTCCACAGATCCAACTGTATTGAAAGATTTCATGAAGTTTTTATGATCTCGGTACAGATTTAAAACATGTAACACTTAAACAAAATCAGCTTGTTTAAGGATTTTAAAACATTTGGATCATCATTTCCAGAATGTAACTCGGGATGGGTGATACAAAAAAGTGGCCCTGTCAATACAAAACCAGTAGTTTATGCTACTTTTTTCTCACTGGACTTTAAAAAGAATAATAAAAGGTATAAATCAATAAACGAACAAGATAAATTTAACTCATTTTTAGAAAAGGTAAGATTAGTTAAGGTACAGATTCATTTCACATTCATTAATAGAAATGCAATAATATAAATGAATAACAGAATGTGCAATAACCTGCATAAAAACTGGTAAAGTATCAAAGCAAAACGTGGCATCCTCATGACATCTGACAGGCTGCCTTCATCATGTGACACAGAAGGTCTTTGTAAGCTATTTTTTTTAAACCATAAACTCTTTAAAGAATCAAATCTAGAATATCGATACGTTCCTCCATAGATGGAACGTGTCATTTGATAGCCACTGGGGTATGCTGAAGCCCCCCACATCAAGACCCTGGCCTGAATCGATTCATTTGACGTAAATTACGCAATGTACGCAAATTACGCAAATCGCGTCGTAAACGATTGAGCCTCAAATGAAATGATAGATATTTCTTATCGTCCAGAAGAGTTATATATCGTTATATCGCGCAGCACCTCCTCTGTATGAAATATCAGTTTCATTACAAGATTTACTAGTATTTTTGTGGATGCAAACATGTCTGATTTATGTTTGCCTTTTATACAAATGCACATGTGCAAAAAGAACCATCCAACACAATTAAAAATGAAGAAAAAACATGACGTGCAGGGTGAAGTTGAAAACAAACTAAAGCATTTAACTATAGAATATTTGCAGCTCATTAGGTCTCACAATAATGTATGGTGCCAAATGTAAAAAATTAAAGCACTGGGAGCAAGTTACCATGTACTCAATGCAAAGGGCTAGCATGTTAGCACGATCATTTTCTTTTGTTTCCTTCCTTTAAAAAAATAAATCAATGTCAAAAACGAGTTGGTTGCCAAGAATAATTAAGGGTACAAACATGTCAAAACTGATCTGTCTAATAAAACATTCTATATTATTCAACATTTACAGTAAATCTATTTCTTTCTTTTCTGAAAATATCAATAAATCTAGTTGCCCAAAGCACCTAAGTGGCTAGCTAGCTAACATATCAAACATCAATAAAGTCAATATATCTTACCAGCAACTGTGTGTAAGGTTGTTTATGCAATGTACTTTTAGGTGCTGCTTTTCACCTGCTTTAAGCCTCAATCACCTCTAACGTGCATGTGCGACCACGTGTCTCTGTATCTATGGTTGATGTTGCAAGGGGGGTCAATTAGCATAAATTAATCATTTAGTTAAACATTTAGATATCACTTAAAGTTTTTTTTACATATATATTAAATATTTAAATTTAATAAATAAAATGTAGTTTTAGATTAACATTTAGCATTATATAGCATTTATATTTGTGTTTAAATATATAGTTTTAGATTTAATATTTTGTTTAAATGCATATTTAAGATTGTATGTGTGCTTGTATTAAAAAAGGTAGAAAAAATTGACTAAATCTGATCAAAGTGATGTAAAAGTATGTCAGAAATAATTTTAACGCTGATTTTTTTGCACCAAACTTTAGCAGCTAATGCTAAGACCGGTAATGTTGCCATGTTCAACAAGGAAGCTTTAGAAAATTACAGGGACTAGGCTAAGGCCCTGTATACTAGGTGCTTTAAAATATCACCTTGCAGGAATGCAATCAGACTCATCAGATCAGATAGTCACAATAATCCGATTAATCCCAGTTATCAGATTTTGATGGTCATGTAAACAAGCTCATGGATGGATGGAAGTCACTCATCATGACTAATAAGATGAAGCAAATATTTACACCCTCCTCCTCAATTTCTTAACCTAAACATTGTCTCCACATTTTGTTGTGACTGTAAGACGCAAGTTTCTAAAAATAATTTGGAAAGAACTCAAACATGTGGGTGTTGTGCAGAGACCATTTGGTCAAAGTTACAGCCTGTTTTGCAGCTCAGGGTAAATAAAGGTCAAACAAGGGGGTGAGTGGAGTTTTAATCTTAACATCAGCTTCACACTCAGCTGAAATGAATTCTGTCTGCTTCTTTTCAGTGTTTTGTGAAATCTGCTCCTGATTAAAACCTGGTTGACCTTTTATTTGTTGTTGCTGCAGTGGTTTTAATGAGGGATTGGGAGCAGACGTCTGTTTACTCACGTGGTTCACTGCTCTGTTGCCTCTGCAGCTCTTTTTACACCGTTCACCTTTTACCCAGAAACCAGGAGGAGAGGCTACAGCGAGGGAAAACCTCAGAAAACATTCACATCTTCAGCACAAACGCCCGTGCAAATGATGTGTGGAGGGTTTTTCACTGTGAAACAAACATTAGAGTCACGCTATGAGGTACATAAATAAATATGTGGGTTTAATCTGTTTAATTCTGAGAAAATAGTCCTATTTCTGATTATTTCCTGTCAGACTAATTGATTTTGCAGAAGTTTGGGTTGTAATTCATATAAATCAGTATGCCTGTTGAGGGGATTATAATATAATTAGTATCTGTAAATAATAAGTATTTGTTAGCATAATTAGTTTACTGTTGCTTTTCTTTTACTTCTTTTTTATTCATTTTCAGCAACGAAAATTTATATTCATAAAAGAAATTAACCGAGTCCTGATGCCACTTATCCTGTTGAAACACTTTTAATCTGAACTTTAGATATTAAAACAGTCCTTACAGTTCAAACGGGATAAAACTGAAATAGGTCTGGAAGCACGGAGAGGAAATGCATTCAAAGCTAAAATTAGTTTTATGTTTTAATCCATCTGCAGAGGAAAAGAACCTGGAGGTGGATGGCAAAGATTTTATTTCATTATTACTTTTTTCTTTCCTTGTTTTTGGTTTATATCTCAGCAAAAGAAAACACACTGAGTTGCAAATGTTCTGGGTCAAAAGTGCTTTACAATTAAAGTTTGATTGATTGGACTTTATTAAATTCTTTTATAAAATCAAATAACAAATCAGACGACAGTTTTTATGTTTGTTCATCATCATTCATCACATTTTGTATTTGACTATATTTTACAACACTTTTGGATGAAGTTTATTAAAATAGTGAAATTACAGCATGTTTGATCAGTTTTTAAATTATTTTTTTTTATCATTTACAAAGTATTTAGTTTTCCTAAAACATTTAAAAACACTAAAACATTTCTGTAAAATGGGAACTGAGCTATAAATAACTGCTACCAGGCTTTTTAAATCATTCTCACACAACAATGTGTTTCCTGTTCATCAGCTGCATTTATCCACAATGCAATAAATTAATATGATACATAAAGTTTTCATTAATTAATAAATCGCAAACAAGTCGCTTTTATTCTATTAACGCTCTTAAAATCACCAGTACAGCAGACTGGTTCTGATTCATTCCCAAACTGCAACCAGCAACAATTTCTATCCATTAATATCCAGTTTATGTGCTCCTCACAGAACCACCACACTGAATGTGTAACGCACAACTCCTTCATGTTACAAACCACTCTATAGGCATCCACCTCCTTTATGGGCATTTTTTGGGCAAATTATGGAACAGTTTTGCAATCAATGAATATGTTTGTGAATCTAAATGAGAGTAAGTATACAAACAATGCTGTGTGATGCTCGAGACGACATCCAGGCCTGTTTGCATAACTTAAAGATGGCCGTGCACCAGCAGAACCCTGCTGTAGGAATAAAGAAATGTCTGTGAGGAGTTTCCTAAACTCCCAAAAGACTCAAAGCTGTTGCTGTTAACTGACTTAATTTGATGTATTATTTCTATTTTCTTGCTCGTATTTCCTTTTTGTTCTACAATTGAAATATTTTACAACTTCAAAGTGGCATAAAGGGTTAATCACATTAAACAAAGCATGCAACTGTGAACTGCAGCACGTCTTCTGGCAACCCTGAATGTTGAGGTGAAAGCAATAAACTCATAGACGAGCGTTTTTTTAATCTCTTTATCAAAGCAGGAGTTATTTTAAATTTAAAGACCTTGAGAGCAGGTAAGATGTGTTTATGAGTTCTCCCTGAACTCGCCTCGATGTGAAGAAAACATGTTTTGCTGCCAGTGTTTTTGGACTTTGGCTGATGGACAGCTATCCAATCTCCATCCTGTTCATATCAGCCGCCGCTTAGCAGGGAAATGATTTTACAAGTTATTGTTCTGATAAAGGCTTGCTCATGTTTTGGTGTCCAAGTCTGTTTTTCCTCTCCAGTGGGTCACCACATTCAAAGGTTTATCCAAAGTTACTATAAAAGCGCTGCAGAGAGAAAAGAAGGAATCACAGCAGGAGCGATTAGAGAAGCGAGGGGTCAAAGATAGAAATTCACCTTCAGATATCAGGTAGTAGATTTAAAACTTTACAAGACTCACTTAGACCAGATGAATGACAATAATATTTAATCTAGAAATAGATTTGTAAGCTCTAAATTATTCATTCTCTCTTTAGTGTGAAAACAAAATCTTGAGAAACAACATTTTTCCAGGAAGTCACCAAGTTGGTTGATTAAATTCATTTATTTCAAAGCTTTGTTATTAATCTGAAAGGGAGAAAACATTGTGTAAATAGTTTATTATATACAGCAATAACAAAGAAAAGGAGGCAACATGTGTGTTTGCGCACACCAGCCTCTCTAATCCTGGCCCAGAAAGTGATGCCAAAGGTTACAGAGTGGACAAGAAACACCCTCTGGACCATTGTTGCTGCTGCAGAGTCAAATGGTTTACGGCCTTTTTATGGGAGCAAAATAATTGATCTTAAATACTCAATTTATTAATTTTCATTCTTCCAAACTAATGCTTTTTTTATGCTTTTTATGCTTTTTTTCTCTTCAGTTTTGAAGATTTGAAACAAACAGATTATATATATATATATATATATATATATATATATATATATGTAATTAAAAATAACAGAACAAAGTGGTTTTTTGGTGAAATATAAAGTGCTTTAACATACTTGTTGTATAT
>JBAMIG010000015.1:4643922-4657658 GCA_037177335.1 Kiunga ballochi
TTCATTCATTCATTCATTCATTCATTCATTCATTCATTCATTCATTCATTCATTCATTCATTCATTCCTTCCTTCCTTCCTTCCTTCATTCATTCATTCATATTCCTAGCAAGTTTTTAATAAAGGTAAAGCAATTTAGATTTTATTTTGAAATCCTAAACCGGAAGCGTCGTTATCATTTGCCTGTAACTTTACTCTCCTGCTGGAGTCAGGGGGGCGTCAGAGGATTTTTTTTTCATCTTCTCCTCCCAAACTTTTCTTACCTTCTGGTAAAGTTATGACAAGTCTCAGTGTGACTGGACGGAGCAAGCCAGAAGGTAAGAAAAGATCCCGGGATCGATTATTGCATTGATACGTGTTTCTAAACTCTGATCAGCTCATTATTACTGACTGGTCGAGCAAAGAGTTTTATGTTACAGCTGACTGCTGTAAAGTCACTAAACTTAGAGCTCATGTAAAAGCTCTCAGAGCTGCTTTTCTCATGACTGAAACAGGTTGTTAAATAATCTGTTATGGGATTAATATTGTATTATTTCACATCTTTATTACTTATCTCTTTAAATCTTTGCAAATTTGATGGGATTTGCATTCAACAAGTTGTCTCTGTCCTTACTGGTTTTTGAATGCGGTTTTCCTCCTCACCCCCAGTATGAATAACTGTCTAATAAATGGGACTATTTTCTGTCTTTTAGCACCGCCTTTCTTTTGCTTTAAATGTGACTGAACAGCTTTAAAAATAATGTTTTGTTGCCTCATTAAAAATAAAGCACTTGTTCTCTCGGGCCTTTTAAGCTTCTTGCTTTATGTGTTTTCTTACAAACAGATTAAAAGCTGAGTAAATAAAGAAAATGATATCTTTTTGTTCATATATGTAGTGTTGCATGAGGCTTTTTTCTTTTACTAGAAAACAACTTGGCCATTCTGTATAAAATAAGGTCTCATATATTTAATGTCACTGCTGTTGCTCGAGGAAGTTAAACCTCATGATGCAGCTCACATATTTTATCATGTAGTGGGTTTCCACAGCTATGCCAGAGGTTTTCTAAAAGTGTACATTTCATGTAGCGTTACTGGCTTCATGTGTGATGATGATGATGGACGATCTCGAGCCACAGATCTGGGTGTTCAGTTGCACTAAATTCAAGAAAATCTCAAATGGCTGTGTTAGTGTGGGTGTGTTCGGGTAAATACCACTGAGATGATGATATATGACTCTGTAAGGCCTGTTTGTTGTAACACATAGATTATTTTCTGCCCATTGATTAAAGATGGTGTTTTACAACTCTAGAAAGCTATCAGTAGCAAAACTGTTAAATGTCCCTTGGAATTAATAATTAATTTGGAGAATTAGACATGATTTATTGATGTTAAAGAAGTTGTGTCAGGTTTAAGTTATGCAATAATCTATTTATTTAGGTATTGGTTTATTTAGGGACAGTTTATATGAATGAATATCTTTGGCTGCAGATGTCAAATCCTCTTTCAGATTTGGTGATTTTACATCATAGCTCTGAGGACCTTTGCCACAGGAGTGATGTCACAACGTATCAGGTACCAGGATCAGCTAAATACATGTCCATAAATCTGCCTGTGGCGAGAGGATGGGATGGGCTCGGTTGCTTCCTCTATGGATGGAAGGATTTTTGGATGGATGCTCCTTTTCTGTTTTGGGTTGTTATGTCTGGATTTGGTGCTTTCTGAAGTCAAACTATGATGAACATGAGATCAGCTGCTGCAAAACGGCTGTGATGTAACTCAGTGTCTGATCATTCAAAGGCCATAATTGGACCAATAACATGCAGAGGATAACAATGATTTTAGTAATGCAAACATCCATCTGGATGTTTTTCTTCCCCCTAATCATGCTGCATGGGGTCACAGAGGGGCTGAACAGGATGTACCCTGAAAATGTTTTCAGACAAGCTTAGTCTTATTGTAAGGGTCAAGTTATAATCACAATTTTCCCTAAAAATACTAGTTTTTAGAGGAAACAGGACTAGCACAGATAAAGAATGCTCCATGCAGAAACATCTGCGAGGCTGCAGACATGATTATAATAATATGATAAAAACTTTGATATATTACACTAAACTATCATGGTGATGGAAGACCTTCAGATGACCCTGGTCTTTCAGTTTTACATTACAGAGAAGTTTAGGATGATGAATTTTTAAATTGCAATCACTACTTGTCAAGATGAGTTGTCTTCTTGGCCTCCACACCTTGTATTTTATTTAGTTAAATAAAATCAGAGTAACATGAGGAAATTCAATCTAAATAATTCATCACTAAATCAGATTCATGAACATTTAGGAGTAAGTAGAGAGGATAGTTAAATCACCGGTGACAAATGGGCTGAAAACCATGCAGCTGGTGTGCATAAATATGCAGCTGGTGTGCATAAATATGCAGCTGATGTGCAGAAACATGCAGCTGATGTGCAGAAACATGCAACTGATGTGCAGAAACATGCAGTTGATGTGCAAAAACATGCAGCTGATGAGCAGAAACATGCAGTTGATGTGCAAAAACATGCAGCTGATGAGCAGAAACATGCAGCTGATGAGCAGAAACATGCAGCTGATGTGCAAAAACATGCAGTTGATGTGCAGAAACATGCAGTTGATGTGCAGAAACATGCAGCTGATGTGCAAAAACATGCAGCTGATGTTCTGAAACATGCAGCTGATGTACAGAAACATGCAGCTGATGAGCAGAAACATGCAGCTGATGAGCAGAAACATGCAGCTGATGAGCAGAAACATGCAGCTGATGTGCAAAAACGTGCAGTTGATGTGCATAAACATGCAGCTGATGTGCAGAAAAATGCAGCTGATGTGCAGAAACATGCAGCTGATGAGCAGAAAAATGCAGCTGATGAGCAGAAACATGCAGCTGATGTGCAAAAACATGCAGTTGATGTGCATAAATATGCAGCTGATGTGCAGAAACAGGCAGCTGATGAGCAGAAACATGCAGCTGATGAGCAGAAACATGCAGCTGATGAGCAAAAATATGCAGCCGGTGTGCAGAAACGTGCAGCCGATGAGCAGAAACGTGCAGCCGATGAGCAGAAACGTGCAGCTGATGTGCAGAAACGTGCAGCTGATGTGCAGAAACATGCAGCTGATGAGCAGAAACATGCAGCTGATGAGCAGAAACATGCAGCTGATCTAATTCTCCTGCTAATCTCTTAACTACTTTCTGAAACTCTCTCAGGGAAAGCTAACTTTCTGCAACAGGACCCTGGGGTTTGACTTTCTGCTGATCTTGCAGAAATAGTTCCTGCGTAAGTTCAGTTAAAAGTGGCATCAGATCACTGTAACACTCTTTTATATTTACTGTTTTAAATAAAAAAACATTGCCTCCTTTCTGACTCCTTATTTATACCTCAGAGCCAATGGACAGTTTATTTAATCTGATCTAAATGAAATGTGTTTGTGCTCATGTCCCTGCTACCTAGCTTCATGCTGTTGTATTTTTAGCTTTATTACAAGTGGTTTTAAAATTAGCCAGACTGTGAGTTGCTCATTGCACTGCAGTGATATGATGCATGACTAAGAGGGCTGGACTCCAGTAAAGAAAAACCAGACTCCAGTGAGGCAGAGTATGACCTGCTCTCATCTTCATTTTTGATCTTTTAACATGTTTTCAAATGAGAAATAAGAGACAGTATTTTTTTAAAAGTGATTAAATCAACTTAGAATCAGTCATAGGATTTGTATTTTATACATAAAATCCTCACTGGCATTTTTCTCACCGCTCCACATAAACATTAGGGCATAAACAAAGGTTCAGCAGATATAAATCATCTTTGTTTTGCATTTAGCATCTGTCTTGTTTCTAAATGGACACTTTATCCACTGCTAGAGTGTATGTGGATGTCTGGTGGATTTTTTAAGCATGTCTCCTTCTTAGTCACTGTTTGAGGATATGCAACAGGATTTTACCCAAAACTTATCATCAAACATCTGACTCCTCTGTCAAACAATAAAACGGTGTGCACATGTCTTCTGACGCCTCCTTGTTTGGATATTTAACCTTGTTTGTTCTGGGCTGAGTTTAACCATCTGGATCCCAATGCAGGGTCGATCCCAGAGATAGCAGGCGAGCAGCAGGGTGCAACCTACACAGGTTACCGGTCCGTGGCAGTGCATTCAGTAGTAGTATAAGTTAGATATATGAGGAATATAAAAGAGAGTATAGCATAAAAACAGACATTTTGGTTCTTCCGCACCAGCTTTATGTTTTTTTTTGTAGTTCTTTATGCATTGTGTTATTTCTAAACATTTTTCTACTTTTACTTGTATCAAAGCATCAAAGTGAGTCAGAAAAAAGTACAAACTTGTATTTGAACATCAAAGAATCAATTTTAACTTCAGACATGTTTTAGCAAAGACAGTAAATCTGCATTGACATCAAGTCCAGCATGATCATGTAAACACGGAGCAGTAGAAACAAAACACGTTCTGTGGATGGTGGGAAAAGAAAAGTGCAGCATGTATGGCTGCATCATTTGTTCTTCACAGACTGATATGGTGTCCGCTGATTGCATGGCTCAGTTTCCAAAGCCCCTGTGGCTTGTTTCACCTCCAAAGCTGCTGCAGTTCGGCCTGAGCATCATGGCTGCATGCAGCCTGATAGCTTTCATGACAACCACCAACCATCCAGGATTTGTCAACAGAAAGGACCATTTTCTGCTGTGTTCATTCACAGGCTGCAGGTTTTCTGTTGGAGCAGCAGCTTCTGAAGAGGAAATTCATCCTGTTTATTCAGAGTTTGAGCCATTTATACATAGATAAAGTTAGAATTTTATTGCTGTCTCACAATGCTGAATAGTTTAGTTGTTTTGTTGGGACTAAGTCAGTTTATCTTCATCGTGTTGGGTTTTCTCGTGTCCATGTCGGCTTTTTTATACCATAATTCCCTGCATATAAAATTCAGCCATCTGTGATCCACCCACAGGTTGTGTGATCCCATCCAGACGTGTAAAAAATTGTGATATGAAACAAATCGGATCCAAGAAATGCACTCTTGTTTGACATGAACATGAAATGATAACTGCAGGCATACAATAAGGATATTGGTTCATTTATTATTTAGATTGATGGGCTGATGTTGCTGATTAGCGGGGAAAGGATCAGTGGTGATCTGAGAGTCTCAGAGCAGTGATGTCCTGCTGTTTATGGGCTGATTGAAGTAATGAGAGGTCACCATTCGGACCCCCTTATCACTGATATAAACAGGTTAACGCACATTCTTTTACAGGAGGTGGGGCAAAATAAGGTCACTAATAGTTTTCTAAGGAGAAATCCCGTCCACAATCTAAGTATTTACTATTATAGAATTGTCCACATAAATTTAAGACGCTAAACTCATCGTTTATGTTTTTACAGGCCATGCATTCAACTAAAATATGTCAATAATGTATATTTTATTTATTTAAATTATTAAAACAGCTATGCAGTGTTGGAAATGTCCTGCAAACCTCAAAGCACGAACTGGATTTTTGTTCACTTAATGTGTAAAATCAGCAACAGCATCTCTGCAGATTAATTTATATCTTAAATAATAATTTATTTTCCCTGTTTACGAGCCACGTGACATAATTAGTTCATTTAATCTCCATGTTTAGGTTGTGATTCTGTTGTAACATAATTTTCTAAAATTTACAGTTCTCTTTTGTATGAAGAACAAATGTCTTTTATGCTTCTGATATTATGACAATATAACAAAGCTGCACTCGAAGCCAGTGCCTTCTGTCAGCGTTTTGATTCTCTAAATTGTTTCAATTAATAGAAAAGAAAAGAATAACTTTACTGTCATTGTACGCTGTATAACAAAATGGATTGCAATCTCCTCTCAAGTGAAAGTGCAAATACACACACATACACACACATACACACAGATACACATATAGACACATACATATATACAGATATACACATAAATACATACACATAAGATAAAAGATGTAAACATGTAAAAAAATATTTAAAAAGAAAAGTTAAGAGTGGCACTCAAGTACTGACTAATTAAGAAACAATATAAATTATTAAAAAAAATAAAATAAAAACAGACATAAAGTAATTAAAATGACTTAACCCAAACGGGAAATAAAAAAAAATGTGATATTAATAATGTAGCTCAGAGGTATTAACTCTATAATGGGGGATAGTGGCAGGTCAGGCTGTTACCAGGATCTTTCCACCCTATTCGACTTAAACCCAGTTTAAAACTAAACTCCTTTAGACCTCATCCTCCAAACTTTCCGGCTGAATAACTGCAGCATAACATTCCTCGCTCTTTGTGTGTGTTTGTTGTAGACCCACCTGAATCCTGCCCTTAGGGAAGCTCAGGCTAAGTGGCAGTGCAACCCCTCCTCGAGATTCTGAAAGGTCATGGTTAATTTTCTCTGGAGGAAAGCACGTGCCCCCTCCCGCCCATGCAGGCCCTGTCAGCTATTATTACACCCATATCTGTGCATGGTTTGATATGCTGTGGCAGATTAGTTGTATTTATGTGCAGAAATCAGTGCTCTGTTGTGTGCTTTGCTATTCTAATTGCTGCATGCTCACTGGACGTTCATCCAGGCCCACAAGCCTTTAAATGGGAGTGAAGCCCAGCTGTTTGTTCTGGCATTATTTAGGCTAAAATGGTTAAAATGGGATCAAATAAATATGCTTGAACCATGACAAGAGGTTAAAGTTACTGAAGCTCTGATAGGCCTGTTGATGAGGGACCTCGTGGTTAGATGTGGTGGGATTTTATGATCAGCAGGATGTTGGTTTCCAATTAGATTAGATTCAGAACAGGACAAAAACATGAAATATTCAAGCGACTGTAAGTGCTCAGATGCTCCTCTTTTTGCTTGCTTGGGAAACACAGGCTAAAAATATCCACATCATCCAAAGAGCAGTCAGGACAGGACTGGGAAACCAGTACAAATCCCCTAATATGCTGACATCACGGTGGGAAAATGCTTAACCAAATGCAGCCAAGGTTGTCTGAGTTCTGGAAATTTCTTGACTCGGCCAGAGGCTGAACATCATGTCTGGATTGGTTTCTAGTTGCTGGGATTTGTAAACTGAACGAGTCGCTTTGAAAGTAAGAAGCAAACAACAGCACTTGTTCCAGGTCTGGATGATGTCACTAAAGGGAAATAAGTTGTGTTTAAAGGAGGTCGTGCATTTAAGTTTGGTGGCGGGGCGAGGTTTCCAGCTCCGGAATAACAGGAACCTGGTCTCCCAAAGCCATCCGAGCACAGAGGTCACCTCTGTTCAGTGTCTCATAATGAATCAATGTTCAACACTGAGGAAAGGTTCTCCTGCATGATCGATGAAGTCACAAAAAAAGGTTTGACAGGCCTGCATGTTCCCCACTTTTTCTATGGAAGATAAAACCAGCCTTAATATTATATATTTATACATATATATATGTATAAATATATATATATATATATATATATATATATATATATATATAATGTGTGTGTGTGTGTGTATAAATATTATGTCTATTTATTATATCTATTATTATTGGACCAATCTGACGTTTTTTTGGAGTGGTGTCATTCATTGAGTAGATCCTGGCCTGTGTTGCATTATTTTTATGTTTCAAATAATTTTTTTATGTTTTTTTTCAGATGCTTTTAAGCATCCCACCAAGTTATCCTTCTCCATCACGGCTCCTGTCTTGCATTTAAACATACCGGCTTCCACAAACAACACTGATACAAAACCTCTGTAATGTCCGTACTGGACATTACAACCAGATCACTTTGTTTAGGTGCACGAGTACCAAAAACAGAAAACATTTTCCTCTATTCCCAAAGTGAGTATTTCTCAAAATGGGATCAGAGAAGTGTGGTTTGGATATGGAAACATAGACAGAAACATGAGAGGAATGCTGCAGGGATGGAAATGAACATTAAATGTCATCCACGTCTAAAATAAACCGGTAAACACTGAGCTCTTTGTGCTGCTCATTTCTCTGAGATATGAATCATAAAAATATGAGAAGAAATTCATAATGGGACATTTTGAATCACCGTCCTTACTTACTTTTAAGTAGTGAGCTTTTCAGCATGTCTTTGATTAATATTAACTTATCAAAACCTAAAGGGAAGAAGTCCCAGCTACACAACCAAACTGGAACCAGAACTGCCAGTGACTCTTAATTCAACACAAACAACTAAAACAATGGCAAGTTGCAAAGCCGGCTCCCAGGACGCTGCCCACTCCATGTTCACACCCTCAGTGCACTGACTGAGGCGCTTCCATGTCTCCAAATATCAAAGCAAACGTCATGACAATGCAGATAAACACCAGAACAATCCTGCATAAATCACTGAAAGGTTTTCACAGTAACTCCTGTGTAAAGTTTAACTGTTGTGATGTTTAAAAGCGGCGCTTTTAAGACGAGGAGCACAGGAAAAAAGAGGAGAAACAGAGAGGAACAGCTTGCTCAGGGAGTTTCCTTCTTTCCATTTGGATGAAATCACCTGGCAGACCAACTTACTGCACCACAGGGAAGCGATATATTCTATTAAATCTGGTAATGCCTGGCAAACATATAAGTACATCACACTGTGACTAAGGGACATTTGGTTGGGGCGGATCGGGGAAGCAAACAGAATCTCTGCATTATGGAAAAATGAATTAGAGCCCACAAACATGCATTTACCAAAGTGGAGATGAAGGTGTGCTCTGTAAAGCATTTCAAAGAGATACATGCTCCCTCTGCCTTGTCATTACCCCAACCCACCCATCAAAGAGATACAGAACCAGTGTAATTCCCCACAGCGAAGGAAATGACATGACAGAAGACTCATACAGGGCATATCGGTTTGTTTCTGGGCGTTAAACAGGCTGACATCTGGTCCTGTTCTGTAGTTATGAGAATCAAACATCTGGAGGCTCCAGTAGCTGCTGTTGTGAAGGAGACAAATGGGCTGCTGTCTCCTGTAAAAAGGCAAATCTGGGGAGCAGATATGTAGGTCATCGCTTAGAGATGCCTGAAGTTGCTTTTTGGCTCGGCAAGAAAACACAAAGAGTCTGGGTGATTAGAGGAAAAAGGAAATGAGAGAGGGAGATAATCAAGCAAAGTTCAGATGGAAACGTTTTGGCTGCTTTTAACGACATGGGGTCAGTTTGTCCTGCCGGGGAGACGAGGGTTTGTTTCACCACAGCAGGAAAACAAGGTGTGTTTGCACCCAGTTCAACGTGACGTGAGGGAAACTGGGAACTGGCTAATTAAGGGAAATTTAATTTGTTTCAGATTGACTGGACACATTTGAGCTGATCCTGGTGTTTATCTTGTTATTTACATTTCAGGAGGATAATTTAGTTTCATAAGACACCAGAAATGTTCACTGATGTTTGGTTCGGAGATGTTGTTGAGTTTATGTGCTTTAAGGAGTATTTGTGCCGTTTTCCCTTTCTTTCCATGCTTTCTTTAGTAAAACCTAAAAAGTATTTAGCGGATGCCTCATGGCTTGAAGAGGTCTGAGAGGAGTCTGGGTGGGATTTTTCAGTAGGAGTATTGCCATCCCTTCAGACGGGCCTCCCTTTATCCTTCATTCAGCTGCTTCTGAACAGCTTCTCCTCCATATGGGAGCTGCTCGAACACCAAACGCCGCCTCCTCATCTTCACCCTCTCTGTGTTCTGGACTTCCCCTGCAACTTTATTGAATTCACTTTGTGACATTTCGAACCTGAACGCAGTCTGGGAGGGTTAAGATGGAGGATGAGGGGGGTGAGGAAAACAAGGAGGCCTCACAAAACTTTTGGAAAACAGTGTAGCCACTAAAGAGGCATAAGGCTTCATTGTGGAGGCTGAATGTGGCTGATTGTGTTTGCAGGAGGATCTGGAAGGAAGAGGGAGGGACGGCAGGACACATGATGTCTGAAGTCAACCTGATTTTACGTTTTTTTCTTCTCATATTCAGCGGGAGACATGGAAGATGTTAGATATGTGCTGTCAGGATGTGATTTATGAGGATGGGCGACAGGAAATGAGATTTGTGGCAGAATCTTCTATATAAAAGGGGCTTTATGTGGGAGCAAACATGTTCTCGCTTGAGCCTTTGCTAAATGTGACGGTGTGTTATCTAAGTGCAGCGTGACGTGTCGTGTGATGTTGGGTGGCTGCAGGATGCCCGTGTGTGTGTTTGCGTCGCAGTATTTGTTCAGCTCCCAGTTTTGCTTGTCTTCTGCTCTGTTTTCCTGCTGGCTTCAGGAAGCAGCTTTCAGGACGGCTCGATGGGCTTCCTGGCAGGACCCCCCCCCCCTTCACCAGTTCCTACAGGGAGACAATGGGAGGTCTCTAACGGGTAGATGAAGATATGTGTGTGAGCATGTGTTTGTGTTCATGTAGTAATGGGGGGATTTATTGGGGGAGTTGTAGTAGGCTTCCCTTCAGGAAACAGCAGATTTATCCCTGCAGCAGCGAGGTCGTCCTGTGTGAGTGTGTGTGCTTGTGTGTGAGTTTGTATTTAGTATCAACCTTGAAGCCCTAATCTCAGGGAAAACATGAAGGAAGTTTGTCTGTAGATGAGATTAAGTTCAGGATTAACAACTAGTTCTAGGACTAAGATTAAGTGAGAGTGGAATAAAAAGTTTAGACCTTCTTCTCAGTGATTATCACTTAAAATAAACTCTGGAAGTTTGTGTGAAACTCTTACTATTCTATTGAGCTTCATCTGAAGAGTTTCCCTCAGGTAAACGTCTCATTTTCCCCTTTTTGTGAGATTTATTTTAGAATTGGTGGGGTTGGGGGTTTAATGTACTCTAATCATCTATCGGTGCATATTAATGAACATATGAGGGTGGCATACATATTCCAGATATAGCAGAGGTAAAATCAGTGTGTGTTGTTTGAGTTATGTTGACATAAACCTGGCTCGCTGTGTTTCCATCCAACCATCAATCCATCCATCCATCCATCCATCCATCCATCCATCCATCCACCCATCCATCCATCCATCAATCAATTAATCAATCAAATAATGGGCGAGAGGCGGGGTACACCCTGGACAGGTCACCAGTCCATCATAGGGGAACACAGAGAGACGAACAAGCAGATGCACACACATTCACTATCCATCCATTCATTGGTTTTCCACTGGTGATCTAATGTCATTGAGTTCAGGTAGTGAAGGATAGATGTTCAGGAGGGGGACCCAGCTCATCCAGAGAGGTTATGTAAATCAGAAGCTTTCCCTTCTGGCTTAATTTTCTTTTTACCACAACAAACCTGTGCAACATCCTCATTTCTGCTGATGAGGCCATAATCTATCCATCCATCCATCTCATGCTCCCTCTTAACAAGATTCAGAGATATTTTTACTTTTCTGCTTGAAGTAGTGACTCATTTCCAACCCACAGGAACCATTCAACCCATTTCCAGGTGCAAACATCACCTAAAACTGAAGGCCCATTTATGCTAAAGACACATCTTGTGTTTTTTATGTGTGCATCCGTTTCCAGAACTCTTGTTCTGATGCAGTAAGAGAAGCATTGCAAACCATGGTGGGCAGTGTTGAGCAGAGGTGGACGGGCTGTATGAATATGAAAGCATAACGGGCATTCAAGGGGCTGGTTTTCATTTTGGCCTTTGCACAATCAGCTGCAAAGTGCTCCAGTGTGTGCTAAAGATCTTGGATTTGAGTAAACTAACTAAATAATGTGGAGAAAAAAAAGCAAGGATGTAACAGAGATTCCCACAACCTTCACCCATCCACACCTCCGTGCTTTTGTCTGCTTGGCCATGTAGGAGCGTGTCCCAGCTGCCAGTTTGAGGTATTGGAGGACTAAACTGACTGGTATTGCTTCGATTCACCTAATCTTCTCTTGGATAGTGTATCGGGATCTATGTCATCACATTGCTAAGGTTTGGTAAAGATATCCGTTACATGTCCTGCATCCTTCCTGCACAGCATTTACCATTTTACAGCCAACATGTTCATCGTTTTGTGCAGCGCCTGAGCTACACGGACTGAATGCTGCAAGTCATTCTGACTAACAGGATGGATAAATGTATGAAATGATGCAAAGATCTGGGTTGAAAATGGAATAATTCTGAAAGTGCAAACTCCCAGTTATGTCCAGTTAGAGGCGTGTTCATGGTTTGTATCTGATTCTCTGAATGTGTGGATTTCTGAATGGGGCTTTTTCTCATGTAAAGCAGTCAGGTTGTGAAGGTTTCTGTCAGAGAGAGGATGTCAGCCTTCATCCCTCCCCTCCTTCTCAGTCAGATCATGTATCTTTTTTCTCTTTCTCTGGTCTTCTCTGTGAAATTGGGTGGTGTTTGGGGGGATGAGGTCACCGTTTCAAAACATGGCCCCGAGCTTTGCCCCAGACCAGCTTTTCCATGAGACCAGCTGGATGCAAAACAAACCACTACTCTCATTTCATTAACAACATGTTCCTGAGTCTTTGCTGGGATGACAGGAAACTTCTCCGCTTGGCATCACATGTTCCTGTTCAGCCTGCAGGGGAAAAACACATCAATAATAAATAGTTCTGGAATTTTTTTTTTCACTGATGGAGAAAAGACTCACTAACTTACTTATTTTTATTGGGATAAGTTTTGCTCAGTTTGACAATTTATCATCAAGATAAACAAAAAACTCACTTTAAGCATTTAATTTTCAGGCTCTACATGTTTGTAGGGCACTTAGATGGAATGAGGAAGTGGGATTTTAGGTGCACGAGTGCCTCGTTTAACCTCCACATTCATGTTTTTTTGGAAGAAAGATGTTTCATCCAGAGATCCACACACTTGCTAAAGAAATATCACATCTCGCTGAGGCCCCTCGATGTGCAGCAGGTATACTGACATCTACAATCTGATTTTGGGCAGAAGCTCACAGCAGCTAAAATATGTTGCCATAGAGACAAAACTTGATTTAAATTCAATCTGTTCACAGCAGAAGTTTATTACATTAAGGTGATAGACTGCTTATAATGTGTTTATCGCCCTAATCTGTAAATGAGCATGTGACATAATGTGTGTTGCGTTTGTGTGTGTGTGTGTGTGTGTGCAGCCTTTGCAGATGTTTAAGGCAGAGCATCACATGCAAATGTTTGGAAAAGGGTAACAGATTCCAAGATTCATCCTAATTCGTAACGTTTCTACCAATAAAAATATCATTAAAGCATCATCTTGTCCCATTGAGGCTTATTTCTTTATTTAAACGTTAAATAAACGTGAGCTAAAACAATAAGCTAAGCTTCTAAGAGATCATTTAAAATCAAACCCAAATATTTTTATTACAAATCCTATTTTTATGCTCATTAAAACCAACGTTTCCATGGAGTTCAGCATGTTGAAATGTCTCTTGCAGGCTCTTCTTCATGGGCATTTTTGTAACCGTGCTTGTGTGAGCATCATTCTCACAACGGAGGTGTTTGTCGGCGCCTCTGTGTGAGAGAGAGACTCCACAGTGTTGCTCTCAGCTGGTGAGGACTCTGGGTGCAGCGAAAAGGAATGCAGCTTCGCCACGCACTCTGTAATTTGCTGTCATCAAATGGGAGAGAAAAACGGCAACACTTGCAAAGAGCAGAGTGAAATGTGTGTGCGAGTGTTTTGAGGGTACTTCTGGGTGAGATGACAAAGAAGTCATGTGAGGGAGGAGGGTTGAGAGGACGGGGGGGGGGGGGGGGGGGGGTAACAGGGGCCCCCCTCTTTCCCCTAGGAATAAGGGAACCCCAACCCCCAAAACCCAAAATCGG
>JBAMIG010000015.1:4659741-4669754 GCA_037177335.1 Kiunga ballochi
TAAACGCTGCAAAGAAGGGGTGTGTGGGTGTTTGTTGGGGGAGTGGAGGGGGGAAGGGGGGGATTAGGGGAGGGGTGAGGAGAAAAGTAGAACAAATAAAAGAGACAGTGGGAAGACGAACTGGAGGTTGATGCTGATTGCTCATGTTCGTCAGGAAATCTTTGCAGTAAATAATTCATGCTTCATGGCGGTAACTTTTCTGCTTGTCTGCATTTAGGTTTTTCTTTGTGGCTCCTCTTACAGCAGCCATCTGTTTTCATAGTTTCACTCGTTCCTTATCTGTGTTTCTGTAAATGTCTAACCTTGTAAAGCAGCTGGATTCTGATCATAAGAATCTATCTTTCCAGGCTCCACATTGTATTTAGTATTTTTCCCTCCATCGTCTTTTCTTCTATTATTCCATGGGAGGAGTGAAACATGCCCACAGAATAATGCAGCAGGAAGGGTATTAATGGGGTAATACTCTGTGCTTATTTCTTATTCTGTATTTCAGGTAGAATGAATCAAACTTGGAACAAACTGGGAAAAAGTCTTTGGTTTTATCAGTAGAATAAACTCAGAGCAGTTATGATTAACCATTAATAACAAATGCTTTATCACATTTAAACTGCATCTCGATGCTTTTGTACATTTCTGGTATTTCCTGCAGGAAAATTTGGAGGTGAAAATAATTTTAACTAAACCTTCCCAGACACTTATTCTGTTATTCTAGAAGAGAAACTCGTCAAACTCAGGATTATATGTTGCTAAAGCGGTTCATTGACTCATCTCCTTTAAAGTCATCTTGCATGTATATAAACTCTGCAAACCCTGTGTTTGGCTGTGAAGAAAACTAAACACAAAACCTCAAACCTCCATTTTTCTGCAGTGACTAAACCCAAATCCCGGAAAAGTTCCTTATGTCTTTTGTGCGACTGCCCCTGCTGCTGCAGTGTCGTGTTTACTGGGGGACATTAAGGTGACTGGAGGCTGAAAAGAAACAGAACACTGTGTGATAACAAGATGCAAAGCAGAAACTCATCACATAGATAAGAGTTTTTTCAGCTGAGAATATGACAAATAACCAATAAATTGTCCCGAATTGCCTCAAATCTGAATTACTGCAACTAGTTTTCTGTCTGTGTGATGATAGAACGATTTTCTTTGACAGTAAACTCTTTGTCTGCGTTAAAAAATGATGCGAGTTTGTAGGTTATCAGTAGTCAGTGAGGGACGACTGGCATGTTTCAACAGCATGTGTAAGGAATGTGCTCGAGGCTGCTGGGAAACACGCGTGTGTGTGTGTATGAAACAAAATGCATGTATCTGAATGTTTGGGCGTATTGGAGGTAAGAGGTGGCCATATCTGAGAACTGTACATGTTTTCTCACACATAAATCCACCACAAATAAAGTAAAAACCCACAGAACAGCTTCTGGAGGAACATCTGGCACAATACTCTTTAATTAGCAGCATCCATAATCATAACCAGCGTATAAAGGTGCCTTTGTCAAATTTCTTGGTCAGTTTTTTTTTAGGGTTTTCTTTGTATGTGATTTGTGGAAGCTCACCTGAAGAGTTTTGCATTCCTAATAATGATCATTTCTCCATTTGACAGGGCTGTGTGGTGCAGGAATCTCTTCCAGAGCGGCTGAAGGAGGTAAACATCCCAGCCAAGCACTTTCCCTGCTGGTCAGGATGCATTTAAACAATAAATACCTGCAAAGTGGACAAAGAAGAACCTGCAGCTTTTGTTTCTTCCAAAGAAGTGCTTTGAAAATCACAAAACCATGTAAATGAAATCTGTTCTTTTCCATATTTTCTTTTAATTTCCCAGTACAGCGCTACATCCCACTGTGGTATATTTCAGTTCCTCTCAGATTTTCTGTGCTTTGTGGATATAATTAGTAAAAAAAAGAGAGCAATTGTCTGTTTCTGTCAGTGAAGATGTGGATTTATGTGTTTGTTTAGGAGATAAATGGTGCAACGATGTTAATGGAGCAGCTGCCATGTGGTTTTAAGTGTGAAGGATGTCAGGCCAAATGTCCTTTGAACTTCTCGAGGTGGAAAAGCAAACATGGGTCGCATGTAACGAAACCTTTCCAAAGAAAACAAGGGGGTGCTCCTTCCTTTGAATCCAGTCACAGGACATCACATATGCTAATGAGCCATAAAACAAAGTTCTTCGAGGTTCTCTGCATTTGGTTTACAGCTGCTGTGAAATAGCATCCATTTCCACCATTAAATCAAGCAAATGGAGCCTGAAGGGCTTTTGAGAGGAAATATTCTCTTCTCGGATAAAAATAGTCTGTCTAAAGTTTTTTTTCCATACAAAATGAGTTGCATTCTTTCTTTCAGAAATATTAATGACAAACATGTTCATCCTGTTTGTTTTTATGAAGCCAGTTGCTGATCTGAAGCTGTGAGAGCGAAGAGGTTCAAGTCTTGAAAAATGACGCAGTCTGTGCAAGTGAATCCAAAGCTGCCTGGTAAGAAACTACTTCTAAACTAATCTCTAGTTCTGCTTTGATGCTAAACTATAAGATGCTGGAAAATGTTTCTGCTACTCGAGCCATCAGTGAAGCAGATTTTTACCTGAATGTGTGAAAGAACTTCCACCCTGACATCATTTTACGGTTCATTACTTCTTTCAGATTTAGGCTCTCCATTCCTTTACTCCAGTCAGGAGGACGCTGACCAGACCGGATCTTACTCTGTCCAGACGCCGTATGGCTTCCAGCTGGACCTGGACTTTCTTAAATATGTAGAGGAGATAGAGAGTGGACACAACCTCCGCCGGGTACCTGTCGGCTCCCGGCGTCCTGGACGAGGGCTCAAACTTTCCCAGAGGAGTGCAAGTGTTGGAGGACGTACTAGTGGCTGGACATCCACAGAGTCTCTTGCATCCCCTGCTAGCGAAGATGGCAGAGCTCCTCCGCCCCCACCACCTCGTAACCGTCTTGGCTCAGCTCCCTGTGAGGGATTCTCTCTTTCCCCCATAACCTTCCTCAGTGCTGCCCCCCTTTCCTCTGGGGCCAAAGTACCACCACCTCCACCGCAACGCAACCCAAGAGTCGAGCGAACTCTTCTGGAAACCAGCCGGCGGCTACAACAAGAACAAAGCCACCATCACCAGAATGGTGGACGCATCCAGCTGGCAGATCCTCCCAAACAGCTCACACCCGCTCCATCCTTTCAGGTTGTGCAGAGTAACTGGACTAAACCCAGTCCTCTGAACTCTGGGCGTAGCACTCCAGCTGCTGGCACCACTGTGACCCCAATCCCACCCAGCCAGCTGCAGACAGTTAGAGAGCAGATGGCTACTGCCTTGAAGCAGCTGAAAGAGATGGAGGAAAGAGTGAAGGGTGTTCCAGCGCTTGAGAAAGAGGTGGCCGATCTTCGTGCGGAGAAAGACATGCTTCTATTGGCTCTAGAGGAGAAGAAAGCAGCCATGGAGGTTGTGCAGCAGAAGCAACAGTGTACAGAGTCTTCCACCCAAACTACAGAGACCCTCCAGCCAGAGCACAGTCGTCTGACGTCGCCAAACACAACTGGGAACAAAGCTCTTGGAAAATTTGGTGAACTGAAAAAACTGGCAGAAAAGTTTGAGGGGAAGGAACAAAAAGCTCCCCAAGCATCGTCTAAAGTCGTAGCAAACACTCCAGAAAAAGTAGTTCAAAAGAAATCGGTGGCTGTTGGGGATGACGTGCCAATG
Source organism: Kiunga ballochi (assembly GCA_037177335.1). NCBI lineage: Eukaryota > Metazoa > Chordata > Actinopteri > Atheriniformes > Pseudomugilidae > Kiunga > Kiunga ballochi. The sequence goes on from JBAMIG010000015.1 coordinate 4,663,436, forward strand.
GCCTCTGTTGTTCTGTACCACAGCCAAGGCGTGAAAGACTCATGCGTAGGCACGGAGGTGAAGGTGTGTGAGAAATTCACAGGAACAGAAGCCACTGTGCTTCACGAACAGGCTGTTCAAGTCAACGTGGAGACAGAGGAGGCCGAGGTTTGGGTCATGGAGTCACTGCTTGGGCTGACCACAGAGGCACAGCGGGAGATAGACACCTTACAGGACACCATTAAATTCCAGCAGGACTCCATCGTGGCTCTAGAAGATCGGCTAAATGACGCTGACAAAGACCTGGGGATCCTTAGATCCCAGGTGGAGGAAAAAACCTCAAAAGTCACATTTGAGAAGGAAGTTCTTGCCAAACCAGACACGAAGAACGTCCAAGTTGGGACGTTCAACTCTTCATCAAAGCATGCTGCAGTTTTGTGTCGTCCAGAGGTGACGGACGCATGCATCGGATGGGAAGCCGATCAGACGGAACAGGGTACCCAGACCGATGCTGCAGAGACTGCATCCGAGCCCGCTCCGGTGGAGCTGGTCAGCACTGGGTGTCAGTGGGAGAACCTAAACAAAGAAAAGGCTGAGGAGCAGAAAGCGACAGCACCAAAGAAGAGGCAGCTGACCATTGCTGAATACAAGGTGTCCCCTGATGAAGAGGTGGTTTGTGCAGCTGAAAAAAATGAGGAAGACCAAGTAGAGGAGAAAGCAGGCAGCAACACCAAAACAAGTGAGTAACACATGCAGATTTTTGGAGCAAAACAAAGGTAAAAAAGTATAATTATGTGAACTGTTTGCCATTTTAGCAACAGGTATGCTGAAGTCAATCATGAAGAGGAAGGACGGGAGTAACTCTGGCGAGAATCGCACTGCTGGCAAGAAGAGCCTTCAGTTTGTTGGTATTTTAAATGGAGGGTGCGTAAAAGCAACACAAATCTATTTTTTATTTTTATCCGATTAAAAATAAAACGAGTGCGACGCGTAGTCTCAAGGTCCGAAGTAATACGATGACACGGACTTCCTACTAAAGAAAGAAAATTCTGCCTACAATCAAACAAAACTCAGCAAAGATGTTTTTTTGATACTCGCCTCTTTCAGATACGAATCTACCTCCAGTGAGGAAGAGGAAGAAGAGGAGGAGGAGGAGGAAGAGGATGGGAGTTCTTCTGGAGAAAGTGGAGAAGGCGAGTGCTTGGACAGCACAGAGGAAGATGAGGCAGCTTTGGAGGAAGAAACCTCAGAGGAGGAGAGAAACGTTAACCTGGATGAGAGCGACACTGATGAGGAAACCCTGAGCGCTGCCAGTTATTCATCTGATGCTGTGAAAGAAAAGTAGGTTGTTGCAAAGTGAATGAAAACACATTTTCTTAGGGTTACATGTGCATTAATACAGTTATGGAAAGAACAGAAAACAAGTAGATGTGATTTTCTTATTTAAATCAGTTGCTTTAAATAAACCTTAATGGGTTTTTACTGCATGAGGCCAATTTTCACACAACTTCAGACACATTTTATTTATACATAAAGTACATAAAACTATATTCTTCACAGTCTCGGTTTGATCACAAGCAGCTCAGGAAAAGTCAGAAAGCTTCATCTAATGAAGGAGAGCAGCTGACCTGAAGGGGTGATGTTGTTTAGTGGTGAGAGAGGAACACTGGCTACTGTGTTGTCCTCTGAGGAAGATGAGGAAGACATGCGCATCATCAGGGAGCTGAGGGTAGACTAAATTTGCTCTGAGATGCTAGATCTTCTACACATCTTCTTAATACTACATGGAGTTCTGGGACAACACCTGTAGAGCGGCAGACCGAGGCGGTGGTTCCTCTTCTTAAACAGAAGGAAGCAGAGTGAATCAAGCTTTGCCTCCTCTCTGGGAAGGTTTACTCCAGAAACGGTGGAAAGGAGACTCCAGTTTATCATCAAACCTGAGATTATTATCGTCACCAATCCTGTTTATGGTTTTCTTGGGCCATACAGGGAGTGTATGAGTGATGTTCACTTCCTGCTTTTTGTAGATGATGCACTTCAGTGGGATTCCTCAAAGTGACACGTTTAGTATTTACTGGAGGAGTGTGTGTGCAGCTGAGTGTGAAACCGTTGGGATGAAAGCCTGAATCATGTAAAACAGTCAGAAATCACGGCTCAACAGTGGCACATTGTCCTTGTGTCGCCTCAGATAGAAGAGTTCAGGTATCTAGTATGACTGTAAGAGCATGAGAAGATGGACGGGCAGATGGGGGCTTCAACAGCACTGAACTTTATCCAATCATCACCCATGATCACAAAGTTTGGGTAGTCACTGAAAGGATGGGTCCAAGCAGCTGGGTTTCAGAAGGAAGCTGAGTCCAGCCTGAGAGAAAGGGTGAAGAAATCACAAATCTGGGCAGAACATGAAGTTGAGCCACTCCTCTTCCTTTTGGGAAGGAATCAGCTAAGGTGGATCAAATGTCTGATTAGGATGCCTCTGGGCTGCTTCCCCTTGTATGTTTTCTGGGAGGATACTCTGACCCAGTACCCACTTTAGGGATTATATATCCCTTCTGGCCTGGGGACACGTAGCTGGATGATGTTTCCTCTGTTTCCTTAATCCAAACTAAGTAGAGGAAAAATAATTTGCTGAATTAATCTTATTATGGCACGTGCAGTTGGAAAATACATGATTTTTGACAGCATTCATACAGCTTTAAAAGAAGATCTCCCCACCAGCCATTTAACACTAAATACACGTGTACATGTGGCTAAAAACATTACAGACAACAATATGCACGGATGGTAGAAATAACAAAACACACACCAAGCCCTGCAGTTTACTGTGAATGAATTGGTTTCATGTCATGTTTGACTGTTTGCACAGGTTTGAGTTCAGCTCAAAAATGCGTGAAGCCTGCCTCATACTGAAGAATCACCTCAATGAAGACATCCAGGTGCTGAAGAGCAAGGAAGTGGTGCGTCCCTGAATTTTCCTTTCCATTACTTTATCACGATAACCCATTCAGCCGAATGTTTCTAAAAGACGTGGAATTCTATTCTATAGTGTACAGATGTGTTCTTCATCTTATTGCAAACAATGGGAACGTAAAAGGAGAGTCAGGAAGTGAACTGGAGTTTTAGCTTCCAACATGAGACCAGTTCAGTTTGACACCATGCAGATAAGCAGCAATACTTCCCGTCTCACAGAGGTGACATTTCTGTTATTATATAACTTCATATGTCTTCACTTCCTCTTCTTCAGCTCTCCAGCACCCACACGGTCCAGTTGGAGTGGTTCAGAATCTCCAGTGCAAAGATGGCTCAGCCGCCGCGGGTCTCTGACTATCTGATGGCGTTCTCTGAGGTGTCTTCGGGGCTGCTGCAACACGTCGTCAACATGACCGATGGCAACGGCAACACGGCTCTTCACTACAGCGTCTCACACTCCAACTTCGATGTGGTCAGTCTGCTTCTGGACACGGGTCAGTGAACAGGACTTCTCAGAGGATAAAACGTTGCAAATAGCCACCAAGCTGGATTCAATAATGAAAAAAGCAACTTGATCACTTCTAATGATTAAGCTTGATTTATTTTATCAGAGGAAATGATCGTGTAAAACACTTCCAGGAAGAACTTATTCAGCATGTCTCCACTTGTTTATAAAGCTGGTTTTATAGTTTACATTTTGAGATAAGCATTTTTTTTATGATATCTCACATATGTTCTCGTGTTTCTGCCTGATTGATGGACACTAAAGTATGAATCTACAGGTGTGTGCTGTGTGGATAAGCAAAACAAGGCAGGATACACAGCCATAATGCTGGCCGCTCTCTCGACTGTAAAGGAGGAAGAGGACATGGCCGTGGTGAAGAAGCTCTTCAGTCAGGGGAATGTGAACGCCAAAGCTAGCCAGGTAAGTTGTTCATATGCGTCTCATTACCTGAACAGTGATGATTTATTTAATGTGTGAAGATGCAGGTTTTTATGTTAAAAAGATAATCTACTCAGAAAAGTCACCGTTGGGTGTTAAATATTGAGCCAAAGTGTCATATTTAGAGACAATGTTGGTTCTGTTAGATGAGTTCAGCCATTTAACTTTTACAGGGTTGATTAAAAATGAGGAACAAACTGAATTTAAGCTCAGTGAGTTAATCTGAATCAAATATTTATTCCTTTTAGCAACATTACTGGATGTAAAAAGTTTCTTCTGCTGGTTTTTGAATGTTAATATCAGTTATAAAAATATCTTTTCTAATAACATAAAAATATCTATTTACCTCTATAATATTATAAATATTAGGCTTACAGGTCTTTGTGTCTTTATTTGCTCATTATAAAAACAGGACATTTTGGTTCTAATAATAATAATAATAATTCACCTTTGCTGCAAGACAGGTTTTCAGAGCAGCTCACCTTCATCATCAGCTTCAAAGCTTCTTTTGTCTGCACTTAGATTTGCCCTTCATCTCATATACATATTTTTTGTCATTTACCTACCATTCTGAGGCGTTAAATACTTTTAAATGTGTTTTTACACATAAAACAACATTTAAAGATAATCCTGACAGTATTTCTGAAGCTGTTGTGTAGTTTATACGCTGAGTGAGGAAATAAACAATCATATAAATGAGTGGTTCAGAAAAGGCTAAAAGCAGGAACCTTTTCTCCTCTTTTCTCATACCTTTTGTGATTTTGTCTTTTATGGTTTCAGGAACCAGTAAATCAGAAGGAACGTTACTGGTTTATTTATTTGGGGAGACGTAATGTTGCGTTGTGGTAAAGCAAACCTGACTTGAGGAATAATTAGTTATAGGTCTGACCTGATTAAGCAGTTGTGTACGCTAATGCTATACACAAGTAACTGAGAGTTGAGTGTTTTTATCTTTGTGGTTGATTTAATCAGGTCGTGTGGTGTATATGGCGCCTGACTGGTTCGTGCACTGCCAAGTCATGGGACTGAATTTATAGCATCACTTGCTATAAATCCAATTACTAGTACTTGTTATTGTTGCTGTGGGGAGTAAAATATGAAGCATGCAGAGCAATTTAATGCTCTGAAATTAAAATCTAAGTATTTTTTTTGGTTTTTCTTTACTAAATTACATTGTCAAAAGACCTTCTAAGACCATTAGCTTTTATTTAAAGCACAATATTAATTGCCTTCCAGTCTAATAAGGGCTTTTTTCTGCACCATCTCGTCAGCAAAGGAATGAAAGGAAACAAACTTTGCACAAGTAAAAAGAATGAAGCATCCTATTTACACGTTAAAATTGCTGCTGTGTGACTACATCTGTAACTGATGACACAAAATTAAATTAAGGCTGAAATTGAATTTACTGCTCACAACTGAGAAAACTGCTGAGTGTCTGTTGAAAAGGAGGTGAAAACTGTGTGGACAATGGGGAGATTACTGACAGTCTGGGTGGGAGAACGTGGACGTGGTCCCTGCTTTTTGAAAAGTAGCGAGGTAAACACTGGTGCATGTGACTCCACAGGTAATATCAGTAAAGGTGTTTTACTTTCAGTGTGCTAGAATGCACTTGGCTGAAAGACAGAATGGAGAAGAGGACACGTGTATGCTTTTTATGTCCAAAAAATAAAAAATAAATTAAATCACCATGAGCAGAATCTTTCCTTAACATATATTAAACCATCCAACTTACAGTTTTTAAAACCGGACTGTCTGGATTATGAATGACTCCATCTTTACTTTTGCAGGCAGGTCAGACAGCGTTGATGTTAGCAGTGAGCCATGGGCGGCAGGAGATGGTGCGAGCCCTGTTGGAGTGCGGGGCTGACGTAAACGTGCAGGACGACGAGGGATCCACAGCGCTGATGTGCGCAAGCGAACACGGCCGTGCTGAGATAGTCAAGCTACTCCTCGAGCAGCCTGGGTGTGACATCTCCATCGTAGATAATGTACGACATTTTACATTTATCTGATTCACTAAAAAACAGCAAACCGCTGCAGTCCAGCCGCTGGATGTGCTGAACACATCTCAGGGCTTTTTTTTGTGTCTGGGATTCAGCTCAATGTGTGTTCAGGAAACGGCTCCTCATGGGAAACTAGTCTGTGCAGTTTCCTCTTGTCATCCTTCTCTCCCTTTTTTTAAAAGATATTTTCTCCCTAAGTAAGATAGGCTGATAGCCAAAGACTCACAATGAGATTAGTGTCATCTGCCTTTCTCTTGAGTCAGTGCTGCGTGCAGGAAGCAATCATCGTGCTACTCTGGTGTACCGGGGGTGGGGGTGGGGGTGGGGGGGGGGGGGGGGGGGTTCAAAACACCCCCCCCCCCCCCCCCCCCTTTCAACCCCCCTCCCTTTCCGGTTTTTTCCGTTTCCTCCCCCTTTTCCCCCC
>JBAMIG010000015.1:4669854-4687480 GCA_037177335.1 Kiunga ballochi
CCCCCCCCCCCCCCCCCCCCCCCCCCCCCCCCCCCCCCCCCCCCCCCCCCCCCCCCCCCCCCCCCCCCCAAAAAACCCCTCGCAACTCAGACTCATTTCAGACACAGTGCCTTGCAGGGTTTTGCAGCTCTCTGCACATTTCTCCAAATGACCCAGCAGCAAATGCTTGCTTCTGAAGAAGTTCTGTGTGTGGGGGGAAAAAGTTCCAAACAAAAGCAAACCTCCAGAGGATCCAGGATGTGCAGGATTCATCATTATGACACCAACAGAACAAGCATCCTAATATGGAGCCAGACTTTCCTCTTTGTTCCTCTTTATTTTTCTTTCTTCAGCTGTGCTCGGTCTTGTGATTTCTAAAGTGATTTTGCAGTGGCTTGCTCTGGATGCTTGGACAAGCCATGCAGGCAGATATTTGAGTGTTCACATCTGTGCCAGAATGAGCTGGCCATTTGTTTGAGGCTGCTGCTGGATTGTGTTTCAGCACAGCACAGCTGGACTCGGAGGGGGAGGTTGGTGAAGCCTCCATATCATCTACTAAAAAACCAAAACAGCTTTGTGACAAAACATGTCTGTGGGACTAAATTATGGGACATATAATATAGTTTGATGCTAACACTGAACCTTATTTTAGTGTCAGTTTCACATGACGGAAAGATCTTTTAGAAGAACACACAGGATGTATCCAGAAGCAAAATACAAATATCAACCATGGTATTTCTATTTTCTCAACCTAACAGACAAATGAACAGAAAAGATCCGTAAAATGAACTAAATCCAGTCCCCATGTCTGCTGCGGTGGCAACAGACAGCTTATACTCTGTAATTTAATTCTGTATTTCCAACATGTCAACAACCAAAGTGTATTGTGTCTTTAATGTGATCAAACCAAAGAATCTTACGTAATCTAGGTTTACTGGTATACCCAATGTGTTTAAAAGAGGAACTCAAAATGAAAAAGGTAAAGAAATTCTTCATATTCAGGACAAAAGAGTGTGCTCTGCTAATCAAAGATTCATGATGGGATGTTGAACCCGCTGGAAAAATGAACAGCCGTGCATAATGTCAATCACGCGGTCATCTCAAACTCTAAAGCTCTTTGTTCTGGTTTGAACTCAGGTTTTCATGGTCAATGAGCAGACTTTTACTGTCTCTACCTCCTTCTGATGTCTGCAGGATGGGAGTAATGCTCTGTCTATTGCACTGGAGGCGGCCCACAATGACACAGCTGTGCTTCTCTATGCCCACATGAACTACGCTAAGACCCAGACTGCTATGGTAAGCTCACTTTGCCTTCCAGCCTCCTCCTCTGTGGAGCTGTGCACGTTCAGGTACAATTATTGATTCAAAGTGAACAGGTTTAAGTCAGTTAGTTAAAACTTAAAATCAATCGGCTGGTTAAAGTCATTCAGGCTTGATAATGTTTTTACTGAGACAGAGTTGAAACGTTCACACTGGGAATCAAAGAGTTTACTTTTGACAGTTTTATACATAAAAAGTCACAAACTTTCAATCCTCTGGAGGAGTTTGCTTACAAGCAGGCTGAGACTGGCACTGATCACACACTGCTTGCTACAGAGAACAGTATCTTTATTAAAAGTGGAGGGATAAAATCCTCAGAAAAACTCTTTGAGCTGCAGTTTGGGTGTGGGAAGCAGTGGTTGATGGAGCTCTGCTGCCCCCTTCAGGTCATACTGCGCTCCTCAAAACTTCTAACAGTAAAGATGGGATCACTGTTGTTGGACTATTTTTAATGCAGTTGCTTTGTTTTCTATTGGAAATCGCAGATATGATGCCTATGTGTAAAAATGAGGTTTATGCACAAAAATGCCGAACATAAAGCACCCCCATCACATAAAACAGATAATACAGCTGTTAAGTGTTCCAGATGTTCCAGAGTGGTGACACAAATATGGTCAGAGTGACGATGTATGAACATGAACTATGGCGTGATCATGTGGGAGCATCGGCTTGAATATATGTGCAAGTGCCATTTTCATTGATCCAGTAACACAAACTGATAATCGCACATTTTAACATATTTTTATTTAGTGTGAATCTAAAACTTTAATATAAACCTTGTAGTCGCAGAGATATAATCATTTATTGTGTGTATGCATAAAAACCAGGCAAGGGATGGAGATGAAATGGCCGAACCAAAAACCCTCAATAGTTTTGATTTCATTCAGTTATTACATTTTTACAGCTTATTGTCAGAGAAATCATATGCAACATGCAACCTCCTTGCTGTGAGGCCAGTGAGCTAACCAACTGCGTTACCGTGCTGCCCTGGACACGGTAAAAAAAAAAAACATATGGAACATTCCTAGTATAAAATAAATGTTATTTTTATTCTGTTAAATAAACTAATAAACATATATAAAACATAAATAAACAGAAGTAAAGACTTTAATGTAAAAGTGCATTAAACAGTATCATATCAGGCAGTGTTGCATAATGTTTGCATTAATCCATCCATCTCTCTCCCTCTTCTCCACTTATTTCAGCAAACAAAAATGTCGCCTTTTTCAACACAAAGTTTGCCATATTTCACACCAACCCAGACCTAAACTTGACCCGAAGGAGGAGTTTGATAGTTAACAGTTTTTTATCTGATCAGAAATAGGATTTCGTCTATCATCCTTTGGGCTTTTTCTCATCAATACTGTGTTTTTCAGGGAAGTCCAAAAGCTCAACCAAGGAGCCCGACAAGCCCCCACAAGTCCTGGCCTGCAGACTGAGACGACCTCTGCTGCTTCTGAGGAGGACAGAAACCAGCAAACTGGATCTGAGCTGTGAAAAGCTCCACTGGAATTTACCCAGATTTATATGTATTTATGTATTGCCTTAAGTTCTGCATTTACGAGTATTGTTAATATGAGAATACTATTTTTCCATAAAGGTTGTTGATGGTTGTATGATGAATTTATCTGCTGTGTTTAATTAGACCTCCTGTTCTCGTTTCCTCTGCAACAGGAACAAAAATCTAGCATTTATTATCTGCACACAAATAACATATTACTGACATGCACCAGCAAATTACTCGTATCAGATAAAGCCGTAAACATTGATTAAGCATAAGAATTTATAAATGTTCAGAAAATCTCGATGTTCATGCTCCAAAATATCACGGCAGCTTCCTGCATGTGGACTGAATGCCACTTCCACTGAGATTGTTGCTGGTGTGTGTTGCTCTTTTGTTTTCCCTTTCCATCTATATGTCTTATTTCAGTTCAGGGTCATGGGGAAGTTGGAGGCCGCACACTCTAGATGTGTTAAACACATAGCCATCACATGACCAGCTCTGACTGTACCGTACAGGGCTGGAAAGAATCAGGACATCGCTGTATTTTATAAATATCTTTAGAAATAAACATTTTTTGATTAAAAATCAGAGGCGTCACAAATTCTGACTAACATTGTATATTTATAAAACTATTTACATGTTTGATATATATTCTTGTCTGTAATAAACATTTTAATCATTTTAATCTTTATTTGTATTTTTTACTGCTTAAATGTACAGTTATATATATATATGTATGAAAAAGTACATTGAAGACATTTTTAGCTTTCTAAATAAAACTTTATGTAACCGTATGGAAATAAATTCAGGGAAAATGAGAAAAATTTGAGTTCAGATTAGAACAGCCCGAGTGACACAGGTGTATTAAATACAGTCGTCCTCAGATTTATTAACACCCTGTGAAAAGGCTACATTTAAAAGAGTTACCTAAATAACTAAAAAAGGATAAAAAAAAAAAAATTCACCAAATTATAATTTAGCGAGACAAGGCTCTTTTTTTTTTTATTTGATGAGATAAAAATTTATTTGAAATAAAATAAACAAAAAAATAAATGTTCCTGCACAATGAGAGCACTTACCTGATGTGCAGACCTGACTGTAGTGACTGTAACCTTTTAGATTTTAGCCTACAGATAATATATTTTAGCCTACAATAAAAAGATTTTAGATTATAAAAAGATTTTAGTTTACAGAAAGGAGGTTTTAACTTACAGATAATATATTTTAGCCTACAGAAAGGAGGTTTTAGATTACAAATGAGATTTTAGCCTACAGATAATATATTTTAGCCTACAATAAAAAGATTTTAAATTATAAAAAAGAGATTTTAGTTTACATAACGGAGGTTTTAGATTACAAACAAGAGATTTTAGCCTACCGATAATATATTTTAGCCTACATAAAGGAGATTTTAGATTATAAACAGAGATTTTAGTCTACAGAAAGGAGATTTTAGGTTATAAAAAAATATTTTGGCCTAAAGAAAGGAGGTTTTAGCCTAAAAAGATATATTAGCCTACAGAAAAGAGATTTTAGCTCACAGAAAGGAGATCCTGACCCTCAGGAAAGGGCGAGGAGATCCTGCTCCTGAACAACAAGACAAAAGCTTCGGTCATGGACTTCAGGAAACAGTAATTCTACACTGTAGCAGTTCCACCTCTTCTACACTTGCCAGTGTAGAAGAGGTGGAACTGGTGTTGAGTGAACATGGGATGGTTAGTATGGGAAGGTCAAGCAGAGTCTTAATTCTGCTGCTGAACCTCAGACAAACTGAGCATGCACAGAAATTCTTATCCAACTTCTACCAATGCTCATTATTTTCCTGAGCTGTGTGCACATAGCTCTTCAGCTGCAACTCAGAGGAGAAGAAGGGTCTGCAGCAAGTCCTCTTCCTCTGCCAAGCTTAAAAAGTAGAAAAGGCAGTGTACACCCTAACACCCACGCCTCCTGCAGAAATAATATTCCATTAAATGTAAAATAAGAATGAAGATTTTTTTTTATTTATTAGAAACTGGGAACAAATGGTAAAGTGTAGAAAGAAATAGAAGATGCATCCTGCATCCTGTTACCCCCTCTGATGCCATACAGTGGTTCAGACCCTCCTCATCCTCCCCCCTCCCTCCATGCTGCTGCACAGGCCCCCTACAGCCTCAGTCCTGCAACTGTTTAGAGTTCCCTGCTGAAAGACACCCGATTCAAATCAATGGGGAATTAGCAGACTTGTGCACTTTGATGTCGAGCTGCACAAGCCAGCCATTTACCCTGATGTGTGTGTGTCAGGTGTGTGATGTGTGTGTGTCAGGTGTGTTGCAGCCGGGAAACTGGGAGATTGGAGTTGCCCACCTTTGGGTTACAGGCTAATTTATCAGATTACTCAGACTACATTAAGGTTGTTGCTATGTAAATATTTTTCTTATTGCACATTTTGTGATGCCATCTTGTCATTTTATTGATCACTTTGAAGAGTTAATAATGACTTGGTCCCCAAATTAAAGTGGAGTTGAAATATTTTGCGATGGTTTCATTGAAATAACTGAGAAAGATATGCTACATTGACAAAACAAAGCCTGATGATTACATCTCCAACGTAGTAAATTGTGGCTTTTTTTTTTTTATCAATTGGGTGTAAAGCAGTTATTGGATTTTTCCTATAGCAGAAGCTGAGCATGTAGAATGAGACAGATGAAGAAAACATAGCTTGTTACTTTAGATGGGAAGGCGAAAAAACAGAAAATGAGGCAGAATCCGCTGGGTGGGAAATAAAATAGGACTTACTAACATTTAAAGAAAGAAAATCCTTCATTTGAGATTATTATAATGTTGCAAATATTTCTCAGAGAGGAGGGATATCCTGGCTAAACATTTAATTATTTATCAATCATTACATTTCCTATAATTACTAGCTAGGACCTAAAATAGATTTTAAAAAATGACACTTTGTTTTTATATTGCTTTGTGTTTTATGTCCTGATGCTTTGAAATCTTCTTTAGTTAACTTTTATGTTGCTCTTTTACATATTTTTTTCCTGATTTACTACCAATGCAAGAACTGTTAACTGGAAGTAAACAATCAAACTAAAGTGAAAGGAATTGTTTGGTATTAAAATGACTCGGGTTTGTGGTGTAGAAATGTCCAGCCTCCTCACCTTCAGCTCCATCAAAACCAAATAGATAATCGTCCTTCATCCGCTCAAAAGGAAGTTTAACTAGTTTGATTTTGCTTTGCTTTCCATAAACACTCAATTCAACCAGTTACATGGTTCACATAATATAAGGGAGAAGGAATCTGATTGATGATAAAGTTTAAAATGTGAAATTTCAGCCTGAAAATTCAGCTTCAAATAGATGTTCCAACACACACAACCTCTCCTATTTGTAATTGAATCCATCATTGTTCATTACAGACTTTCAAACATTGAATAATGAAAGAAATAAAAACAAACGCACAGCAATGGAGTGACAGAAAAAACGAGATTCAGTGAGATGATACATTATGGGGGGATTGCACCGTGATTTCTGATTGGAGTGTTAATCTGGCTGGAACAGTCTATCCAATTTCATTTATGTAGCCCAGTATCACAACAAAGTCGTCTCAAAGGGTTTCACACACAGTTAATCACACAACAGCACGACTTATCTACAGTGCAAGAGGGAAAGTTACTTTTTATCAATAATTCAGCTGGATGTCACCATGGTGTGTAAAGAGTCTAAAGCTATTAACCTTAGTAATGACATGCGTCAAGAGCTACAAAGTGTCATTTGTACCTAAATTTACCTTTGCATGGCTATTTAAAGCCACGATACAGAAGCTAACGTATCCACACGCTGTGGAACATAAGGATGAAGTTGGATGTGGCTGCCCATCCAGATCAGTTGGTTTAGTATATTATAAACACTCTCCTTTAATAAACACATGGAAATAAATAAACTACGTATGAACCATCAACATAGTAAATTCACAGCTGAGATACTGTGTAAAGATACACAGCTGAGATGTAAAACATACTAACCCTAAAATGTGACAAGGAAAAAATCGTAATAAAACAAACCTTTACTTGGCTGCTTTCCTTAAACACGCTGACCATTGTAAAGAGCTCTTTCACACTCAGCTTGTGAACTAGTCGAATAAGCAAAACACCTGGACCGTTTGGAAGTGTAATTATTCAGCAGTTTATCAGATAAAAAGTACTACAGACTGTCAGCTATTTTATGGTAAGTGTACATAAAACACTGGTTTTCATTCACTATCATCTACCTTCAATTATTTTTCTCCATTCTAAAATGATCTATTATTATCTATTATAATTATCTATTTACTTTATTTATTACAACAAGATGTCTTTAAATTCAGCTTTAATTTTATATATATATATATATGTGCAAATAAAAAAAATAAACAAAAAAGTGCAATAACAACCAATATGTTATTCCACAGTGAGGATGACTTTTCTCCTTCCTCTGTGTTCGTTATGGCGATCATACGGAGTGGGATACCATGGAGGTGGTTAGGGTTTTGGGGGGGTTGGGTTCACTGTTTTGCCACAATATATTTTTTTAAGCAGTTACTTCCACACCACTACTTTCATTATGCTGATCTGTGAAGTGGAACGTAACGCAGGCGGAGTTGAGAGGTCAGGGGCTCCTGCTGCCTAGAAACATACAGTCTAATATTAGAACATTTCCTTGATTTGTTAGCAGCATCTCTGCTGACTGCTGAGCACATGGCAACAGGCCGGCCAATAGGATTTCAGGAGACTACTAAGCCTCTCGCTCTGTATAGCAACAGTGGCATCCTTTATTTATTTATTTATATAGGAGGTTTTTTTTTACCCACCGACTCATTCTCATGCTTCTGCACCCCCATTGTGCATCCACACTGTGCTCTCAAACTGTGAAAAAGAGTTGCAGTGTGAAGAGTAGCGCTGCTCTTACCTCTGCTTCTCCTTTACCTGTGTCAGCTTTCAAATATAAATAGCATTTGTACCTTTTCTTTTTCCTTAGATATTCCTGCAGTTTTTCTTTTTAAGGTTGCACTTTACAGATCAGGGGAGTTTTTCTGTGCTGAGCGTAAAAGTAAGAACAAGGTGGACAATGACTTGGTTTTTTTTTCAAGAGGACATAACATGCATCTGTGAGGAGGACACCAGAGATTTAGAGGAATGACAGCGTGGGAAAAGGTGGCACTCCGAGGGGACGGGTAAAAAGCAGGACGAGACTATCTGTAGAAGATGGAGGACACGGGAGGCGAAACTATCCGGGATAGGAGGAGTGGGGGGTGTTGGGGGGTGGAGGGATGCAGAATGGCGTGAGGACCGAGGCCGGTGGTTGGTTTGAGCTGAGCCACGTGTGCGTCCAGCCACGTCTCTGAGCCGCTTCATGGATGTCGACGAGATGCTGGCTTCTCATGCCGCCTGGTCCCCTCCGTCTTAGCCCAGGTAGGTGCGCACTGTCCTGATCAGCTAAGTTTCCCGATGATGTTTAATTTTTCCAGGTTGACCAGATGATGGCTTCACTAGAAGTTGCCATTTTGAAAGTTCTGTGCCCGTTCTGCCTCCATATCACTCCGTCATTCGAAGCTTAGTTGCAGGATGATGGGAAGCTTGAAGGCGTTGGGGGGAAAATATGGCGTACATCAGCTGTCCCGTTATTGGTTTTTGGTTTGCGACGACGATTGATGGGACTAAACTTCCCCAAAAGAACAAAGCAAAAACAGTGCATTGAGTACGTTGTAGGGAAATGTGGAATTGGTGACTAAGCGTCATAAACTCTGTAAAAGTATGGGCCATTTTCAGACGAACCTTGCTGCATTCTGAAGACGTACGGCAATTTGAATCAGTTTATGGGAATTTTTCCCTGTAAACACAAAACACACATTGAAATTATGTGTGTAATTCATTAGACTTAATGTTTTCTGATCTCTGAACATAAACAGCCTTATCGTTACTGATGACGAGCACACAAGGATCGACTTATGTAGAAAAGATGCCCCAACAGTGGCGTCCCAGATGGACACGCAGTGGAAAAGACTTTTAGGACATGCATATGTAAATAAAATTGACTTATGTATTTGTTATGTTATTAAACATAATTTTCCCCCCCAAATGTTAAGTCGACGCGTTCGACCAACATTAGATCCACTGCGACTTATTGGGTTTCCACCATTAGAAGTATTTTTGTATGGACGCCATTTTCTACCTTCGACTTTTGACCAATAAGGTAAAAAAACATTGAATTAAGATAGCTTCATGTTATTTTGCTTCAGATATCCAAAAATCCATCACGTACACAAAGCTACTTTTGATACATATTAAGTATTTTTAAAGCTTTCATAGATTTCCAACATATATTTGATATAAAAAGTGAAAAATGTTCAGATTTACAGACAGAATAAGTCAAACATGTTTCTAAAGTTACTGGGATTTGATGTTTTTAAAATGTATTTTCTGTTAAAGTACCTCAAATGAGAGTTTAATTAATTATGTTTTGCAAAACCATTAAAATTAGATTTGGTGAAACACAAAGTTAAGGTGATTTTTATTCTTGTAAGACAACCAAATGTGACCCATAAACAGCTTCTTCAATAAGATGTTAGATTGTACCGAATGGAGAAGAACAAATCGCTGACTAATCCGTCGCTTGGGAGAGGTGGATTTAGCCGCAGCCCCTCCTGAATTCTGTATCATATAAAGCGCTGCACGATATAATACTGCACAGTTATTATATTTATATGTGTAATCATCACCAGGACCCAAGACAAGTCTCACAAGTCCAAGTGGGGGAACATTATATATGTATACAATATAGGAACATTAGTTTCTATCTTATAATCATTTCTTATAAAACATTTAGTTATTTCTCATTCTTTAGTTTTTTAAAAGAAATAACACAATAAAATAAAGAGAGTTTAATAACTTGGTGAAGGATTAAAAACTGTATTAAAGAAATAAAGATTCACAATTTCAATAATTCATAAAACACCAATCAGGAGACGCTGATGACACATTTGAGAAATTATTTTCCAACACAGTCATTAATCTATTTTTAAAGATTTAAAGATTATTTACCTGATAAAACCTTTTTTCTGATTGACACAGTTTAAAAGGTAAAATGTGATTTTTAAGCGTTAGAAAAGCTGGAACCAGAAAAACGGTTCAAAAGTGCCGTTTTATTTGGAAGGAACTTGCTGTACGTCAGTAAATGCACATCAAACAAACGTTTACTCTCCTGAATCGATTTCAATATATTATTCATGATGATGCATTGAATGAAATAAAATCCCAAAATGTCTTAAGTCTGAATTTATTAAAATCATGTTTGTGCTCCAACATCTTTAACGTATTTTTGAAAATTAATTTTTCCTACTTTATGAATAAACATATTATTATTATTATTATTATTATTATTATTATTATTATAATGAGCTGATTTTAGCAATAGTGTTAAAGACACAGCAGTGTAAGAGAGAGGGCAGCAGAGATACAGCAACTCTGTGTGTGTGTGTGTGTGTGTGTGTGTGTGTGTGCGTGCTGTGTCCAGGCTGGCACAGACACTGGACAGGTCCAGATATCTGTGATGCAACGACTCGTGTTTTTCAGTCCGTATTTCATGTCATCACTAACAAATTAATCTTCCAGTGCGATCATGTTGATGTGCTTTCATCATAAACAGCTTCACAGTTTTTTAAAAATAGTATTGTTTGTTTTATACTAAAAGTCCTAAAGAATCCTCTGTGCTTTGAAGTAAACTCTCGTAAATCATGCTGTGGGTCGACAGTCTTAATCCTGGGAATGGAAGTTGTGCGGTTTTCTTTTATAAGTGCAAAAAAACAAAAACAAAAAAAACTATTTAACAGTTTAATTATTGTGGATTCTCGCATAGGTTATTAGTTTAAAAAGCTTCTTGTGCAGACTTTTCCTCTCAAACTTTTTCAAGAAGAATAAAGGAATACAAGCCTCTGATTTAGTATTTTACTTCATTATTCATCACAGATCTGGATATTTAGTCCACGTCTGCTCTATGCACTTGTTCTTGCACTGCTTTAAGGCTGAATTTAACATTTCAACATTGCTGCATCTAAGTAAGGAAGCCATGCAGATAATTTACACACACTCAACAGGAACGTAACAGTATGCTCATTTAGAAAGGGAGCAATGTTTAATGATAATTGTCATTTCTGTAATATTTGCTATTTGTTCCCTGTTTAGGTTTCCTAAGAAGAGGTGATGCATGGGTTCTTAAAGAAGAAACTGAGCTGTTTGCATCAGAACCATCCAACCCGACAGCCATTACCAAACTTTAAAGGAATTGGGACCTTGTGATTTTTCTCTAACATGAATCAGTTGAAGCAAATAACTGAGGCAAAACGGTACTCTAGTACAAAAACTCCCTGATATTTAGAGCCAGGCGCAAACACAGGATCTACCGGCGATGCCATTGCTCTCCTGTGTGACATGTTTAAAACGTGGGATCAATTTAAGGAAAATGTTCTTTGTCGACAACACTGGGCAGCCATGATGTCTGCACTCTTTCCATCCTTTACCATGAGTTCCACTGTAAGCTGATATTATGTGATCAACTGCACTGCGGCACGACTTTCTGCTTCAACCTCTCAGCAAAACCAAGCTGGACTTTATGGTCTGTGATGTAAAAATGGAAGCTAAGAGTTTCCAGCTTCAGCCAGTTGATCTCCCAACGTCATCACTAGCATCCCTCCACCTCAGGGACGAGGCTGTGGTCACGGATGAGAACGCTTCACACATTGGGGATAATCCTGAGCCCTATCCTACATTTCCGGCCATGATGTCATCGCCACTTAACCAATCACACCAACAGGCAGAAATGTCTGTGGATACTGAGCTTCAGTCAGCAGATGAAGGTAGGATTTAGGTGTTTCTCTAAGCTTATTGTTTTCTGAGAGATTTAATTAGTTCTAACAAATAGATGAAACAATAAAAAATCATGCTGGATTTGCTGAAATGTCTTTAAAAAAATAAAACAAAACGATTAATAGATGCTCAGACAAAAAAGAACAGGCCTCAATTGTAGACACGTTCACAAACCAACTTTTTCAAGTCATATTTTAGTCTTATTCGTCTGTCTGGTCTGGTAGAAGGGCCAGTATATAATATTCAGATTCAGATTCCTGAATATATTTTTAGCATTTAACAGCACTGATTTTGCTTAAACTAACAAATCTGTCCTACTTCTGACAATTCTGTGCTTTACTGAATTTGGGAAACCTGAAGATGAACACATATTTATTCAGATTAGTAAATATGCTCATAAAATATCCAAGTACAAAACTTCATCTGGACAGTTCATAGGAGGTAAAATACGCTACTCCTTAGTGCAGTCATCATCATCTGTGCTGCAGGTTTTAGACATCTCCCTGCAGAAACACATGATTTAATTGGCTGCTTGTTGCCAAGCTCCGCACTATTGACCTATGACCTCATAATGACTTGCACCAGGTAAATATACGTATCAAATCTGATGGGCAGTAATCCACAGTTGTTGATCCTTGCACCAGTGCTGCAGAAATATTTAATATTTTTTGGAAAGGGATTGGATCAGTGAGATGAGAACTTTTAACTTTTATCAACCTATTAATGATCGACAAGGGTCAATAGGTCAACCAACCATCAATGCTGATGATAACTAAGCTTTACAGAAAACGACTATAATGGGAACTAGTTAAATTTGTTACACGTTTCAGTTATTCAGCTGGATTCAGAACGTATTACATGCAGGCGTCATTTATGATTTGACATCAGTCAAGTCTTGACAGGGCTTCACTGTTTGGTGGCATGGGGCTTAGGTATTTAGCCCCTTTCTTATGTTACAACTGCATACGTGCGATTCCTTCGGCATACGGCTCTGTCCACAGCAGCAATGTTAAACATCTCCAGGCATGCCGTCACAAGTGCTGAAGGGACGATTTACATCAACTGTTAACGGCGCAGCGCTCCCTACATACGTGCAACAGCATGTGTTTACATGCTGCTAAATGCAAACAATTCAGACAAATATAATCATTTCGGGAAATACCTGACTGGCAGGCTCTCACCTTTCTCCTGCTTCCTTAACAAATCACTAAACACACACACACGCTCAGGTGTTATAGACCAACAGACACACATTCAGGCTGACATGGCATTGCTCTGCAGACAGCTGCTGTTTGTTAGGCGAGGCAAGGCGAGGTCGCAGCTTTGAGTTGGCTGACTGTGCCTGAGCTCGAGGAGTGCCAGTTCTGGTATTTTAGGCAGTCAGACTGTCACCTGTCAGCACACTAGTCTGGACAGAGTCTCCTGCATGGTGCAACACTAAGCAACACAATATCTCCCTCTAGAGTTTTGTTGGAGGGCCAGCAGTGAATGCTGACAGTCTGGAAGCGCACATGGTCCCACGCAGACAGAACCTACACCGTGGGTAACACTGGCTTGTATGGTTGATGTTTTAGAGTTGCTGGAGACGGAGAAGAGCCAAAGCAACAGTGAGATGCAGTCCCATGCACGGGCAGGACTCAGGCAGGAGCTCTCCTCAAACATTGAAGATGATGATGTATTTCCTGACCCGAAAACCAACAGCAGCAACGAAGGAGGTACTCGGAAACTCTGTTTGTGAAAGACTCTTTGGCATGTATAGCTTGTAAATGTTGTCTGTGCGGTACAAGACACCTGTGACTTATGCTACAGTTTTACACTTTTATGGATCATGTGGGGCTGCAGGGTGGTTGGATGGTTAGCACCGTGGACTCCCAGTGAGAGGTTTACCAGTTTGAGCCTCGGCTGGGGGAGGTCTGAACAGTGGCCTTTCTGTGTGGGGTTTGCATGTCCCCCCCATGTATGTGCGGGTTCTCTCCTGGTACTCTGGTTTCCTTCCACCCACAAGACATGCCTTTTAGGTTAATTGCTATGGTTAACTGATCACTCATCACATGCAAGTCACTTTGGATATAAGTTTTTGCCAAAGAATAGAATAGAAAAACATTTGACAATAAAATCATGAAAGAGGGACAAAATTGCAAGAAATAATGGGCAATGTTGTTTTTTTTCTTGTGATTTAAAATTGTACCAACCTTTGTGGTCAGAACCTCATCCAGAGAGCAGTACAACCAATATGGCAACATGTGACTGCCACACCGATGACCAGTTGTCTGAAGCGGAGTGGTACTGGGGGAGCATCTCCAGGTACGAAACAGTCACGTCATCAGCAATTATTTGCTTTGAATTTTTCACTTATTTATTTTTAGTTACATTTTTAGCTTTTTAAAACAGTTTCCACCTTTCTCTCCTCATCTCATGACCTTTTGTTTAGAGAGGAAGTAAATGGGGTGATGAGAAACACTCCAGATGGCACATTTCTGGTACGAGATTCTTCCAGTGGGATTAAAGGGGAATACACTCTGACGCTACGGTGAATACTTTTTTTCTTGGTTTGAAGTTGCAGGTTTGTCTCTGTGTGTCAACTCTGCCATGTACATGCAACCTATTTAGGTTGTACCCTGCCTCCTCTGCTTCACTCCCCCTATTTTATAGTGAAATAATGGAGAATCCCAGTGCAGTTTGGTGCAGTGTTTACTGTGTGGAAAGTTTATGTATACATGTCACGGTTTTGTTTTTAAACGGTTGTATTTTACAAGGACATTATTTGGAGACATCTAATGTAAAAAAATGTGGTTAAATTATGACAAACAGTGAGTTAAAGGTATTGTAACAGTAGCCCTGCTGTGTGTATCTGGATTACTGTGTTAAACAGAGGTCAGTAAGTAAGTAAGTAGTTTTCTTGGTTAAACATACAGCTTCAGACATGTAGTTTTCTTTTTACTAGAATCAGAGCAGATGGTTTCATAAATAAAGCTTTGCTGATTAGTTTGGCGCTGATCCCAGCAGTTGGAAACACTACACCCAATCCACACAGTTTAAGCTTCACTTGTGTTTTTCCACTCGTCTGAATCACATTGGTGTGACATGGCAAACCAAACAAACCTTGAGTGTCCTACAAGCTTTTTGTTGGGATTTTTCTGAGTTAAAATTTGTACGTTGCATGTAAGCTAAAAAAAGTGTCCTTTTTAAATACCGTGACGAGATTCGGTATGAAATAGAAGTCGAAGCTTCTCAGGTTACTTTCTATTGGTGTTAGACTGAAAAACAGCGAGACATGAAGCAAACCGTTAACGTGTATTGTTTGACTTGCAGAAAAGATGGCTACAACAGACTAATAAAAATCTTCCATCACGGAGGAAAGTGTGGCTTTTCTGAGCCACTGACCTTCCACTCTGTGGTGGACCTAATTTGGCATTACCAGAAGAGGTCATTAGCCCAGTACAACTCCAAACTGGACACACAATTACTTTACCCAATGTCCAGATACCAGCAGGTAAGTAAAGGCTTATTAGTGCTGTCTTCCAAATGCAAATGCATTCTGGTGACATTTTACACAAAATACTTATTTTAAGTTGAATGTTTTTAAAACCATTATATGGGACAATAAATGAGAAACATGCTCCTTATCTGGCAGATGCACATCTTTTACTTTGTAGATCAAATACAACACAATGATTAATTGGACCTGAAACTCTTTTACACTTTTACCTTTAAAAAATAGCAGCAAGTTGTGATGGAGGTGGACATTGATGCCGCTGGAGAACAGCTGAGGATTTTTCAGGATCAATACAATGAGAAGAGTAAAGAGTATGACTGCCTTTTTGAGGAGCTCAGCCAAACTTCCCAGGTAACAGTTTTTACATTAAACCAACACGTCTGACTTAAATGGTGTCATGTGACTGCTAAACCACTAAACAATAAGTGCGTATGACCATTTATACGCAAACACTTGGCTTCTTCCCAAAACAGGAACTCCAGAGCAAGCGGACAGCAATCGAAGCTTTTGGTGAAATCATTCGAATCTTTGAGGAGGAGTGTGAAACCCAAGAGCGCTACAGCAAGGAATACATAGACATGTTCCTCACACTAGACAGTAGCTCAAAGACAGACAAGTATATTATCTAATTCCTGTGAATTATGCAACGCACTGAAAGTACAACAGCACACACCAAATTACTTGCACTGTGCTGCATGTTCACAGGATTCA
The DNA here is from genome assembly GCA_037177335.1 of Kiunga ballochi. Taxonomy (NCBI): domain Eukaryota; kingdom Metazoa; phylum Chordata; class Actinopteri; order Atheriniformes; family Pseudomugilidae; genus Kiunga; species Kiunga ballochi. The sequence continues at coordinate 4,685,750 of JBAMIG010000015.1, forward strand.
AAGCAACTCAGATGAGCTGCAGTCAAGGGTGGAAGAGATCCACGACAGCAAGAAGAAGTTAGAAGAAGAGCTGAGGAAAAAGATGCTGGCTCACATAGAAGCAGACAGGAAACTGAACACCCTGAAGCCTGACCTCGTGCAGCTCAGGAAGATCAGAGATCAATACCTTTTGTAAGTTCAAGAACAACATTTTCTTTTTAACAGGCCCATGTCTGCAGTTCTGAGGCTTCAGAGTTTTCCCAATTACTGTACAGTATACACTTTGAATATCAGGTTTTTACCATGTTAAAACTCACACAATAAAGCTATAATGATGATACGTTTTACTGCTATGTTACAAGATTTGGGCCCATGTCATCTTTATACTTTTACCATATAATCCAAAAGCTGAGAGGTTGGAGCTGAAGAAGACTCAGATGAGAGGTGAAACAAGCCAAAGAAGTCAAACACATAGTCTTCTTAATTTTAAGATTAAAATGAGTTGAAAACGGAAAGAATTTAATCGATACCTTTGCACTTATCAATGCTGCTTAATAATCTGACACCGTATCAGTTCTCCTGGTCCTGACCTAACTTTTCATGAGAAGATAAACTCACAGGATCATTGAAATGCAAAATAAAGTCACATTTCAATATAAAATCTAGCCCCTTAAAAAACATTAATAATGAAATGAAAAAGAAGCGAGGTTAAGAAACACTATTTACCTTTGCCAACTAACCTAGTCCATCCATCCATCCATAAAGCTAATTGGGGGTGACATGTTCCCAGGTGTTTCCAGGCCAGACGCAAGATCAGAACAACATTGCAAACATTGCAAATTGCAGTTACATTACATGATTGGCTCATCTTGGAGGGTTGTAATAACTTTTAAACTTAGTCCAATACAACCTTTGTTTTTTCCCCTCTGCAGGGACTTATAGTCTTAAACAGCTTGCTACTTACATTACAACCACACCTAACCCCCTAAAAAAAAGTTGTGGTTGAGACCACCATGACACCATATATCGAAAAATGAAAAATATGTTTATTTACTTTAACTTTTCCACAATGTTTACATGTATAAGCTTATATAAAAACTGCCTAAATTAATGCTAATATGCATTTTGTGCTTTCTGCACAATCACTGTTAGTCCTGGAACTATTAGTTTAATGTCTGGTCAATTTTGTTAGATTTTTTTTGTATCCTTTTGAGGTGAAATTCAAAAGGGAAAGGTATTTCAGTCACACCTTTGACCATAAAGCAGGACATGGCAGCAACTGCAAGGTGTTTGCTACTGAAATGCATTGCACTTCGTCTTTAGTATCGATGCATCATTCTTTGAATTGTCTCATAACTATCCTGCATATCATATGACTACATCATTTCCCAGAGCTCAGTGCAACTCAGATGTGTATACATGACCCTCATCAGATGAAATCCATCTGTGATGAGATAATGTTTTGAGCTCAAAAACAGTCACATACCAGTAGCACAGCTGAATTATAAACATAGGCAAAGCAATCAGCTGTTCTCCAACATTTTGCCACAGCTGCTGATCTTTAATATCTCTGGTATGGGTTTGTAACATGAGGGTGGATTGTGCCTTTCTTGCTGTTGTTTACAGAGTTTTTATTGATTACTACTACTAAAAATGACCTTATTTCTTAACCAAGATAATTGTCATTACAAAGGAAAGAAAACACATTGTCTGATAGAGAGAGTTTATATATATATATATATATATATATAT
>JBAMIG010000015.1:4688119-4710341 GCA_037177335.1 Kiunga ballochi
GGAAAAACCCACTAAAAACAAGTTCATATATAAATGCAAAAAGCATGGTGTATATGGGAAAAACCCACTAAAAACAAGTTCATATATAAATGCAAAAAGCATGGTGTATATGGGAAAAACCCACTAAAAACAAAGTTCATATCTGATTAGGTGACATAACTAAGTATGGTTACTGAGGTGGCTTTAATTTGATTTTAACTAAATAATTTCATGTATCCCAATGAAATGTTTAACTCAGTTTGTCTGTCTGTATGCTAGCCCATACACCCTGGAGGAAGATGTTCACCTGGAGGAGAGGAGCTGGTACGTTGGGGGTATGAAACGAAAAGAGGCAGAGGAACTCCTGAGAGGGAGAAAGGATGGCACCTTCCTAATCAGAGACAGCCAGACTCAAAGAGGCTCCTTTGCCTGCTCTGTTGTGTGAGTATCTTCACATATTTCACATAAAAATCATTTAGTATGGTTTGAAATAATAAATGGGACCCAAAGTGACACATTTCCTCCCCTGCAGTGCGGATGGGGATGTGAAACACTGTGTGATCTACAGGACAGCCACGGGATATGGCTTTGCTGAGCCCTACAACTTGTACTCGTCGCTCAGAGAGCTGGTTCTCCACTACCGCCACACATCCCTGATCCAGCACAACCAGCAGCTGAATGTAACTCTGGCCTGGCCCGCTCTCAGCCAGCAGTCCAGCTGAGACAAACCAGCACACCAACATAATGGTGCTTTTAGCACTGGGGATGGATACAGTTACCAAGCTGAAACAGAGTACCGGTTAGTGTTTCTATGCCAGGATTTAAACCTCGATCAAAAAAAAAAAAAAAAATTAAACAGATTTCTGAGATTTTGGACAATTAATCAGCAGTGATCAACAAAACCAATAGTTCCTTTTGGGCTCTCAGCACCAGCTTGGTAATCAATTCAGGTGAACAGGAATCAAACTAAGTTGTTTGATGTTGTTCCCACTGAACCAGCCCCAAATAAAGTTATCACCAGTATATTAGTCTGCTGCAAAAGCCAAACTGAAGCAGCTCTGACCTTGTTTCTTTTTAAAGAAATTATTTCTATTGTTTAAAATCCCATTTACTTGCCATCTGCACAGAAATCCTGGCAAGCACACTTTGGGTTATTTAATTATTTTTTCCTAAATTAAACAGTCGTTTTAGCTTTTTGTAGCACAACAGCGGTAGTGCTGAAATTTTGCCTCGTGACCACATCAGCAACAAGTTTCCTTAAACATGTTGCAGTTGAATGGTTTAAAAAACAATAATGTGATCAGGGGTAAAAGAAATGATGCCATCAGGTTACACAGAATGCCAGCATCAAAGTTTCATAACACAGATTACAAACTTCCATCTTTATTTTAATAAGATACAGGATTTTTGTTTGATTCATTTACCACAAAATGCTAGAAAAGATACTTTAGGAGTGGATTATCAAAGTTTTCATTCAGTTCTTTCCTATAAAAAGGGGAATAAACAAGAAAATCATCATTAAGAAACCAAATTAATTTGGAATAGTGACATTTCAGTCTGGATGGTTTTTATTTCCAAACGAGTCAAACTCAAAAATCTCACCAACTTTTTCTCCTCCAGTCAAATTCCCATTTCAAGCTTTCTCTTCCAACTGGGTTGAATGTCTCCAGAGTGTGTTTTATTGAGGCAGTATGATTCAGGCTCAGTTTGGAACATGTGCATTGTGGCCGGTGTGGGAAGTGAAGCGACACTTTAGCACTTTATCCAAAACAAATAACCTGATAGGATGTCACAGCTGGCTTTATTGTGTTCTTGGCTAAAGAAATACCTCACTTATCTAAAGTTTTTGACAAATAATATTATTAATTTTCGAAAGTAACATGAGCATTGATCATTTAGAGCAAGACATGGTTATGCTACTCGTTAAATGTGTTTGGAGGTTTTTAACGTTAGGCCAGTTTATTTATTATTAAATGGTGATGAAGTTGTTTCCACTAAAGGAAATGAGCTGCATATTTAGGTTACAACAAAACTGTTTTTTACTTGTGACATATAGATATAAGTGTATTCAGTTAAAGAGAATTAGGTCCTGGAATCTACATATAAAGTCTTTTCTGACCCCTGAAAGCATCTTCATCCCTGCATCCTTCCAAACTCTGAACACAGCAAATCATTCATGTTAATCTCTTATAAATCTGGGTTAGATTAACAGAGTTTGACTTTTCGATTTTACTTCTAAATAAATCTTTGGCCAAGGACAGGGGCCCTGCTTTAGCATTTTTCTGGACCCTGAACTCGACAGATTATATCAAGCTTGCACAGTTAGTTTCCATTTCTGTAGGAAACTGTCTGATGGTGCCTTTAAGTGTTTTGTTCAGACAGAGGGTCTGATTAACCCTGCAGACTGTGTCTTAGCATAGCATAACCCCAATACACCAAAATAAAGAACATTATGTAGGGTATTTTTATTAAAAATTTGTAAAAATGAACATCAATCTGATGCTAATTCATGTTACAGCTGTAATTAACAAGGAGGTAAAAACGTTACAATCTGAAGAGCCTTGAATTTGAATTTATAAAAAGTATTTCAGCCATGTCAAAAAAGCATTAATGAATAAAAAGGAGTTGTAGGGATGTCACAAAAACTCTTTGATGCCATACAAAACCATAAAATACTCTTTTTCTTTCATTTATTCATAAGGCCGTATCTTATAAAAGTGTAGTTTCCTTTATGTGTCCTTCACACAATGATTTATTGCAAAAGAATCAACGTGCACCAAATGCTCATCAAAAACAACCTGAAAGGCTGAAATCATTCAGGAAATATATCAGTTGCTGTAAGTCTCCTTTGGCACCACTATATTCACCTTATTTAGAAAAGCTGCTCATTGGATGCAATTAAGTAAAAGAGTTTTTATTTACTTACTTTCTACATTGAAAAAGTTATAATTCAGAGGTTTTGACATCCCTATTGAGTTCACCTCAAAGTCATGATAAACCTAATGATTTCAAACTGATCGGTGTTTGGTAACAAAAAGAAAAACAAACGATATGAAACACTGTGTTTATAATGCTAAATATCTTATTTTAAATGTGATATTTAGTTAGTGTTTAATAGAAACTGTTTACATGTCAGATCTATCCCAGTACCTCCAGCTGTGGGTCGGGTACAGGTTTGCCATCCAGGAACTTTTGATTGTGCAGATTGAAAATGAGGTGGTGCTTTTTGGGTTATAGTGATTTTTCTTTTAAATAAAAGGAAAAAAAAACAAGTTAAATAGTAAACATGGCATTTCCAGTTTGTCTTGCCCACTAACTAAGACACAATTATGTAGCATATTTAAAACTAATTGATAGTTTAGTTAGGATTATTTTACGTGATTTTAATGCACTTCTCTTAATGGTCAAACATGTGCTTGATTGTCATTTGTGTACATACACTTGGCGTTAGCGTTGTCAGACTGTTACCCGCCATGACAGGGGTTGGACAGACAGTTTCAGATTTCAGCTTTGTGACTGTGAAAAGTATGATTTCTGCATGCTATCATTGTGCAACAGATCTTTTAGGTATTGTTAGGCTTGGTACTGTTTGGATATCAGTTTTAGTTCTACAAATCGCACCACCAGCTATAAAAGATACTTTACCTCTCTTTAATGGTTAGCCACATTCTGTAAAATCTCTCTCTGTGATTGGTGCTTGGCACTCATTGCTGTAATGTTTCTTGTGTGCATCTGAATTCACCTGTAAGGCACGCAGTGCGATACGAACTGTGATGTCTTTGTTAACGAAGCAAATGTTTCATGTTTGTTGTGCCTGTAAACACGTCAGTCTACAACAGCGTTGCTCAGTAGTAAAATGAAAAGTGCTGCGTAGCACAGATTGTGTGCACAGTGTGTGCCACAACCACAAAGCAGTACAAGTACAACGTCTAACTTTGGTAAAACTAAAATGAAGGTGTTTGTCATCCAACTTAGCTCTTTGTTTTGTACATTTGGCACACTGGATTATAATAATATTTGTGTTAACATTACAAATATACAGAAGAATAAGGATCTGTTTCTGTTATTACTTTTAAAAACTAATACGGGTTAGACGCACACAAAAACAGATTCGATTACCAAGATGACCATTTTATAGGATTTAAGTTGAAAGCATAGTATTTGCACAGAAGTATCTCATGTGAGGTAGAGATACTACTTCTTTCATGTACATTCATCCTGATACTAAAGCAGGTGAACATGTCATGGTTGTAAATATGGAAAAGTTGCTCATGAGATTGATATGTTGTAGCACAGACTAGAAAAATACTAAATAAAACCTGTTTTAGTGTGTGGCACCTTTAAGAAGATGACCGCTCGCTGTAAAGTCAGACATCTCAGTAGGTATGTGTGCATAATTTTGGTTTTTTCTGTAGATGTTGTTGCTTGCTGTAAGTTTAATGTTTTAGCACTGTGCAAAGAGAAAGGAAACACACTGAAAACACTCATGAATAAAAATGAGAACAATAGTTTGTGGGGGGAAAGAACTGGCACTATAAGATTTTATTCTGTGTCCACTAATGCTAACCTGCAGAACTGTTAAAAAGCATTACCGGCATGTAGCTGCTGTTCAGATCAGTCTGCAGCAACAGAGATAGTTTCACATACGTTTTACACACATTGACCTTAAACTCCCCCCGGTACTGGCAAACCTGCTAGCTTAATATCTTGGATGGTGTTTTTATGACTGAAATGACAAGAGAAATAAATAAATTGCTGTTTCTATTCTGACTTCTATATACAAAAAGTGAATACAATGTGTTCTTGTATTGGAGTGGCTTAAAAATGATTAACCTTTGTGCTGGATAAAACTGATCTGTGGCATGGAAGAATACATCAAATCAGGTTTTTCAATAAACTTGGTGCGATACCTTTAGCTGGCAGTCTTGATAATTAAGAAGCTTAAGAAATTTAATTAAGAAGCTTGATAATAAAGAACACAGGAAGGATGAAAAGAGAGAAATAGTAAAGCAGGTACTGATGTAACTATGTGGTGGGTTATTATAGTAATTATCCCTCATATGTGATAATAAGGAGAGGAGGATTATTTAGCCATCATCTTCCTTCAGAATGATGTTTGCATCATAGTTCTGCAGAAAATGTAGGTCCTCTGACAATGCAGGAGAGGAAGGAAGTGTTGTGAAAGATGTTTTGTAACTTCCACCTTCATATGACAAACGTTTGTCTCAATATTTGGTCACAGTCTGAAGACATCTTGTTTTTAGTTCAGCAAGTGTTTGCAAGCTAAGTATGTCACCATAAGCTTTCTCTAAAAGCCATGTATTTACTTTATTTTCAAGCCAATCAAATCTATTGATGTGCGTGTCTCATGGACCTTTGATGTAATATTCACCTGGATCATATGTGTGAAGTCTATAAAAACTGCTTATGGTGCAAAATCCTTTGTGCTGCAAATGTTTTACACTGTTGCAGAACAGATCGGGTTGAGTGTGGCAAAGGGGTTGCTATGAGTTTTATTCATACATTTATTCATATTCAAATTTATACCGTCTTCTTTGGTTTATTTGATGTAAAACTGTTCTTTTGTGTAAAACGGAAAGTTTTTGTTGCTATGAGGGGAAGCAGATTGTGTGAAAATATGGCTAAAGCAAAGTAATGTTGGATGTTATGCAGGTTGGTGTTGGACTGGACAGGAGAAGGTTTTATGTCATTGTGAGTGTCTATTGATTAAATACCTTCCATGCCACAACGTCACAGTTGTCCAGCAGTGTTTGATTTGCTTTTATGACTCAGTGAGATGAAAAGATCAGTTACGGTTCTGACATATTTAAGATCCAGGGACTCAAAGCTGTGCATATAATCAAATACCTCTTTTCACATTTAACTTCATATCTGTTGAAATGATGTTTCCATCACTTTGTAATCCCCTTGTGATCGTCTTATCTTTTTCATTTAATCTGAATTATTTAGCTGTACTTAAAAGCCTGTTGTTGTTAAAGAAAAAAAGTAACCTAGTAAATGTTTACTGTATTGATTATGCAATATTATTCAGCTTGTTCAATTAAAATTAGCTTGTTTCTTTTTAGACGTCATCCGAAGAAAACTGGTTTGGAACATTGTTTTTCTGTAAAACCTGACTTGACTTTACCCAACATCAGAACATTACTGTTCTAGTATGCACTTTCAGATCCCAAATAAATAACTTTGAGATTATGGCTTAACATGTGTTTTATTTAATAACCATATTTTCTTTTCTGTTCTTTTATAATAACTGGTCAAAGGGAGTAATAATGGGAATAATAATGTAAAGGGTTGCAGACAGACCATGCATCACATTTGTAGTGAGATTTGCAGTAAAAACGGTCCAGATTAGAATAATGGGAAATGCCACAACCCCAGCACCTTGAGCTGCTGCTTCTCCACTACTTTAGAGCTGGTCAGCCCCTTTCTGAGTACAATGAGAGGCTACTGACTACCGGACACCACAACTAGCCTATGTACCGTCACAAAATGAAGGGCTGAGGGACTTTACTACAAGTAAAAAGCTTAATTCTTGCAATCTGCAACAAAGAAAAAGAGGAAAAAACAGAAAACCAAGTACACAACACTCCCTAATTTGCCACAACACAACCCAATTTGCCACAACACAATAAGCTACAATACAACACAATAACAAGGCTGCTTCCATTAAGTCTTTTAATTACTTCACATCAAAGGACATTATGCCACTTATACCAAGTCCATTTCCAAACTAAATAAATATAAATTATATATTAACACGTCAACGTTTTTTAAACCGTTAAAATCGTTAGTTTATCACAGGAAACGGCTGAGTGGCTTATTTACCGTCAGTTTGACCCGTTGCCATGGTAACCTGCAGCTGGGTCTGCGGCAGCTGGTAACGTATGTTCAGAGTTTCTGTTTCTTTGTGTTGTGGTTTCACAAACACTATGAAATAAAATATAATGTAACTGTGAACTGTGGCTTTATTTCTTCTCATAGATTTAACATAAATACGACACATTCTGGCTGATACAGACGGATATGGAGCGCTTAGTGATAGATTGATGGAAACTTACCCGAGACATAATGAGATAGAGGTTTCTGTTGGTACCATCCACAAATACTTACTGTATGAGTGTGTTTAGGCTTAATCCATGCTTTATCCTGTGTGTATATGCTAGCTACTCTACGGTTATCACTGGCATCGATTCGTCAACAACCTCCATAAGGTGGAATTTCAAACCCTTTTTTTTATTTTTTAATTGGCTTTGTTTGCAGCCAACCACACATAACACAATCTAACAGAATATAACTGAAAATTTCAAAGCAATCCAGGATCTTTTTCGGATCTCCACCAAAATGTAATATTCCCAGTGACACTCCCAACATATCCTGAAAATTTAATCGAAATTCGTCCATAATTTTTTAGTTATGTCGCTAACAGACAGACAAACAGACGAATCAGGCGAAAACATAACCTCCTTGGTGGAGGTAATTAGGTAAATATTTCTTGAAATAAGATCAAAGAACAAGAATATTTGGCTTAAATTCCTAAATCAAATAAAAAAAATATTTAAGAAAACAAACAAACCAACAACAACAAAAAACCCAACAACTCGCCTACTAAGTAAGATTAATGTATAATAGGCCTATATTAATTCCTAGTTATTCTTTCTATTCTTATTTTTACTGGCGTATTTCTAAGACATTAAATTATTTTATTTTGATCAAATAAGCATGAAATCTTACCTTAAAAGGCTCTGTTCAGTTATTTAGGTGTAGGTTATTTTGTTTCAGCACGCCCGGAAGGGTTGTTCCTCACCTGGGCTTAATCAGCTGATGATTGCGGTGATATGAGGCTGCTCTGGGGAGGAGCGGTGGTGTGCTTCCTCTCAGTCCTCTGTGGCGCGTGGGTTTGGCATTTTGTGTCTCCTGAGGTCCAGCATGACGCCGTTGGGACTGCTAGCTGTGGGTTTTCTTATATGTACTGACCGGTGGGCTTTTGGGACATCTCATCCCAAACCGGCCTGTCGTTACCCTCCATCTCAGTGGTGTCGGTCGCTGGAAATAGCGGTGGAATGCAAGGTACGTGAAGGGGTCAGAGGTGTTCAAGTTCGTGTTAACGCAATACTAGTTTATTTCAGAATGTTTATAAGTAAAAGTGAGCTTCGTGTAGAGGGGTGTGTCTATAAACTGGAGGGTAATATCCTACTTGTAAACAATTTTTAAGGGGTTATTTGTCCTGGAAAATGTTACTGTAATCGCTCCGTCAACAGAAGTGTGGTGTGTGCGGTTATTTATAGCCTATATGTATATATATGTGTGTGTGTGTATATATATAATGTGTGTATGTAGGCTGCTATCAGTATTTTTTATCCTCTGAATACAAAATGAATGCATGACTTGTTTCACTAGATTCTGTTTTACAGTGGAGTTTCAGTGTCTGTGTTTTTAAATGAGAATCATGCCTTTAAAAATTAAGCACCAGAGGTTTTTCATGTGACCAGCAGAGTCCCTGCTGGGTCAAATCATTGAAACATAATCTGTTTAAAGATGCTCTGAGGGTAAATGCAACTAAAAGACTTGTATTTTATAGCTCTCTATAGTGTCTGGATTTTGTTACCAGATAACTGAATTTAATGCGAATTATTAAAAGAATCAATGCTTTCCTCCAGGAGATCCCTTTTTCAAAAGGACCGGTTCTTTATACCTTCCAACCAACCTCCAGAATGACTTGGTTTGGTTTTTATTTTAAAGGTTCAGAAGCAGTGCATGGAGCTCAGTGCTGTCAAGCCTAACCAGACTGTTGCACCGGTATCTGTGGCTCTGTACTATGAGAGTTTGTGTCCAGACTGCAGATTCTTCATCACCCAGCAGTTGTTTCCCACCTGGGCAATGCTGCAGGACATCATGTCTCTCACACTGGTGCCTTATGGAAATGCAAAGGTACATGGCTTTTTACCATTGCTGAAATGGACTTTCTCCCTGAAACATGCTGACTGTTTTTCTTGCAGGAGGTTCTTTCTGCAAATTCTCCCTTTGTCTGTCAACATGGAGCTCCTGAGTGTAGAGGAAATATGATTGAGGTTTGCTTTATTAATTTTTTTTCCCCTCAAAGACTTTACATGTAATGCTGTAAAGAACCGTTTCCTTCTGCAGGCATGTATCATCCATTTGGTGGGAAACACACTTGCTTTTCATATAATCTACTGCATGGAGTCATCGGCACATGTTCTCAATGCTGCACAGCCTGTGAGTAGATATGGGGGGGAACTAAACTCTATTGTCTAAAGTGACTTCACAAATTTCCTCCTGGATAAAAATGCAAGGTTAGTTTGAAGCTGCTTAAATTATTTCCCCTCTTTGTCAACGGTCTAGTGTCTCCAGCTATACGCTCCTTCTGTGTCCTGGTCCAGTGTCGACTCCTGTGTAGACGGACATCTGGGATACAAGTTGATGCACGCCAATGCTGTCATGACCAGAGCACTGAACCCTGTACACACACATGTCCCTTGGGTCACTTTTGATGGGGTGAGATGCATGAAATGAGTGTGTGGGGTGCATAAAAATGGAGATGTTACCTGATATAGCTTCTTGTGTTGCAGGAGTATTCAGAAGAAAATGAAGCAAAGGCAATGTCTTCACTCTTTCACTTGGTTTGTGAACTTTACAAGGTAAGTTGTTTCTCCTAGTGTTTCATTATTGTAAAACGCCCTGAATTACCTGTTAAATCCAAAGGAACTTTTTTTTTTTTTATATAAAAACAGGGGGAGAAACCTCCAGCCTGCACTGGGGCTCCAGTTCAGCTCAGCAGAAGCTTCTGTTCACCATGAAGTTGCATCTGTATTGCAATGGGGGAAAAACTGCTGAATCCTGCAGAGTTTGTGATGAACTGGATTAAACATTGTGTGAAATCAACCCTTTGAATTTTTTTTTCTCCCCATAATTTTATTGGCATTTTCCACTTAACACCCTGAACTCTGAATATTTTGGCCTAAAATGCAAAATAAAAAATTCCTTGACAACATTGGAGTGGCAGGTGTATACATGTGACGTATACTTGAATTTTAGGCTAAGGAACAAATCAAATGTTCTGTTACAGTACTTTGTCTCAACATACACATTTGAAGAATAAATATCTTTAGACATTTGCACGACATAGAAGGGGAGGGAGGGCGTGGACATTAATGAAGGCAGTATCAGGACAACGCTGTGCAAAAGCTGGGAATCTCCTGCTCTTTCACATGGTAAACACAATGTGGCAGTATCTCCCTGATGGCTACTGTGCTGAGTTTAACATGCTGACTTGTGGTTTAAACTTGTATGAAAGGAGCTCCAACTGGCTTTAGTTGGAGCTGCTTTTTAAATGCAGGTTTTCTTTTTTTTTTCTTAGCTTCAGAAGAGAACTGCACTGGTTTGTTCTACATCTTAAAATCTCGAGCATCAAGAAGTCACTGGTTTTCTGAGAAGATGCAGGTCTGCTAATATTGCAGCTTCTGCTTGACAAGTAACTTTGCAAAGGGCAGGCTTACTGTGACTTGTTTTTGGGGGGGAGGGTTCTCATGTAATGTGTTCATCCCATTCTCAAGCTGGAAAAAACACTGTTAGAACTTCAGGGAATCAAAGGTCGGCGTCTGAAAATCAGCACAATAGCCCTTAAGCTTTAATCTCCTATGACAATACAGCTGATCACAGAAGCTTACTAGTTCATGAAATACTATTTAGTGTTCATGTGTCCTCTGTAGTGCTTAACTTCCTGGTCTTTCTATATATATATATATATATATATTTTTTTTTTTCTTTGTGACAAAACTGCGTAACAAACTTATTTGATACAGAAAGACGTGAGGATCAAAATAATGGCAGAAACTACACTAAGTCTAAGCTACCTGATTTAGCAAAGGAACAAACTGATCCTAAGCTTTACACAATCTATTAAATACCTGCTTTTAAACATTGTTGTAAAAACAAACACTAAAGTTAATGACTTTGATACAATCAGTTTAAAATCTCCATCGTAAAAATGTACAGCATTGTAGGCTGGCAGGTATTTGAGTTTAACACTGGTGGCACTTTTTTTCTTTTTCAATCTACCAAAAAAAAACAAAAAACAGTGGGTCCCATCAGGTTGTCGATCTGTTTTTTGAGCAATAGATGACTTGTTTGTCACCAACTTCCCAAATATAGATCTACAGCGGTATCTGTTGGCAAGGCAGGAAAACAAACCTTTAGGGTTTTGTTATAAGAAGCTATTAGTTTAGGTCAGTCTTTCAGCTGTGGATGTTTGCTGCAAGATTTATTTAAAATATGAATTACAGAAGATGAATTTTTCCTTTAATTGCCTAAAAAAAAAAAGTAAAATGAGCTTTACCTTTGGATGACTGGATTATCCAGAAAAAAGCTTTGCAAATGCACTTCTTAAACCTCAAGATGTTTTATGTTGGGGGGGGGGCTGTTTAAGAAAACTAATGGGACTTTGTTTCACTTTACTAATCAATACCCCTAAATATCCCTGAACACCTGAAATGAGGTAGCATGCTCTGAAACTGCTAATTGGTTCAGTGTAACAGCAAGAAACTGGACTGTTGGACTTTGAGAGGAACTCCAGCACTTCGGTTAAATCTAACTGGTACTATGCAAAGACACTACCTAGTTGTGCCTAGTTAAGTTTGGTGGTTTCGTGGGAGTTATTGCGACAGTAACTATTTATTTAAAGACATCCTGCTTTACATTTTTACAGCAATATGCACATTTATCGGCCAGTATTCAATAGATGAAGAATTAATCTATAAAAACTCAAATCTGGATTAATTTTATCAGCTAACTATGTCAGAGCTGCCACATCGGGAGCCTTTAAAGGACGGAGATGCTAATGTCTGGTTACAGCTTTGTCAAACGGCAGTGTCTCGCTATCAAACCTTACTGCTGGAAGAAAAGGCTGAAAAATGTGGACATGATTTCTAAGACCCCTTTTTGGATCTTCTCTGTGCCATGAACTGAAACTAAATCTCTCTCTATGAATTAAACAAAGGTTGAACTTAAACCTGTAGTAATGAAAGTAAAATAATCTTCTGTAGATGTGGAGCTGCCTCTTGCAACGCTTTCCTTAAAACCGATGCTGTGTTTTACATCTAAAGCTGAGCGCTGTATGATGATGGTCCATGAAATTCTTCTTTGAGACTTCAGTTTGTTTCCTGCCCTGCCTTTCTGGTACCAGTAGTCTGTCCTGTTCTGCTTCTGTGACCAGTGGGTGAAGCCCTTTGTGTGACGGATACAAGAGCTGAACGGCAGAGACGGTAAAGTGCTACTACAGACCAGAGGCACCCTGATTAAGAAATTATTTTTGTCTTCTTTTTAAAGCACATAAACACATACGGGACGAGCAAACAACGAGGAACAGTATGAAACTCAAACGTTTCAAATAAATTCAGGTAAAAAATAGAATAAAGCTGCAAGTAATCATACAGGTGGTGTCATCTCCGTTTCAGCAGGTGAGACTGGGGTGCAGTCTTCAGTGGTCAGATTCTGTGGTGCTCCAAGCTGGTTTTTTATTTCATTGCTTCTACCAGATTCTGTATTAAAGGGTTTTAGGTAAATCTATAAACACACACATTGAACAAAGTCTCATTTGTCTCCGTTTTGGAGACAAATCAGAAAGACAGTTTGGGGTCAGGTCAGGGGTACATCTGTGCTACATTAGATTTGTGTTTCTCTTCATACCCTGAGGTTAAGGTCCATTATTTCTGCTCATCTTCGTCCTCTATTTGGTTAAATGTTTCATTTCACACTTCATTCTTAAAGACTCATACGCACTTATCCCAACAAGGACTCAATATTCTTATGTCCTAAGTTAAAACTATGGTGCAAAATAATTTCCAAGACCCTGTCATACCGCTGTGATCCTCATTCGCTGCTCATGTCCAGACGTCACAGTTATTTTGGAGGAAGACATTTCCTTTACCTTAACGTTTGCTTGAGTACAGGCCTTGGATCTGCTCTTCTTCCCAGTTTGAAGGCAGAAGTTTCTGTCTGGAAAATTGAGGCTACAGCAAACCAGGACGGATATTAAGGCCTCTCAGGCACTCAGACAGAGGCTAAAACCATTCTTCTTGCTGGGAAATAAAAATAAAACAACACAGAGGAGGAACATTCCTCTGTTCTCCAGAGCGGGTGTCTCCAGTGTAAAGGGACCATGGTGATTTTACAGACATTACTGGTAAAGGCTTGCCCTGATGTGCACTCAGCACTCGTGTCTGTGGGGCAGGGCAGCTTGTGCTGGTTATTACGTGCCCAAATGCAAGCAGGCCACTCCGTCGCCCTCCTGGCTCAGCTCCCTGTCCAGCTCTGCATCTTCCCGCCCCGGGGAGGCCAGCGTCCTGTTAGGGTGGGGGCTTCGCACTGACATGGAAGCCAGATTCAGGGTCCGAGACGGGTGAGGCGATGGGGGGCGATACCTGTTGCTGCGGGAGTCTGGAGAGAGAGAGGGCGAGGAGAAATCGTGATGCCTTTCACCACCGGATAAGAACTCCTCATCTAAGGGGCTTCCCTGGTCAGACTGCAAGTCCTCCTCTTCCTCCTCCTCCTCCTCTTCCAGGGTGAGTTCAAACTGGAACTTGTCCCCTCCTCCTCCCGCTGAAGAGATTGCTCCTCCTACTCCCACAGCCCCATCAACTCCTCCTACATCAGCTTGGTGATCCTCTGGGCTTGAAGGCGAAGGGCTTCTGGGGATCATACTCTGGTACCACTCCCTGTTGTCCTCTAGCGTGTCCAGGATGTCCTGAGCGTCAGGATGAACCAAGTCTGCCCAGGTCTCCCACAGAGGATGCACGATGTAGTCGATGAATCCCACCTGATGAGTGAAGTATCATGTATGAGTAGCGGTAGTTTATGGCTGAAACTGACTGGGTTTGAGACTTTTGGTTTAGTAGTTTAAGAAAAGAAAGAAAAACTTTCATAGTTCTTAAGTTCAGTGAGATGAAACGTCCGGCGCTGTCTTACCTGTGTTTTCTCAATAGAGGCATTGTGTTTGTCGCACATGGGACTGATCTCCATGCCCTTGTCTCGCTCCCGGTCTCCCTGCGTGAATAACTCCTCCATGATGCGGTCCGTCCACTTACGGTAAAGCTCCAGTGGTTTGGTTGGGTTGCTCAAGTCGGCACAGTGGACCATGTTCTGTAGAACCTGCAGGCGTGTTGAACTGTTAAATGCAGACTCCAGGAAAGATTCAGATCAGCTGAAACCCTCACCTGTTCTCAGCTGCATCTGAATAACTTTATTTAAAAGTTTCTTCTAAGCCTGAACAGTTTTTAACTTGATCATGGTTTTAGTCGTTTTATCTTATTTAATTCTCTCTTGTTTATAATTTTATATAATGCTTCTAATTTTCTAGTGTTTTAATGTCTTTGTAAAGTACTTTAAATCACCCTGTTGTGCTAATAAACTCGCTTTGCCTCGAATGATTTAAACACGAACCAAATAATAAAAAAAAAAACACTGAGTGAATCAAGAAAACACATTTCCTTGTTTAGTTTTGCCATTAGCTCAACAAAACTTACTGTAAAGAAATAAATATGCTCATACATCTATTAGCACCACATATCTCCTCATTTAACAATATTTTCAGCAACAAATAAATCAAATGTCTGCGTACAGCAACCTTTAAAACAGCTGTATAAACAGATATATGCAGAGACATGTTTTACTGTATTATGATCTACTGTCATACTTTTACTTACAGAGAACGTCATTAAAGAGTAATGAGTACTAGGTATAACCTGGATGCGGTCGGAGTAGTTGTCTAGCAGCAGGACTCCCAGACTTGTCACTTTCTTGGTCTCAACCATTGTTTTCATGTCTGCCAAGAAGTTCATGTGTTTGGACATATCTGTGGCCAGCACCTACCACAGCATCCAACACACACACACACACACACACACAAGGACATAAACACTCTTCTTTAGCATCTTTATTTCACTAAACTCTGTCTTTTGAATGTAATGGTTAGAGCTGTAACTAATTTATTTTACCAAAATAAAAGACTGGATCTACAAAGTGCACCGTTCTCACCATATCGATCACCATCTTGCGGAGGGAGTCTTTCTGTTTCTTGCTGAGGTTCTGAAAGATGTCGCAGTTTTCCTCTTGGAGCAGTTTGAAACCCACAGCAAGGTGATGATTCTCCAGTACTGACGCATCGTTGTACATCAATGCCAGCTCAGAACCTGGAGGAAAGAAGGTGGACATGGTCAGTGACTGGTGGCGCTGCATTTTAATTCAGACACAAACCGATCAAATCGAAAATATGATTACAAGTATGACAAACATGTATGCACATCATTTAAATGATAAATGGATTAGTTTTTAGAATTAAAATGTCTTTATAGGACCGTGTGTCTGAGCTGTGGTGTGTTAGCTGAGTCACATACTGGTGTTTATGAGAAACTGGTTGGTGACTCCTGGATGGTCTACATCATGGATGGCACTAGCAAACAGAGCGGCCATGATCTCCAGATCTGTGAAGACTGACTGATAAGAACAGAAAAGAGGAACTTAGATCATTCTGAACCAATATGAACATAAGCTGAATCATGATTTAGTGTGATTTACAGAAGCAAACTGAGCTTTGTGAAGCTTACTTCTAAGGCCGGCGTGGACAGGAGGACGTGGGTGGACTGCACCACGTCAGCTGCATGGATGTTGTTGTGATAAGCTACATCTGCATGGTAGTGGTCCTCTAAGGTCATCATGAAGGTGATGAAGGTGTCAATTGGCACCTTAAAGGTTTTCAGAAGGTCACGCTCCTGTCATCAAGGATAAACAGGAATAAAACACGAACCGGTGAGAGGACGGTTTGAACTTTTCCTGTTTCAAAGCAACACTTTGAACCTTGGTAATAAACAGAGGAGTCCTCTTACCTGGAAGATGGAGTACATGATCACCGTTAGAGGCCGGTTTCCTGAAAATTCTGCTAATTTGAAAATATCCATACCCCATCGATTGAGTTCCTCGATTTCCTGCAGAAACCAAACAGGACGTGTTAAAGACTCGGTGACTTTCTGTCAGCATGCGACATCTGTGTGATCCCACCTTGGCCAGCAGGTTCTCGTGTGGTGTGTTGACCCCGAAGCGAGGAATGCAGGCAGGTGCTAAGCCCGGACTTTGTGTGACCTTTTTTACACCACTGATCTGGGACATAGGCCTCTTCTTCTTCTCCTTCTCCTTAGAAGGCGGAGACAAGATCTCCACGTCATGTTGCTTCTCTGTAACACGAGCATACGCATGATGTTACAATACAATAGGATACAGTGTATCATCACCTTCACTTCATCACTTTTGCTCCATGTTTTAAATAATTATCACATTTTTTAAAACTGAAAATATTTAAATATTTTAACTTAAGTACCATGAATAGGATTAAGAAGTATAGAAAATTAATTACACGGTCTCACAGATTTTCATTGATCTGTTTCTCTTTGCTTTGTGCAGATGGACCCAGGAAAAGCATATATGCAGAAGAGTCAGGGCTTTTACGGAAATTACCAGCAATATTTTGTATTTTTAAGTTTTACATAGAGAAGCAGTAAAGGAAGCACACAATTATTTATAAAATATTTCTAATTGTGGAGTCTGCTGTTCTAACACACTACAGAAATCTCAAAGCTAAAATGAAATACTTAGCAACACTTCTGGCACCACTTGCCAATTTCCTGCTATTAAAATTGAGCTTTTAAATACGCAAAGTCTCAGGCAAATAATAATAAATCTGCCATAAAACATAACTAATAAGCTCAAGGAAGTTTTACACATGAACTCTTTGAACAAAGCTGTGAAAACATGTAAGCGTTCACATAATAACATGAAACACAGTAACATGTTACTCAGGCCAGTGTTAGACATAGTTTACACATACTGATCAGAAAGATTTAAACGGTTTGGGGTAGAAAAATAACAATGATAAAATAAGATATGTTCTACTCAACGTTGTCTCACTGAATAGCCTCCATCTCCGACAGACTAGCTCTATTTCTACCCAGCATCATGACCTTGTGAACAATTAGTATCTCTCCTGCATTTCAATGAAATAAAAAAAAAACATTAATTTTAATAACATTAAAAAGGTAGTTTTTTTGTACAATGATGTTACCTTTTAAATGTAATTTATTTTAAATTTAAACAAGATAATCTGATTAATAAAAGATTATATTACAGAATACCAGCAGCAGAAAGCTAAATATGATGGGTAGCAAGCATCATTTTCTCAGGAGCTCAGCTTTGTGTCACATCCAATGACACAGCATTCATATTTCTCATCTTATAACAGGCTGAATATTCTAAAAGAATACAAGGTTTTCCATCAAAGACATGATTTCTATGCGATTTGTTGATACAAAGACATCCAAGCAGACATGTCAGTGTTAAAATGACTCATCCGGATCCCACTTTGACATCACAGACAGGCTGCTTTACATCATGTCCACATATCATCCTCTACATCTCAGCCACATTTTGTTCTTAGCATCGACTGCCTAAACAACCATCAGATCTGAGCCTCGATACAAGCACACGTAAAGAAGCACAACGACCTGAATGGCAGCTTCATACGAGGCACTGTCTGGCCCCTCTCACCTCTCTCACAGTGCCTCCTCTTCCTCACACCCAGAGCCATGGAGTTCATTTCCAAACGCAGCCAGGCATGAGGCACTCATCTCAAAACGGCACCTGACTGACGGCTCCATCCTTGTTCGGCTGGATCATCATGCCGGATGGGCTGCCGAAGACTGAGCCTCCTATTGATGCAACACGCCGCTGAATAATATTGCACCCTGTTGCTACGACAACGCCACACAATGTGTCCGGGAATGCTGTCTGTTGCCACGCCTCCTTCTGATTCAGAGAAGGAAAAATCCTCACCTTCTCCATCTTCCCTATACATCAGTAGTCCTCTCCGTGATCTCTTTCATTCCACAGATATTTTAAATATTCACCTCTTTTGCCCCCCTCCTTCCTAAATTCCTGTTCTTCCATGTATTTTTTTTTTATTTTACATTCTATAATTGCTTAAATGTCTTTAATAGCTGAGTATTTAAAAAGTGGGGGGATTATTGCATATGTTGCATTTATGTCAGATGCTATGTTTTTTTGATTAGCTATCACCTTCATACAGCCATGCATTCAAAAACCTTTTGTTTTAAAAAATGACAATATATTTATCTTAGCTTGTCCATTTTGTGGATGTTTTTTTTTATCTGATTTTAAGTTACGAATAATGCTTTGTTTATGAGGCCTGGTGTTTTTTCTTTTTACTATATTTGACCTAAATTAGTGAAACTCACCGAGGAAGGTGTTGGCGATGAACTCTGACACTTGATTTCCTGAGCGGCTCGTCTCTGACAGCTGCGTCAGCTCACGGTTTAGCATCCTCTTAAACTGCATGGACACAAGAAAAAAAAAACATTTACTTCAAGCAGGTTTCACATGCAGAGATACTCTAAATGCTCATTTTTAATGTTTGAATGTCCTGTGTCCTGTTTGTCATGGATTCATTTAGTCATTTATTTAGTAAGTAATGGATTTAGGTGAACTACACTCTGCTGTGGTGCAAACGTGCAAAATGTGCAGATTATTTAAAACATGAATGTAAACATTTCCTTTCAGGGATCATCATCTGCCTTCATCTAATCTGCATCTTTTCCTTTTACAACAATTACTTATTGTCTTCTTTCATAAGTCTCCTCTGCCCAGTATCTTCACTGTCCCTCCTCTGTACATCCCTAAATCATCTTATCTCTCTGACTTTGTCTCCAAAACATCCAACATGTGATGCCCCTCTGATCCACTCATCCATGTTACTCCCATATCCTTCCCTCTGTCTCCATGCCATACAACATTGCTGATCCTTACACACCTTTGCTTTTATTCCTGCTGATTCTCTTTGACCACATGTCACATTTGACACCTTTTTCTACCTGTTTTAACCTCCTTGTACACTCAGGTGTGGGTTATTTGGGGGGCAGGCATAAGGATCCTGTGGAGAAGTTAACAGTTTGGTGATTGCCTCAGGTTTGAAGCTATTCTTAATCTTGATACTTTCCACTTCTCTCACTCTGCATCTGCTACCTGAAGCAAGGAGTGTGAAAGACTATACTGAGGGTGGAAGGAATTCTAGATCACGCTTTTCTCCTGAGGTAGACATCCTGCAGTGATGTTAGGGGTGCCTGGTGACCCCTTTACTGTCCTCACCACTCTGCAGATGCCTACTGTCTAAAGCAGTGCTGCCAATGTTAAATAAAGTAACAGTTAGACGTTTTGAATGAGGAAGTGAAGGACGTGTCTAAACCAAGTATAAATAAAATTATCCAGAGAAAAATGTGGAACAGGGTTTTAAATCTGCATCCTCTAAAGAAAAAAACACCTCCAGTAGGATTTATAAGCTTTATTAAAGTCAAAATGCTGATACTTTTTATCAGATATATTGAATATCTTGGACATTGAGCACTGAGGCTGGATGTAAATGAAAATATCTGCAAGAAAAAATCACTTCTAAACGGGAGATATAAAAAAACAGAAAAATTTCAAAGAATTACTCTATAATAGGAATCACAATAAAACATCCAGAAAATATGAATGATATAAAATATGAAAAAACATCAATTGTGTGTTTGATATGAGAATCTTTGTGAGGAAAAATTCCAAACCCATTCTCCACCGAAAAGGAAATCAGAGCTTCCCGGCGGCAGATTCATTTACTGCCTGCCTGCAGTCCACATCCATCATCCGTACAAAACATTTGGCACTTCATGGAAAAAAAAATCCCTGAAACGTATTAATGTGAAACCAACTTTCAGGCAATGAAGGCAGTGTGCTGCACAAGTTGACTGATGTTTGAGTATCTGTCAGAGTATCAGGATGCTTTACGTGTATGCATATGAAACTTTATAGCATGAGGAGAAAAGGGGAAAAAGCAGCAGAGTCTGCAGTTAAATGCTGAAAACACTTTATGAAAACATAAGTGTTCAGTGTTTTTCTCTATTTTTATTGCAGCTGTAGTTTCCACACTGGTTATGTAACAGCTTCAGCATGGGGTGAGTGATCTGGGTGAGAGTAAATCTGCAGTTGTTACCTGATTACTATGTGACACACTGACTGATGCACCCAAAAAAATACTTACAAGCAAAATCAGTCTTCGCTTATTGTGTGCTTTTTTTCCCTGCAGCTTTGTCAAACATAAACATTTCTACCTGTAACAGTTTCTGAAATATATCAATAAAACCAAGCTCTAATCATTCTATGTCTGTATCATGTGCTCTGTAACATGCATGTCTCATCAGTCTTCAGCTTGTTTGTAGAATCGGTCCTGAGTCTGAGCCGACAGCCAGGCTCACTCAGCATTTTGCCCCCTGCAATGCCGATCAATAGATCCCACTGTAAACAAGGAAAGCCAGCAGCACTCCCCATCACTCACCTGTCTGAGTCTCCTGCAGAGACAAACCCAGAATGCCAAATGAAGCATGTCCACCCCCGCATGTTGATGTCAGTGGCAGCTGAAATCCAAGTTTGCTTTCTTAGTGATCAGCTGTAATTTGCCCCCTACAGCAAACCTTGCTTCATGCGCAGAAGATACTGAACATAAAAGGGAGTCCATATGAAAAATGAAAGTTTCCACAATCCTAGGTGTTGTGCTGGAGAGATGGGAGGAGTTAGAAGGGTGTGGAAAGCTGGAGATGTGCTCTAACATCTGGAGGAAAACTGTGACTGCAGTCTCGTATTACGCTCCTGTTACACACTGTCAGTGAGAATTTCAAAGAGGCGAAGAGGGAGAGGCTGAACATCCATCCCTTTCTGCCATGAATGTTGTTTCCCCTCAATGTCTGACCAATCACATCAGCTTGGTTTCAGGGGCTGGGTGGATAAGAGAGCTCTGATTGGCTGAGGAACCACACAGAGAAAAGAAGCAGAAAGGAGTGATGCTAATAACTCGTTTGTAAATGGAGGTTCAACTCGTTGTTCACTGTGTTTAAATCACTATTATGCGTGAATATTCCCTTAGTATGTTTATAGTTGGCAAAGGACCAAATTGGGATGTAAAAAAGGGAACCATATTGCTGCAAAGACAAAAATTGTAAACAATTTGTGCTGACTCATCACTCGGTGAATCCCACTGTGATTGTTTTGAGCTGGGTCATTTTCAGGACAGGAATTTTGGGACAACATCAGGACTGATGTTGACACATGTAGCCCTGTTTTCTTTTGTTTTGCTGGACATCAAAGTCTGCTGAAATCAGTGACCCACTGACCACACAGAGTCTGCAAGAAGCGGAGTCAATGTCTGCTAACCTTATTAGATGCCATCTCGCTGACTGAGTGTCGTGTCTGCAGTGTTTCCAGCTGGTCCAGACACCAGTCCAGCTCCTCCAGTGTCTCCATTGCAAGCTTCTGATAAGGCTCCTCTGAAAGGTCACAAAGGCACATGCTGCAGGTCAGAAGGGGCGGCTGTAGCAGGGAAACATCCACATCTAAAATGTGCTGGGTTATTATCGTCTCTAAACATTGCTGATGTGGTCAGAACATGGTAACAGAGATGAGGTATACATTATTGTGCTTCAGACAGGTACAAAATGAAACCAACTGTTATGTAAAAAAAAAAAAAAAAACTGGAGACTTTGGCCCTAATTATGACCTCACAGTGGCCCACCACTTACGGATATGTACACTAACCTGCCAGACATGGCTTACACATGGGTGGCTGGTTGCTGCCTGATGGCCGTCTGAAAGAGGAAATAGAAAAGATATTTGTAAAAAAACAAGAGCAGTAATCTGATGGTCATTCAGGCAGTTTTGCCTTCCTTACTTGTTTCCCACGCGATCTTGGAGATGTGTCAGGGCAGCAAAGTTACTTCTCACTGTTCGCAGACTGGCAAGAACCTATGATGAAAAAAACATGTCATCTATACTACCGTATACTACACTATACTATGCTATGCTATACTATGCTATACTATACTATACTATACTATATTATACTATGCTATGCTATGCTATACTATACTACACTATACTATACTATACTATGCTATACTATGCTATACTATACTATACTACACTATACTATACTATGCTATACTATACTATACTATGCTATGCTATACTATATTATACTATACTATACTGCCACAAGGATACCTTAGTGCAGCTGGATTACCTGATTTTAACCCCCCTTTTATTAAGAATCTTGGGGTCATTT
>JBAMIG010000015.1:4711041-4724529 GCA_037177335.1 Kiunga ballochi
TCCATTTTCTGCCGCTTATCCGAGGTCGGGTCGCGGGGGCAGCAGCTCAAGGAGGGAAGCCCAGACTTCCCTCTCCCTGGTTTGGACAGGTGACCTGATCATGGTGTACCCTCTCTCTTTTCTGCCTACAGGGGTGATCAGCTCCAGTCCCATTCATAAAATACACTGCTTATGAATTAATATGTTATAAACACCGGTTTAGGATGAATGCTGCACAGATTTTTGTTACAACCTGTTGTAACTGATGCAAAGAGTCTTGGTTGGGTTAAACTTTAATAAAACTGACAGGTATGTGAAACTTACCTGTGCAAATGGAGTCACTATCATGTCTTCTCCATGCCTAGAAAAAAAGTCACAAATACCTTCAGAAAAAGTCATGGAAGACAAAAATGGATACAAAACCTGACAATACAAACACATACAGTAATAACATGTAAGGATATTGGAGAAAAGCTGCAGCTTGCATGGTCCTAATGTCACATGAGGTAAAGGGATTGCATTAGTTTCACTCATACAGAACATACTGGTATTGGCTGCAGCTAAAGGCAGGTGAATATTACTATGTAGCTAGGGGTAAAACAGGGACTGACTGTTTCTATGAGGGTCAAAAATCACACATTTCAAACATGTTTGTATTAAGTAGAGAAGTGTGCAGGAGTGGGGCAACGTTCATGCTCTGAATTTTTGTAAAGGAGAAACTTTGAAGCTTTTATGTGACCACATGCACTTAATACAGGGTAGAACCATGCTGCAAATGAAAGGCAGAAAAGTCAGCCCAGCAAACATTTTGACTCTGTATGAGATTCATGTTGCGTAACAATGACGCCTAAACAAAATGATGTGACTTTCTAAACAGACAAATGAAACGTGGCTGATCTCAGATCACGCTCTGTCAAATGCTTGCTGGTACTTTTGCAGCTGAGCTTTTTATAATAATGTTCTTCGGGTCGTGTTTGGGACAAGGTGACTTGTAAACAGGAGGGGTGGGGAGGGGAAAGGTGACTCATGACCACATGGTACAGCCCAAGGAGACTGACAGAGAAACCACAGCAGTCTTCACACGATGTCTCACCGAGGTAGCCAATTGACTTCCCAATGCTTCAATCCCTCCTCCCTTCAAAACAAATGAGCGACAGCTATTGGTGGTCGAGGCCCCATTTACACTGTCACTGGCTTCAAACAGACTGCTAGCTGCAGAGAAATCTTTAGCTGTATAAACAGACAGAAACTGGATGCAACACAGCCCATTACTCTGCTTCAACTTCTCATTATTTTGCTCTTTTAAAAGTTAAGCTGTGCTGCCACAAGCCTCTTTAAAGCCAGATGTCAAAAATATGGATTAATACTTTATTATAAGTAGTAATATTACTATCTGTAAGTTTGCTTATGATGAGTTATGAGGGAAACCGTTTCAGCGATTCTGCTCCTCACACACATCCGTAAACACTCACATACACTTATTAAAGTATATATCATGAGTTTTTATAAGAAAGTACTGATGCTATTTTTGAGCCGGATGCAAAACAAACAAACAAAAAATGCTTTCCACAATCTTCCGGAACAAAATAGAGAAAAAGAAAATGTTTTTAACATTTTGGACACAAAGCTAAAAGAAAAAAAAGTTTCTAATACTCACAGGTCGCTGGCAGTAGATGAATTGCGGGACATGGTTTTGGGTGACAGGTCAAATTCTGAGTCAGAGCGGTACAGGAAGGACTCACGGCGCTGACTGTGGGGGTAGTTGGCCTGAAGTACCAGACCAGAGCCCGGGCTAGTCTGAGAGTCCAGTGGACTGCGTCCCACCGACAGGCCATTCTCCACATCAAAACTACAAAAACACAAGATTAAGAAATCAATTAATGACAAAAAAAAAGGTGTTAGCCAGCGCTATAGCAACCCCACCAAATTATTTTACATTACCAATAATACTAAATAAATGCAGGGACAGTTAAACAAAACTCCTAAAGATGCAGCCTTAAGAAAAGAGAAATCAACTAAAACAAAAATGTCACAAGAAGGCTAACATAAAAGGCCCACAGCTTAGAGCTCAGAGATTAAAACCAATAATAATCTTCAAAAGTATCTCCGGAGATCACTGCAGATCTGTGAGAGCTGACATGAGGAGGCTACAAACAGAAAGGTGTGCAAGAAGAGGATTTATGTCAGGGTGTTATATTAACAGTGCAGGACGCTCAGTTAGGCCGTTTTTCATTATATGAGCTAGAAAGAAAGAAAGAGAGAGAGAGAAAGAGAGAAAGAAAGAAAGAAAGAGAGAAAGAAGTGAAGTTAACAATTATCTTAACATTTTTATCATATTTAAGATAAAAAATATTTTCTGTTTAAACTCACCAGCAGGTTTTAAACAAAGTGTAATTTTGCTATTTTCTATTTTTTTCTTTGTGTCCCAAAACAACAAAGTGTCTCATAAAATTCCCAGTAAGTTTTTTATGGTTTAACTTTTTAAATCCAATGATGCATCATCTATCAGAAATCAGTCCCAAGCTGCAACAGATTTCAGTGGCACAGAAGATAAAAGATGAGGATGATGATGATGATAAAGAGGTATGAAAAAAAAGACAAAAACGCTGTGGATACGTTAGCAGTTTGACTGCAAGGTTACTAACAAAAAGCACTAAAACCCTGGGGATTACAGGCGTGTAAATAAAGAATTTGAACACAAGAGAATATCATATTCATTGTGTTGATAACAATTCAGTGTTTGTAGATATTAGAAATTCTCCCACAGTATGATTTTAAGTCTATTTATTTCAGGAGCCAGTGATCAATATGAGACAAGTCATATGTACTGATTTACTGCAATTGCTTCCATTCATATAAAATCACAATAGAAAATAAAAAATCAAGATAATATTTAACATTTTAGCCCAATCAGGAAAAACAAGCTGTTCTTTTTTCTGCAATTAATGGTAGTTTTGTAGTTTTTGATCCATAAATGTTATAAATCTTCTTCCCTAAACACAACTATATCTTAATATTTGGTGCTGTTTGTTTATTATTCATCAAACTAATGTATAGATGTATTAACAGGTTTTTGCTATGAACAACATTTATGTAGATCGTTCCCTTCACTTTCTCTGCATGACGTCAACACATGGAAAGTAACGTCAGCACATCTATCAGCCAGGACTACACGACCACTCCCAACAGCACCGCCAGATCCCAGTCAGAGCATCTGCATTCACGCATGTCCCAAGAACTGCATGCGTCCTCACAGACACAGTTTTAAAAGCGTGTTTTAGAAAAAGCAAAAAAAAAAACAAAAAAAAAAACAAATGTACATATTTGGTTCGGTCCAGCTCCTTCAGTAGCAGCAGCTAATCTTATCATCATATTAATCCCTTTGAAATCTTCCCAATCAATATGAATTCTGTCTGTTTGAACTGAAGGTTTTGCAAATGTTCTCATTAAACAGATTTTAAAGACACCGATCACACACTGATTACAACGAACTGGAAAGAAGCACAAAGCAAGGACAGTGAAGGGTCAGAGCTTATCTACATGGATGGTATTATTCTGTTTCATATACAGTCTGTAAGCTGTGCTCTGTTCAAGGACAAACTATTGATCTGCTTGTAAAACTAACTGGTTAAAATATTAAAAACAGCTTTTTTTTTTTTTGCTTTGCCTTCATATGAATTCCCCTGAAAATAATTGCATAACTATAATAAATGTGTGTAAGGATCAATGCTTTAATT
Source organism: Kiunga ballochi (assembly GCA_037177335.1). NCBI lineage: Eukaryota > Metazoa > Chordata > Actinopteri > Atheriniformes > Pseudomugilidae > Kiunga > Kiunga ballochi. The sequence continues at coordinate 4,714,758 of JBAMIG010000015.1, forward strand.
TTTTACAGTAGATTTGTATGTGTGTGTGTTTTTATCAATTAGATTAATTCTCATTCATGTCAGCTTCCCCGCCCTCCTTCTATGGGTCGTATCAATAGAAAACAGAGTAATAAGGTTGCCTCTGTGTCTATTTTTAGCTCTGCCTCCAGGGCTCCACCAATAATAGGGCTAGATAAAAGAAAGATGGCGATTATGCAACTGATGCTGAATGAAACAGTCCCAGTTCGCAGAAGAAAGGAGAGCTGAGGGTGGGGGGTAGGAGGGTTAGCCAGGAAGGCTGTATCCAGCACAGTGATGCATTTGGTACCTCGCACCTGATTGGTGAACACGATGGAGAGAGTCAGAGCTGCAGCTGCAGGGTTTACCTCAGCGATGTCACCTCACCACCACCACACCACGCTTAACCCCAATCTCCAACCCACCTCCCGCTCAGAGTTGCCAGCCGTGACGAGGCTCCATCAGAGGAGCCCAGTGACGTCAGAAGCTATAAATAGATGAGGCTGACAGGAAAAGAGGAGAACTGGGAGACTTTTGACAGCTCCTATAAAGATGTGCATCCTCTCCTGGCAAGGGTGGAGACAATTGTCCCCTTTAAATGAACATCTATGCAGGATTTATCCTGCCAGACCTCTTATACCTTAAATAATTATTTCTATTCACTAAATTTCTAATTTAGAAGATCAAACATCAGATTTAATTTTAAAAAGTCTGCCATTTCTGCAGTTTCAATTAGTTTTTTTCATATATTTAGCCAGGGGATTAGGACCCTTTTTTATTTTTACCAAGACAGTCAGCACCTCATTATGCAATTAATGCAATATAAACACATAGCATGCATATAAAGGAAGAAATTTCAGACAATAAAAAAGAGATAAAGGGACGTAAAACCAGACACAACTCCACAGCGGAAGCAGAAAGTTTTGTGAGAACAAACAAAGAGTTAGGACAAAGAACATTTAGTGTGAGAGAACCACATGTAAAGCTTCATGTTTGTCTCATCAGTATTCAAACTAATGTGTGAAACTAAACTAAAATCCAGACGACACATTTTTAAGCCAGCTAAATGAAGACAGCGGTGTAGCATCAAGGCCTCCTTTACAGCACTTACAAAACAACATCACAAAAGCCGTATTGTACAGAACATCCAGCCATAAAGCCCCCTCAATGCATCACATAATGAAGGAATATGAGGAATACAGGTACCAGTGATCACAGCACTTTTCCACACGATGCACTGGACTACACCTTAACAGTTAGTTGTGACATCCTCCATCCACAAAAAGCTTCAGAAAGGAAGCAGCGCCCCCTGCTGTGGAATATAAGTTACTACAACTGCTACCAATGCATTGTTTTCTGCACTTGAACTTGTGTCTGCTTCTGTTGCGGAGTAAAACAACAAACAGGACATAAATGTGACAGTATTTCTGTTAAAGAGCTCATTTGTAAGGTGTGATTATATAGCTTGTGTAGCCAGGTGGTTCTGATGTATAGAAAACTGTGTGTTAGGTGGAAACACATCAGCAAAAGTCTAATTATTTCCTGAATAACTATAAATACACTGATTTCTTGCTAAACGAATACATTTTTTCATTATTAGGTTGGAAAAAGCAAGGAAGGCTGGCGTCTCCTTGGGTTAAAACATATAACAAAGTGACCTTGGTGTGTCTCTTGCCTCCTGCATTGTTCTCCATTTCTCTGACGTACACTGCTCCCTTTTCTCTCTTTAACTCTGTTTTACTAAACTTTCCTCTTTCACACACAAACACATCCCTTAACACCCACATCCTCGCCTCTGCTTTTGTTCCCAGGATGTTTAGTTTATGCCAGGAGGAAAAATCCTTTTCTAAAATGTCATTTGGTCACAAATAGTTGAAAATAAACATTTAAGGGAAATTCTTTAGGGTTTATAAAATGATGAAAGTTTGTTTTCATCATGACAAACATTAAAGTTTTGCATCTATAGCCTTAGTTCATCTTGTGTTTGTCAGCTTTTTGCAGCCTTGACATCAATCTGACATCTACCATCCACACCGGATCTTATGTCATCCCACTGAAGTCTTCTTTGAGGGTATGTCTCTGTAGTTACATAAAAACCGTGTTGTGGGAATGCCCGTCCACTTCCAGCTGTTGGCCGTTCATGTGTTTGAAGAAGCTCATGGGAACCAAAGCTGAGGGATTTAAGCATTTTTGACCGTCTCTGTGTGATCCACAAAACTGCCATTAAAGACAGATGTTTGATGGAGGGGACACACAAGCTTAGGTTCAAAGGTCAAAGCACACACACACATACACACTTACTCCCTCCTGTTTTCTTTCCGTGCAGCGTGGGAATTAGTCGACAGGCCTCAAACATCACACCAGGAAAGGAAAGAGGCAAGAGGTGAGGAGGGAAACAATCCATGGACTGCTTTATAGTACTTGTGTGTGTGTGTGTGTGTGTGTGTGTGTATGTGAGAGAGAGCGAGAGAGAGAAAAAGGGGGACATATTACTTTAAAACCATTAAAGTAAGGATATTATTTTAAATCTTAGAAGTTCAGAGGGTTTATGCTTGTTTCTATGATTAGAATAAAGTTCAATCATTGATCAGCAAATTAGCTGTGAGGGTTTGATGTGTTGTGTTTCAACACAAGTCCTCACAAAACCAGAAGACATGACAGTGTGTCAGCAAGAGCTCATGGAGCAGAGAGGGTTTGTTTGCTTTACACCTAAAGTCTATTGTACATCTGATCTGAATGCAGCAGAAAAACAAGCCGCTTCCCCTCATCCAGCGCCGTGCCAAACAGATCTTTCCTTTCACTGTCAATCTGCGGCTTGTACTGCATGTTCCGTGCGTCTCAATCTCATAATGACTGCAGAGACAAAGGAGACGTTGAGCAGCAGGGTGGGAGAAGACCAAGCAGGAAGGTTACTTACGCAGATTCACTTCTGTGCATTGTAAAGAAAGAAGTGAGACGCCAAAGTGCAAACTGTTCTCCAGCACTAACTGTTCAGTTTATCTGCTATAAACGCTGCAGATTGAATAAAGTAACGAGTTCAAGATCACTTTTTATTATATATCTGCCACAGTTCTGACTACACACAGCTCCATATTCAGTGTAACAATTGATTAGCAGGAGAAACGGGGACTAACGCTGCAACAGTTATCGATGGATTGTAAAATTCATTACCAGTTCTGTGATCACATTTTGCAAATGTTTCTGGCCTCAGTTAAACTGACTGATACTTATAGCACCAATTCACAACCAACCTGTGATGTCAGAGCAATTTACAGCTAACCGCACCACTGAGTCTGATACTTTGTCCCATGTTCATATCATTGACTTTATAGTTGGATAAACATGGTGAAGGTTTTTGCAAACTGGAAGCTCAGAAACAGACAGTTTAAAAGACACATAATGCATAAAAGCTTGCATGCTTTTGATTTTATGTATCTTTATATTGCAAGTTTCCCCCTTTTCTTAATCTCAAGCCTTTCACCAGGGTAAACACTTCTATACTATAGACCAAATATGAATAATTTACATTAAAATAACAGAAAATCTAAAAATACTGTGTTTTACTTGATCTTTTACCTCATCAAAGTATTGTTTTAATTCCCTGTTTGTTGCACAGGACTGATAAATGTGCACCATTTGTATATGTAAGCTTATCTACATTAAAACCTGCCTTGTGATGGACAGGCGACCTGACCAGGTTGTACCCTGCCTCTCGCCTGACAGGCTCCAGGTCCCTGTGACTCTGAATTTGATTCAGCGGTATAGAAATGAATGAATGAATAAAAACTGATGACCTCGTGCAATCTTTAATCCCCTAAAAAAAAGGCCAACAACTTCTTTCAATGCAAATATAAATTAAACACTAAAGTGTCCTGAGAGATCCTCTCTGGTTTTCTGTTATTGGACTCCTACACACACCTGACAAGCCAAGATCTCGACCCAAACACCACAAATGCTCCGTGTCCGACATCAACATCTGATCACAGAGCAGCTCATGCCTCTCTAAAAATAGCAAAGGGGAGGAGAAGCTTGCAGCCAGTCAAACCAGCAGCTTTATTTATTATTTTTCTGTCACCTTTAACCTACAGGCAGAGGAAGGACCCTTGCCTTTGAAAATAGTGGACCTCTGTTGGGGATTTAAAATATAAAAAGGGGAAATGTAAAGAAAATGTGCTCATAAACAAAGATGGCCTTTAAACTTACGAGTTTTCCTTAACGAACTTAAACTTTAAATGTCTCAGTTTTACACAGAAAGCCATCTGGCTTCATACAAATACATCCATCTTTACCAACTTTCAGGTTATTTGACAGAAATCACTCGATTAGCTAAAAGGTTTATTTAAAAGAAGAATAAAATGCAAATCTTTACCATAAGCCTGTTTGAACTTTTAAAAAAACTGGGCATTTTTTCCACCCTGAATGCAACAGCATGGAGCTGAACTGGTTACATTTTAGGAGTTCAGGGTACCTCAAAGGTTGATTCTCTCCTCAGGACTGATATTGATCATATCTGCAGCGATTAGCTCTGTCTGTCCAGCTGGGCAGAAATCCATACACAGGCTGATCGGCATTACCATCATTAGAAACTGGTTAGAGATGTAACGCACTGGTCCATAACTACCCAGGCCACACAGCCCAGCCACACACACACACTCACACACACACAGCAGCAGCGTGATTACAGCCCCAGCGGTAGAGATCTACATTTGGCTCCAGCATCGACCTGAAAATCAAACTACCTTACATCACACGGGTGCGCAACCAGGCAGGGTGGTTTAGGGCACCAACACACACACACACACGTTTGCCCAGCAACAAGCCATGCTGAGAGTGCTCCTCTAATCATGCTCATACGGCACTAATTGGCGCCTTTCGGTATACAGTGAATAATTCTGGAGTTGAGGCAAGAGTGTGCAACTTCCCCCTCTAATTAGCTGATGAGCAGCCAATCACATCACTGATCAGCAGGACGCAGCAAGATGGAGACAACAGGGGGTGTCTTAAATGTTTTCAGGTGTTTCTTTCTTCATGTCAACAACTGAGACTGGCTCTTGCTTTTATAACAGAAGTAAGTGCCATTAGATTATTACCGATTTAAATCACACAAAATGGGACAAACATGAAGGATAAATCTATTTACACGGCACACCCCGATGCACTGTGCTAGAACAGTATCGGATCAAACTCTTACCTCATCCAACGGACTACAATATAACTGCTCCAAGCTAAATACATTTGTTCTGTCAATGTCAGCCCACTGTCTACACTCATTTACCCAAACACAGTGCAGCCGCAGCTTTTACAGCTAAAACAATTCCTGCATATATTACTGCTTCTAAAAAATGAGTTCAAGATGGAAAAAGTATATTTGGTGTTCACTTATTACAAGTTTTCCAAGCTTAGGGTCTGGTTTTAGGACAGAGGATGTGAATTCAGATAGATTAAAAGCAACTCTTTCTCTGGTGGTTTTTCAACACAACATTAGCTGAAATGAGCAGACCGAGTGCAGCTACAGCAACTTATGTTACATCTATTTATTTAAAATACCCATTCTTTTGCATATTTTTTTTGTCCAAACAAAGAAAAAAAAAACCCAGTCCTTTCCTACCTGGCCTCCCGCTGTGTAGGCGGAGCCTCGAAGAGCACATAGGTGATAAAGTTCACCTGTGACAAGCTGCGCAGGAGCAGGCCTCATGTGGATGCCTTAATTCCTCATTCGATAAAAGCCCATCAATCGCACTATTCTCTATTCCTGTGAGAAAACTGTGGAACGAGCCTGTTTGTTGAATGCTGATTTGCCGCTGAGTTGCTCATCATAGATGTCAGGATACCAGAGTCTACTATTCCAGCTGTGATATGCAGCAGTCACGCATGTCTACTGACGTCAGCTGTAGTTTTATGGCTACGGCTGCAACGCTGATCGATCTGCTTGCAATTATTCCCGGCTAACGCTCTGCTCTTTGCAGGTTTGGCGTTCCATCAAATGACACGGTAGAACATAAGCATGGTGTGAAAATGGCTGAATCTGTGGAAGCGCTGGAATTACAGATGAGATGTTGTAAGTTTACAAAGACTCCAGGGCTTAATGTAGTTTAGCGGGATGAGTCGTCAACTGTGGACTGGAAATGATGCGGGATTGAATCCAGGAAAGAGACATAGTGGCGTGAGTGGAGAATGAGTGGACGAAGGAAAAAAAATGCTTAAAACATACGAAATTCAGATTTCTACTGTTCAGAATCAAGAAACAATTATAGATGAAGGCATGTAGGTGGGTGAGAGCTGCTGGGAGCAAAAACATCTGCAGATAGTCATCTAAAGAGAGGATGGTTTCAGGACTTTACCGTAACAGGAGTCAAAACCAAATGAGAGCACATTAAAAAGTGAAATGTGCACATTTTAACAGGCCATTTATGTAAAACCGTTTTTTTTTACTCTGTATTGTTAAATACATGTAGCGAAAAACAAGGAAATCCATGAACAAAAGAGGACGGTGATGCAAGCTGGGGGTTCAGATAACACTGAATGTTTAGTTACTCTGCTTCTGACAGTAAGCAGCCATGTTTATTTTTATTATAGAGCTAAAAAAGATCCACTAATTCAATCATTTCTTTTATTCTATTAATTTTACATGTTTTCTTTCTCTATATGATTAGAGAAATTCCCAGTCAGCAGAATTTTGCATGAGTCATATCCAGTTGTTCAGATAAACCTCTTACATTAAATGACTTAACCCAGTTTAATGCATAAACGTTATTGACAGAACATGCTGCAGAATTCAGTGACAAAAGCAACAATCTGTCTGCGGATGTGGCAAACATGCCTGACAAGCATAAATCAGGCCGATGGAGCAGGAGGGACATGGAGGCGGGAATTAATCAGCATTACCAGAACAGGTGAACAAAGTTGAAAGGACTGTGGAGGCATAATAAGATTGTCAATACTGTCACTTGATACTCATAGCTGACTCATCCTCACAGTGAGCATGACTTTGGTGCCATGTCAGGGCTAACGTGACTCCTTTCTCACATTATGTCGCAACTCACTGGCAGCTTTGACTTTTGACCTCATGAGGGAAATGCTTTACATTGCAGTGTGTTGACCGGAGGCCCATGGGGCTGGACAACCTGCTGTGACACCACCAAAGGTCAGTTCTCATACGTGAGCTGCTGCGAGGAACAGACTACATACAGAAAGCACAAAAACTCAGGTGATACCAGCAGAGAATCACTGCCATCATAAACTGACATGATGATGATGATCGTTTCTATGGCTAAGATCTTTTCCTTATGTACCAGCTTCCAGCTCTGAAACCAGTGTTAAGCTTTATTTCTTGAGTATTGATCCAAGTTTACCTAAACAGGTTAAGTGATAACAGTGATTGAAATGATGAAGATTTTTAATTGTGAAAAATAGCTTACTCTTTTAGCATTAAATAAAATGTACAAGCTGTAAAATGAGTAATTTAACAGACATTTCCTCACATAAAAATGAAAGCTTTGTGGAAAAACAAAAGGGAAAGTAATAAGATTGAGCAGATTTTCACTGAATGACAAACTGTATCAATAGAAATGAGCACAATGCTGCACAAACTCCAACATTTCAGCATGACTGTTACAAACATCTCTGACTTCAGCAGTAAAAACCAAAAGATTTGTCTGCATCACCTGCAACAAACATCACAGCAGAGCTCAGATTTGCTGCATCACAATAATCCATGCCGGAAACACAGAGACGTGGTCATAAATGAAGACTTGAAACTGTGCCAACAGATGCTATTCAATGTAAAATATACATACTGTGTGTAAACAGCTGGAAGCGACATTGCTTATTCCTACAAACATAAGCTTCCTCTCACTTTATGAGTCAGACTGTAGGTCGACTGTGAGACTGGTGGTGGGATGTGAAACCTACTGAATAAGCCAGACTCTTCATCATTTTCATCATCTTATCTAAAGATGGAGGTCCACAGATGAGAAACTGAACAATAACACAGAAAAAACTACAAATGACCTGAAGAATTATAACCCCAAAAAGGCAAATACTAAATAATAATAATAATAATAATAATAATAATAATAATAATAAATTAAATGTATCTGAACCGTTTTTAAGGCACTACAAGTGTTTTAAAGTGACTCTACTATTCATTTTCTTGTTCACTCGTGTAGCTGCAGCTTGTCTGGGCCAGACTGATGGAAACATGGCCGCCGATCAGCAGCGACAGCATCTCTGTCCAGCACTGAACATTTACACACATTTAGACACCAGAAAGGCTGACAGAGAACAACGAGGGTGAAGTGTTTTGCTCAGAGAAACACATATTTAAATTACCAACTTAATTAAAAGGTTTATTCAGACCTGATAAAAGAAAACTTACTAAGGGACTTAACTACTTTATGTTTAAAAATATATTATTAAAGTAAAAATAAAAAAACTAACTAAACAAAACAATAAAAACAGCAAATGATCACACTTATGATCACATAAACACTTAAAGAGTCTTCTTTTTGTTGTTTTTGTTTTTAAAGAGTTAAAACTTTCATTGATTCCAAAGCTGTTTGTGAAAATAGTTTTGAAATTATTTTTTAAAATGATCTTTTTTTTAAATAAAAGCAAACTGGGCTTGTTGAACTGGGTTAGCTTTAACTATATTTAAAATGTATCATAATCTTACAGTACAGTGGTGGGGAAGGCCGGTCCTCCAGTAAATGTCAGGACTTTCCCGTCTGCACACCTGACACACATCGGACTTAATTAGCAGGCTTGTGCAGAGCTTACTATCAAACTCTATACATAATTATTGATTTGCGTCAGATGTGTTGCAGCAGGGGAATTCCTAACACTTGCAGGACTGCGGCCCTCCAGGACCAGAGTTGCCCATCCCTGACTAAAAAGCTGCAAAAACATCCCTCTCTCCCAATAGTAAAGTTCCTGGATTATTCCTGGATCCAGACGGTGATTTGGATCACCCCCAAAGTGTATTTACATGTTCCTTTTTGCATTTCTGAGCTTTCCCAAATCCGTTCATATGTTGCTGACAGGGCTCCGTCCCCCCTGCCACCCCGGTTGGGAATAAGCGGTAAAAAATGGATGGATGTTGCTGACAGACAGACGGAGAAACACAACCTGTGGTAAAAAGGTAAGGAGATGAAATAAACAATAAAACTATGATTATTTTTTTTATATAACCCCGACTACAAATAGTGAGTTAATCTCTTAGACCAGATTTAGACAGAAAAGGAAAGAAAACATTATAACATAGAAAAAGAAGACTATTAAATATTAGGTTCAGTAGTAAAGGGAAGGGTTTGTCACTAATTCCACTTCTAATCCACCTTTAAAGTGAATTTATAAAGCCTGTTTGGTAAAATCCACAGCAGTGGCAGGAGCTGTATGTGATAAACAGAAATTACAAATGACCTAACCTCCTTCTGCAACATGTTAACTGAGTCATTACACATGTGGTTGATCCATCATAACTATAAACATGTCCAACTCAGCTTTCATGAGCTAAAGCTTTTTTTATTGGTGGGTTGACATTATAAAGTTGCTTTGATGCTTCTCCTTGATGTCATCATTACTTTCTAGAAGCAGAATGAATATTTCCTACTGGGACTTTCAGGTACATTCATGGGGTTGGAATGTGGTGTGGGTCGTCCCTGTAGGAAGATGAGTGAATTTTATTCGTTCCAGTCTACTGAAGGGGAATCTCACTTTTTACATAAATAATATTATTTCAGCCACACTGTAATCTTTGACACATAGCCACACCAGA
>JBAMIG010000015.1:4724629-4741686 GCA_037177335.1 Kiunga ballochi
CTTCTGTGATTTACGCTAAGGTGGGGGTGCGTATTTTGGCTGTTTTACCAGTTAACAGTAGCGAAAACTCCCCATCACTACCATATGCTTCTAATGCTGTTTTACTCCTTGCTTAAAGTTTATAGTATTTTATTGTTTACGACTTACTGAGGTTTACCAGCGAAAACAGTCAGAGGCTAATTCTTAGTTGAATTAGCTTCAACTCGTATCTAAAGACTAGAGAATGTCTGATTATGTGAATTAAGTTGAGTTTTAGAGCATCAAAAAGACTTTAGTGTGTTCAGATCACACCTGTGAAAAGCCGAGTTGGGCAGGAGGAAAACTACAGATACAGCCAGTGAGTTTATGAAGTAGCTCATGTTGCATGAAAACTATAAAACACACACTCACTGATACACGTCACTCCATCTGAATCACCCGTACATGAAGAAAGCAGCTGTTAGCCAGACTGTAGTGAATCATGCAGTGTGAGCTATCACACACACTGCTTTAGGCAGATGGATGCCACACACTGTGGCTTTTATTTTGACATCATGGATAAATAAGTGTGCTGGTTTCTGGTGAGGATGGATCCCAAAAATACTGTTTCCTCTCAGCAGCATCAAGCCAGACATTCATTATCCTTACTATGGTTTATTTAATTTGTATTTTTTATACTTGTGTTAAGAGATGGAACACAGGATTTACAGTTATTTGGTTAGTATAAGGAGGAAAGCCAGTATATTGTTAAACATTTGGGGGTTTTAGTTGTTGTTTTTAAACTATGTAATGCACTTTGTGTTGCCTTGTAGCATGAAAAGGGCTTTATAAATTTAAGAATAAACTTTAAAATCTGCCAATAAAGAAAAGCAGGAATAAAGTTCAACCATGTTGGATAAAAGTTCATTCATCTGTTCTGACTAAAGACTCCTGCTGTTTAGTGGATAAAATAGAAGATTAAATGCAGCAAAAAGTGGCACAAAGTTAAAATAAACTGAGGTCACTTTAAACTCAGAATTACAGAACGACGTAGTAAAGGTGATAAAAATCAGACTCACTGACCGGTCGACTTAGAGGCCCGATATTAAAGATAGATCGCCATTAAGACCAAATAATTTTTATTTAAAATACTGGCAGAAATAAGAAAGACTTTCCATGAACACCAGTAGTTTTTAGAGTTTGCAAGAGGAAAGTGTACCATCAACCCAGTCCTTCTTAATTAATCCTATTATAGGAGATTACAGTCAAAAGAAGTTGGGAAAAACCTTTTAAAAAGCCTGAATCTCAGTAGTAAAGACACTGAAAAAGCAGTAAATGCATATCTAACTTTCAAAATGAACAAAGTTTAAACAAAGTAATTTCATAAATGAATGTTAGTTGATTGGATAGTCATGAAACTCTCATGTCAAACTAACTATTTTAGGATAATTACCAAAGTTTTTTCAATTACAGTTTGTACAGATCACACAGGATTGTGTTAAACGTTGTGCATCAACATCTGGATTAAAGCCACATCTGTCCTACCGCCTGCGTTTCTGAACGATGTCAATGGGCCGGTTGACGGCGCACGGCGAGCCGCAGATATTCCCGCTCCGCACTTTGAAGCAGCGATCCTGAACCGAAGGGGTCAGATACACACAGTTATTCGGTAGACTCATGTCTGTGGCAGTGCGTGTGTGTGTCTTCCTCCTGCTTTAGTTTCCACTAATCATCCTCTTCCTCCATGGGGCACTCCTCTGCTCCTCGGCTCCTGTGGGCTAGCTCCTCTCCCTTCACACTGCAACATGTTTCCACTGACGCGCAGACGGACGGAGGAAAGTCCTCCGCGGTGTGTTTCAGCAGCATGACTCCAGTCCAACGAGAGGAGGTGGTGGGGGGGTTTAAAGCAGGGTGGGTTTTAGAGAGTCATTTCCTCAGCAGCATGCTGCAGTTTCATGTGGTGGAAAAAAAAGAGCTGCATATGGGCAGAAGGAGTTAGTCTCAAATCCACATTGAGGAGTTTAAAGCTCAACTCGCCTCTTTGGAGCAGAACTCCTCCTTCCCTCTGCCTCTGCCTGTCTCCTCCTTCCCGGCTTTAAAAAACACATGTGCATGTACAGTATGTATGACAGATGGGAACAGAGGAGGTGGACTGCATACCCACAGTGTAGTAAATGTGTGCTACAGTATACTTGTGATGTTCTGGTGATACTTTAACAATCTGGAAGCTTAGAAAACACACAGCTATAATTCTATTTAATGAAATTATAGCAGAATATGTGTGTTTTCATGCATCCGCCTGACTTCATAACGTTCTTGTTACTGTGTTTTTGTGTTCCTGGCTTTCAAGAATCCAGTTACTTTCATCCATCCATCCATTTTCTACTGCTTTGTCCCTAACGGGGTCGCGTGGGGGGGCTGGAGCCTATCCCAGCTGTCAATGGGTGAGAGGCAGGGTACACCCTGGACAGGTCGCCAGTCCATCTACTTTCATTCATTGATATTCAAACACATTATCAGCATTTACTTTCAGAACTCAGCACACTTTCACCTGCAGGACTAGATAGGTTGCGTAATTCCACCTCGGAGGGCAACCAGGCAGTTTCACCACATGGACCGGTGGATGTACTGGACCTGATGATGTCACCAAGCGGTGGGCTCGCCGCTGTCATCATCGCGAGTAAATATTTGTCTTTAGATATACTGGCCAAAAGGCTGAGTCGTACGTGTATGCAGGCACATGGAGGAAGAGGAGTGGTGCAGCGAGCTTCATATTGTGTTAAACAAAAGACGTGATGTGATGTGATGTGGTATTGAAGAACCAGCTTAATTACATGTTTAAGTCAGATTTTCAGTAGTTACTCAAACCTGAAGCAGCTTTAAACTCTGCTTTTCAGGCTAATCGCTACATGGCTTGTATGTACTTTATTAAACTTGCATAATATTCTGATTTAATTTAACCAAACATAGGCCTTTGCTCCACGTTTCAAATCCACGAGTTATTAATCAGCTGGGAGAGATCAGTTCTATACTGGGATTCTTTCATTTCCACCATAAATAAGGATGAATGTCAGAGCTGGTGAGCCAACATGTTCCCAGAGACAAAACAAGTTCCTTTTCCATCATTCCAGCTTATTAAACCGTTACGCTGAGCTAGTCTGCGTACGGTGCGACGGCATTCACGACTGGCCTCGGTTTGACCCCCTGCAGGATTCAAAGACCCAAACAGTCTGGCATCACATCTGTATCCATGTAAAAATAGCACTAATCTGTCGTACAACACTAAAAAACATCTTTATGTATTAGTTTCTGTCTTAATATTTAGGTAAGACCTCAGCTGCAACACTAAAGTTTATATTCAGGTGATTTAAATGTGCAGAAACACGTTTTTCTCATTACAAACACTTTGCCTTTGTTAAAGCAGATTTATGTAATGTTCCTTTGACCCCTGAGGTCCAAACATTTTTAACTGGACAAAAATCCCCTGTTCTCCTGTATAAAAGATGACAGCATCTGAGGAATAAAAAGAATAAATAAAAATCACTTCTTTGTTAACATTTCCCATGACGTTTCCTGCCACATGATTTACCAAAGAACATAAGCAACACAATACCGCAGACCACCTGGTCACAGCCTCCTGGCTTGAAAAGCTGTTTGAATAAGCATAACGAAGCCCGGTGTGGATCACTGCTTCTCGTAAGGAAACACCTTCCAAATCAAACTGATGCTAGATCTCCTGAAAAGCCTGACTAACCTGACAACTAACTCAAACCTATCAGATATCTGCATCCAAACTTTTTACCAACAAGTTCTCTTCATTTTATATTGGTGAAAGTCAGGAAGTCAAACTAACTAGGTATTAAACCCACAAACTAAAAAAAAAACCAGCTAAAGATATAATTTACTCCTATTTTGTGGTCATTTCCAACATCAGCAAACATGGCTGGTCCACTAAACTGGGACTTCTGGAACCATTATTAAATATCTACTGTTAAACTGAGCTCATAACATGGTGTCTTTCCACCAGTGGTGTACACTGACCTAATGCAACGTGCTTGTAAAACATGGTGGACCCTGAAACAGATGCCCGGACTGGAGATTTGCTGAGAATGAGGTGTTTGTGAGGCCGCTGTGTAACCGAATCCACCAGGCAAATGACTTCTACAGCCCAGCTGGCTGCTGTCTCCCATGACAGCATTACTTCTGCTAATGAGAATAAGCTGTGAGGGAGGAGTGTCAAGAATGTGTGTGTGTGTATGTGAGTGTGTGTCCAGGAGCATGAGGGTGTTTGCATGTGTCTGTGCCAAGTTTATACTAATACAGGGTTTCATGGTTAAGTGTCAGATATCAGTCCGACTGATGCTGATAGGATGGACGTTTAGAGCTACAGAGAAGGAAAAACACCAAACCATTAAACCAAAGAGTTGTAATAAGACTGGAAAGGCTGGTCTGCAAGTTGGTGTGTGGATCTGCAGTCATTTATAGATATCTAGTGGCTTCAGCCTGTGGTATAAACTTCATGCTGAAACTCCTTTTTAACCAGACCAAGGATGAAGCCATCACATGTTACAAAATACAGTTAAAACTAAGAGTACTATTTGGAAAAACTTCCAGAGAAATGCTTTGGTGTTTCTGGAATAATATTTATGCACAGAATATGCTAAAAAAGAAAGAGAGAGAGAGAGAGAGAGAGAGAGAGAGAGAGAGAGAGAACACTGGAAATGCAGAACAAAGCAGCAAGATTCACAGAATCACGAAGCCCTCAGAGGACAAAATGAATCTCTTAGAGACTGAAATCTTAGCAGTGAAGAATTTCAGAAAAATCTCCTGAGTTACTCTTATATTATTCATTTATAATGATATTTAAAATAATGTGCAAATAAATCTGACCTGAGAAAAAGATGCACTGGTGATCTAGCGCCCTCTTGTGTGAAAACGTGGGGTGACAGTAAATTAATGCAGAGAATAAATCATAATATTTCAGTTTGTTGGAGGATATTAAACTGCATGCACGCAAAGCACAGAGTTTCTACAGACTGGAGGAAGATTCCCTGTGGGAGCCGTACTCCTACAAACAAAGCAGAATGTGCTACTTTTCCCATTTCTTTGGTCTTTTTGATCCAGTTAAATGATCAAATTATCTTTGTTTTCCCAGGATAAGTGAACAAAAGCACATTAGATTTTCCAATGACAAACTAAATGAATGTGGATCACAAGATGCTGATCTTTAGCAAATATAGAATAGGTTGCAGTGAGTTTGAGTCAGTTGAGCTGTCTGCCCAGCAGAGGCCCCTCTGGGCCTGAAAACAGCCTCTGCATGCAGAGAAGAGGGAAAAGCAAAGTGGGGGAATCTCTCTCAGTGACAGGACGCCTATTTCTACAGCCGACAACATAAACTGCAAAGTAAAACAGTCGGGACACGCAAGGTTGTAAAAAGAAACATCAAAGTGAAACATTATCAACTTTCCAAAGTGGCAAAAACAAACAAATACATTTAAATAAAAAAAAAACACCTCGATTAGCAACATGACCTGTAAGCACATATAACAGCCCTCTATGGATTTGGGGACGGGTGTTGAAGGCAGGTTGTGGGGTGTGCGGGTTGCCGCGTGTGTTTGTGTACAAAGGAAACGAGGAACACGTGTCACATTCACGTGTTATGTGTAGTCAGGCTGGCGAGGGTGAGGAACTATTCCAGGCTTGCATGTTTTATTTTGGGGTCTGCTGTGTTATTGTTGACACCCCCCTTCCTCTTTGCCTGCCCTTCTACCTCCATTTTCCCCTGCTCTGTTGACACTAAGCTTTGTCTGCACTGGGTGATGAGCTGGGCTGCTTCTGTTTGGGCCTGTTTCACACTTTTTTTTGTGTTACAGTAATCTATCTGAGAGGATATAATGCCTGACTTCTGATTACATTCATTTGTCCAGTCTGACAGAAAAACAGTTTCCAGATTAATGTGATGGTTAACCCCACACTTATGATAAATTACAGGTAAAAATGACTAAATAAATATGCCCCCATTGCTCTAAATCTTTCTAAAATGTGCTGAAACAAAGCAAGCAAACACAACATAGAGCATATGAAATCTATCTGCATAAGTCTGCGGTGGCACCCACTGATAAACTTCTGTGCCAGTTTAAATAGTAACACGGATAAGAATGAGTGCAAACATGCAAGTGATAGAAACCACTAAACACACCACGACATGAAGAAACAAATTCAAACATACATCAAGTCAGTAAATGTGCAGGAAAACATTCACGCCCTTACACAGAGACAGACTAAGAGGATGGGCTCTATCAGCATTACATGAGTCATTTCTTTGCTGTGACATCAGCAACAGGAGGTGTAATGTGCATCCCAACTCCCTCAGAGGAACATGAGTTATTCACAAACTGAAGCACACATGCTTGTTAAAATTTAAACTGGCCACTGGTGCATCTGCTACTCAGCTGCTTGAACGGTAGCATCACCTCTGTTCACTCATCAACGTTTGTCTCAGAGCCTTCGTCACGCTGAAAAACGGGTCTAAGAAACAGGAAGTGTGCTGACTGAATGTGTTGCAAGAAAAAACAGCTTCCTCTAAAAATCCTCTAAAAATTCAAACAGAAAAGTGCAGCTCAGGAGCCCCCTCTGCTAACTTGTCACTCAGTCCTTCTCTGTCCCCTGTTCATTGGCTTATATAACATAAAAAAATATAAATTACAAATCCTTTTAATTTGTTTTAAAATCTTTCAGTGCATTCACACACAATACCTGCAAGGTTTATACAAAGCTTCTATAATGCACTTTACACCTCTGAAAACCTGCTAAGATGACATTTATACAAAATAACTTTTCCACTCTCAAACAGCAAACTATTCATCCTTTCAAACATCACATCCTCTGGCTCACACTGTAGCTGAGATGCAATGAGGATCATGGATGATCAAAGTAGCTTTTTTCACTTGATCTCACTATTAATTATTAGTTTTAACATGCTGTATGATGGAGGAATATGCTGAGCCAGGGATACTATTAATCAGATAGTTATCTATTTAACGAGCAGAAAAATAAAATCAATGCTTGTTTTGTTTGGAAATGAATGTTTTCCTCTTTCTGCACAGTGAAAATGTCTCTGCAGCTCTGCTATTTCTGCCTGTAGCCACTGTGTGAGGGGTCCTTCTCATGATTATCAGTGCTGAAAAGATGCAGGGTGGAAAGTAAAGGAACATACCCCAAGCACGAGTGCCTCCGACCATGTCCGAAACCAGTAAGGGCCCCCTTCTTTGAAAACCGAAGGTCTTTGTTCATTGTGTTATGAGCTCTTGACTCATAAGACACGGATGTAAAGATAATAAAATGCACATCGGACGTCAGTCTGTTGAGTGTCACAACTCAGTTATTTCTTTCCCATGAATTACTTGCTGTTTCAAAACGGACTCGATGAATTTTACTCTGAACATAAACTGAAACAAAAAGAAACTAAACAGATCAAAGGCACAAAAAAACCTGAATCAGACAGAGAACAGACTTCATTTCTCTTCATGCCCTGAGAAAAAGAGAAAATCGCTGAGGAATGCTTCACAGTTCATCCGCGGGAGTGAGAGGCAAGCCCCAACAAAGTTGCTAAGCGTGTCATATTTAACAAACCTCCAGAAGGAAGAAGCAGAAAAACAGCTGCTAAAACTGAAGACTCAGCAGCAACAACTCAGTCGCTTGTCTTTTGGAGATAGTTTGCATTAGTAAAACCACAAAATAATCAGACAACAGGATGAAGGCATTCTTAAAAAGGTCTTTAGTAACGTATATCCACACTTCCTGGTAAAAATGAAAACACGACACTTTGAGAGAATCCTTAAATCTTTAAAGTGGCATTTTTTTCTCCAGCTCTCAGTCCCTCGCTCACTGTTTGCAGAAAAAGAGGAAGAGTTGTGCTGCTGCTGATCGCAGTGACACTGCAGGGTAGCGTCAGTGAGGGTTGACACTGAAGGCACTTGTGGAGTCCCCCGAGGTCACTTTGGGTGCTGAGGACAACCCACCATGTGCTCAGAAGTCTGATTCATGCAGAATATCCAACAGTAAGATAAATCTTTTCAAGGTCCAAGCTGACTGCAATTCACTTCCTCACTTCCTTACTTTCAAGTCATGGAGTGCTGACTCTTTCCAAACCCTGTGAGACATCTTCATTGAGACACTAACAGGGAAGCTCTTGGCGCGTACCAGCTTGTTAAAAGGGAGATGTAAACTCCACCACCACATGTCTACTGGGTGCTTTTTCTATAGCATTGACACCTGATATCTGCATGCTGACCTGATACCCTCCTGCAGCGCTGCAACAACACAATATAGTTAGAGTTAGCACTTAGCAGGGTAGCAAGAAGGGATTAGGGGAGGAATAAGAACACTACTGAAAGCAATAGAAAAAGAAGTAGAAATATGTCTATTTAAAGTTCTGGAAACTAAAGAAATGCTAAATAAATGTGTTTAATTTTCTTTAATTACCAGTCTATAACCATAAATACACCTTCCCACACGAAAAGAATGAAATAAACTAATTACTTGCTAGGATTGCTAAAAACCGGCCACAATAAAATAGATGTCAACAACATAATCAAAACAACTCTTTCTGTGTTTTGTTATGACGAACTCGAAAATAAGCAGAATGAAGAAAAGAGCCTTATATAACTGCTTCCACATGGGAGCCCACATCATTGTCAAACCTATCATTTAAAAAGCCCCAAAGTCTGAATAAGGAGAAGGAGCGTGAGCGTAATTATAAGTCACATCTTCCTGCACATATGCCACATGGGCATGTTTTAGGGGGAGGACACTGTCAGGGGTTGACTTGATATTTTTGTTTTGCTTTTCACACTAACTTCATGTTTTAACCTTGAAACTAGTTTACATTCACTTTCGCTCCTGTATTTCATCAAACTAATGGACATTTGTTTGTAGGCACTGCTGCCATCAAGTCCTGGATGCAGTGTCGTATAAATATTTGATGCTATGTAAGCCTCTGAGAGCTGCCTGGAAAGCTGTGTGAGGACCAGGAGTCACACCAGAAAATGGCAGAAAACTGGAAATCCAACAGGAAAAATAGAGCTATTCCTAAAGATTCATACATTTTCACACCTTTTTACTTTCATTAAAATTTGTCCACATTAAGAAATAAAAAGTCATGAATTGGATGCTGTTGAGGTTTATAGATGACACCGTTGCTTCACCGTCAGCTTTATTATAAATCATTTATTTTTTAGTATTAGCAGAACCTTAAAGTGGCCAAAAGCACAAATTAATTTTTTTCTGGCTTGAATTATAAAAAAATCACTGTGAAGAACACGGAGTGTCATTTCATCTGGAGTTCACATGACGTCACACACCACCTCTCTGTGTTAATCTGTGGTCCTTTATTTATGAGCTGGACCAGCTACTCATTCATGTACATCCATTTAAATTGCCCCTTCCTCCCTCCTCTTGAAGCCCACAGTCAGTGAGCAATGGCAGCACATCGCTTTGAATGAAATGTGTATTGCAGGAAGAACATGGGAGTGTTTTTCTTGCTATATGTGTAAAGCACCTTATGCTGCTTTTAATATATGAAAAGTGCTTTATAAATACATTTTGATTTGGTTTGATTGACATGTTTCTCAAAATGGCGACGTTGTTTTGCTGAGTGTGTTTGTTTTATAGTTATGTTGTTGTTATTTCCAGAGGAGGCAAGTTGGGGAGGAGAGCAGAAGTTAAAGCAGATGTGACTCCTGACACAGTTTTTTTCTACAGGCAGCCAACAACAGCAAATCTTGCTTTACTGCCTCTTTAACGTCCAAAACATTCCCTACTCATTTAAAGGAGCAACATGTTTTACAGACTTTGTCATGATAGTTTTTAGTCATAGTTAAGACATTTATATCAGATCAGACTAGTTATTATGAATAATTTATACATGTATACACTGCAGTATTTCTATGTTACTGTAATTGAAAGACAATCAAAGCTCAAAGACAGAAAAATTGTACATACCATCAAAAACTTTCTTTCCATTGGAACCTTATTACAACTAAAATAGATGTTATGTATTTATTGTCTTTAAATGAGCCATTTATATGTACTTGCTGTGAGTCTACATATACAGTAGTTGCCAAATGTGCACCTTCATTTTTAAAACGTTTAGAGCGAATGAGCAAACACCTTGTGTGAAATGAGAACCCTCAGAGCTTTAAAACTGCTTTGGCTGATTTGTTTGATAGTTGTAAAGTCACACAAACAGCACATATAAACATGCTGAGGCTGTTACCTGTAGCTGCTGCTGTAGCTGAGGCCACCGGATCCACTCACAAACCATATTTGTGTCTAAAAGAACTTTGCATCTGATGGCTGCTGCCTATTCTCAACTGTGATTAGCATTCAGAGTAATTCTTATGATCATGTATTAGATTCATAAAGCACCTAACACTGAATCATTATTCAAGCACGCCTGGTGATCCCTAAGGTACACTGGCAGAAACATAGCAGTCAATGCACTGCAGCGAATACCACCATTCATACACCAGCAATGCCCACACCGGAGGACAGATTGCCTTGGAAAGCAGGAATCAAACCATCTACCTTCCAATCACTGAACAACTTGCTTGAACTCCTGAGTCACTTCCACTCAGGAGGTTTCTGCCCCCATCTTTAGCTTTATATTTTGTGAAATCTTACACAGCATTCCTTTAAACCAGGAAGCACTTTAATGCTATGCTGATGACACTGCTATATTTTTCTATAAAACCACATTTCTTATATCTTATAATATGTGCTGCTTTTGAGCCTAACAACTCAGCTACATATGATTTAACCACATGATCGCTCTGGAGGGAGTTATCTTGACCTCCATGGCTAACCTTTGGAGTTATTTTTGAACAGTCCATTAACACAGACATAAAAACTTTACATTCTTTTTTACCAGCACAATATTGCCTAACCTAACTAGAATAATATTTATCCTGCTATCGCTTTCTTTCACTGGCTTCATGTGAAATTCAAGACTTAAAACCTTTTTCCCACTCAACGCTCCTGATAACCAAACTCCACTGTATCTCAGAGACCTGATGATATCCTAACAGAGCACTTCACTTTCAGGTGGCCGGCTTACTTTCCAAAAGTAGCACAGGAGTCAAAGCTTTCAACTATCTCTCTCCTCCACAACTCTGGCTTAAAGCGACTTAAAAAACTTATAAAATAAAAACTTATAAAAATGCCTATTAAGTCTTTAATCTAGTGACACCAAACACCCTGGAGATATGATGCAGTATGTGATCCAAGGGACTTCCCATGATGCATTCAATTCTCCCTTCTCTTCCACTCTTTTTTTTCTACATGTTTTGGTAAGTCATTGCTGAAAATCATGAACTTGTTCGCTGTCATGTAGCTTGTGCTTTGTCTATTCCTACATTTTTTTGTGATGGCATCTCTGTTTCTGGATGTCTGTACCCCTCTTCTGCAGGTACTATCTCCACCAACTTGCTGAATTTTTTAACCATGTGTTGTTTTTTTATTTCATTTTAACCTCATTGGTCATCCTCCCTGATTATGTGTGAGCCTTTAAACAAATAAACCCCCGTCTACTGCTGTCAAACGGCTTAATCAGAAGATAACACCATTATGTTAATAACCTTGTGAGGAATTTTGTTGGGAACTTGTTAAGCTGAGCTGAAAAGGCAATTCTTAGTAGGCTAATTTGCAGAGGCATTATTCCAGGTGCCAGAAAGAAGAAGTCCTGCCATGTTTTGGGATCTACCCCGTGCATTTAAAGCATTTACCTGCCAGATGAACTGTGCTTGTTACATTCAGCTGGTTATGTGAAACTGGTTCATTCAGATGGTTTGGTGACTGGTTTCAACAGACAGGATTTCTATTTTCTGGACCAGGAATATGTAAACTTCTGCTAATTTGTAATAATCACTCACCAAAAGAAAAGTTAAACTGGCATTAGTGACACAAAGGTTTTTTTTTCTACATTGCTCAGTAAAAGGGGCAAAATGCTGGCAGTAAAGACAAGTCATAGTTGAGTTTAAGGGACAGTTTTCAAACACTATCTGGCAAAACCACCACTACCACTTCCCTAAAACTTAAAATTCTGCAAACTAAAAACAGGATGCCTAATAGATTATTATCCTTCAAATGTGGCATAGCTCTGTGTCAGATGTACTCTCGGTGGTTCACTTATAGTCAGGGCTCTATGGGGTTTGACAATTGAAACGGTTATTATGTAACTTTTTTATGATTCTTCCAGGCAGACATTTTAAAATCCATTCCAGTCTTTCTTTAATGGTATTTAGTTTGGCTTGCATGGATTTAAACCTGTCTGAGACTTGCTTGAGCTTTAAAGCTGCTCTCTGAATTTATGTCTCTTCTCTCTTCAACAACCTCAGTAGTCCTTTTGTACTAAAACAAAAAGAATTAAATGTACACTAAAGGTAAAAAATAGTTACACTGACACTCATGTCTTTATGACTTTTACTCTAAACAGAAGCAGTGATGATTTTATGGCCTACACTAGATTTACAAGCAGTTTTGTCTACATAGTTACGGCAGACAGAAAGGGCAGATCAACCTTTTGGGCCTGGGAGTTAGCGAAGGGAGAAGTGAGCAAAGACACTCAGGTTTCATGTCTATATGATAGCAGCTGGTTTAATTTTTACATGTAATGAAATGCTACAAACAGTGTGTAGAAGTTTTTTTTCCTGTTAAATGTTTTCTGAATTTAGTTTGATTTAACAGTTTTATGAAATGTATTACATAAAACAATACTTTACTGATCTTACAGTCGTTGTTTGAATTCCAAGGACACAATACTGCATTGCTTTTACTCTTAAACACACTGGGGAAAATTTTGTTAACTTAAATCGCTCCCATGCAGCTGTGTGTTTGCTTAGCATGGTGATTTATTTTAATCACTTACATTTGAAAATGTGTTTGTTAAATTTGACTTAAATCTTTCAACGCCAGAGTGTTTAATGCTTTTAAGGTATGCTGTGAATAGAAACTGTTGATTATGAGCCAGAGTTTATGGTAGGAGTAAAATGACTCATCTTATCTCATACTATGACAGGCTAGCAGCCCCTCTCTGTAGACATTACCTGATTTTACTTTAACTGGATTGATAAAAAGTTTGAATTTAAGCTTATGATCAATGGGAGTGTCACACTTCAGCTATCTATAATATTAAATATTCCTCTGTGAGGGAAGCTGTGTGTAAAATGGTCAATAAACTGGATCGACATCTGGACTACAGGACCAACAGTGCAGCTGCAGACAGCAAGTAATATAAAGCAAACACAAGCAGCATGTTTGCAGTCATAAGGAATGGAAAAAAATAAATATAAGTGAAGCATTTAGTGCCAGTTTTTCCTCTGCAAAGTATAAACCTCAGGACAGAGACAAGCAGTCCATCTGCTGCTGTAGGAACCTTTCTCATCACCATTTGACCTTCTGCTGAACACCTTAGGCTGCAAACAAGACCCTCTTTTTTATCGCAAGAACAATGAGGTCCTTTGAGATGACGCCGTACCCGACGTCAACAAAATCATGACTTCCCAGAGTTACCTTCCCATCGGACAATGGGTCTTTTTTCTGAAAGCCATCCCATGACACACATTTAGATGACGTTAAAAATCAGCTTCTGTTATAATGACACAAACAGCATTACCTATCACGTTCTAAACAAATGCATGGTTTTGAGTGGAGTCGAGTTCAGCAGGGCACAAAGACAATGAAGAACACTTCTGAATCATCTCGTCTACCTACTCAGAGAAAGTCTGGTGAGTCCTAAGAAACAACTGACCTATCAAACACTACCTGGGTGTGTGAGCCAAGGTGAAGCGGCGTTGCAGAGCGATGCTGCGGTTCATGAGGAGCTTGCGGTAAAGCTGCGGAGAGTGCCTGGGTGAGTTCCGAGGAGAGTCACAGGGGGACATCCTAGGGGATCCGCAGGGTGAGACAGACGGTGACTGCAGTTTCAGTTTGATGGGCTGAGTGCTGCTAAGTGGGAAGGAACCTGCCTCCCCTGAGTTTTCCCACAGGGCTTCACTCATGCTGCTGTGTAAGAAGTTTATCTGCAACAAATAAAATCTTCTTATGCTGATGTCTGGTCCGGCAGTCTCATTCCTGACAGGTCGTCCAAGTCATCCACCTCAGAGCAGCAGTACTCTTCTAACAAGCTTTTCCCGTTGTAATACAGTTCATACTCACACACTTTGTGCCACAATTTGAAAATCTTCATCACCTTTCACTACACGAATACCTAAAAGCCCTGTTGATGGACACGGACATGAGTCTAGGACTGAGCCCTCCCCTCAGATGTAAGCTGTGTTTACACAGCACTGAGCTCTGCCTAAATATGGCCAGGCCTGAATTATAGCGTTGTTAGCTCATGCCATGAGTGAGCTAGCTGCGTCCGGCACTCCCTTCACACAGAAGCGAGGTGGCAACCAGAAAGCACATTAGTTTACATCTGTTCCCTTCTACAACTCATCAGTGAACAAACATTAAGGACTGCAGTTCCTCTTGTGTAGATAAATGCCAAGGCTGTGCTGCACTGTGAGGCCCCAGCCAAGTCAGCTTTTCACTCTGCTGCTGGTCACTGAGGCCCCACTCTGTCTAAAAACAGAGCCTGCTTGAGATAAAAGATAAAAGGAATCCTGGAAATGTCGCTTTAACTTTTACTGCTATCTCAAGTGAGTAGTGCTTTCCCAGTGAGGCTGAGTGGTGATGGAAAAAAGTCATTTCATCTCTGACCCACTGGCAGTCAGTGACCCAAACCTCCTGTACCCGAAACACAACCTTGTAAACTCAGCCAAAACACACAAACTGACATCCTAAATCTGCTTGTGCTTAAACACTCCAATGATAAGCAGAACCTTGGAAATAAAAGTTACATGCACATTACAGCTTTAGTCAATACCTCATACTAACATGGTGCTTTCAAGGAACAATAAAGATACAACTCATTCAACTTTTCATTTTAGGCATTCAGAGATAAGGAAAAGATGCAGCTTGCAAGCTGTGATTTGGGACTGCGTGAGAGGAGTGTGTCCTGATAATAATCAATGATGTGCTTAAATCAGTAGCAGACAAAAGCAAACTTGAGACGGGGCTGTTGTGACTACAAATGTGACCTCAGAGGACATACTTTTATAGAAATGCTGTTATTCGCAGCTTCATCATCACTAAATCACAAGCTGACTCCTAAACACTTTTAGTCTTTTATCCTATATATAAAATCTTTGATAGAAAACCGTTTCTTTTTATCCTCTTCTGAAGACCCTTTAGCAACAGTAAAATGTTTCATCCTGTGCTGCTTTTGTACAGCAATTATGACAGATCGGCTGTCAATTAAAACCTAACAGCTGATCTATTCGCTATTCGATATCAATGCATTTTCCTTTGTTCAGTCACACCTGCAAACAGAGCGAGCAGCAAAGCAAATGTTAAAGCTTGACAGGGAAGCATAATGTTTAATGTGTATGTGACTGATCAGAACTGTACTATTTATCCTTATAGATCAGAAGCTACCTTCTGCATCCACTTTGCTGTAGCATTAAAGCAGAAGCATAGAGGAGCTCTTGAGTCTGGGGTGATGGGCAGGGATGGACTGATTTAACTCAGGAAAGTTGATGAGCAATGAGCTCACTAAGAAAAACACAGCTGTTGAAATGCGCACTACCAACTGTGGCCAGTAGATGGCTCCCACACACACGCACATGAAAATACAAACAAAAGCAAACTTGGGATTTTAAAATGTGACTTTTTTTCTGTAGGGTTTTGACTTGGAAAAATTCCGCTTTACATCATGTTTTGTTTTAAAGCTGTGGCATCCCAGTGCATTATAACTACAGGTCCAGCTTAGAGATCCACAAGCAGGAATGTCTGGAGCTGGAGATATCCTCTGCATCTCTTTGCAGCTACGCCTCTGACCTGAATAAGGGTTAGATAGCACAACTGAACAGATAAAAACCTGCAGACCACATCGACTCAGACATTCAGACACTGATAGGAGTCAGGAGGCAGAAAATACTGGGAGATGAACTTCATGTGTTTTTTTATGGGATTGAAACTAGGATGTGTGGAACTATTTATCCAACTGAGTCACATGGTCATCCTCCTCCCAGCGAACACACACAAACAAACACATTATTAATAAATAAATGTGTGTGAGACCAAAGAAGCTTTTGTGGCAATAATGCTGCTTGTATCCATTAAGCTCCAGCGTATGTAGGTGTTATTGCATCATGCTGCCTGTCACATCACACAAGGACTCCTTTATGAAAGAGGTAGTGAAAACATCACTGCAGATTCGCTTAATAGACACACATCTCTCGTTAAATGTCAGTAGCTATGCCTGTTGAGCTTCTCTCTCAAGGCTAAATTTTTAATAAAATGACACTTTCATCTAAAGAAAAAAAATCAAGATATTTTAGCAGTTAAGCCTTTATAATGAAAAACCTTCCAGGAGCTGCGAGGCAGGCAATAAAAACAGCTCCACACTTAGTTTTCTATCATTTGGATTGTTGGCGACATCAGGGGCTCAGATGGCAGAATAAGCCCTTTGATGACCAGAAGGTTGGTGGTTTGAATCCTACCGCCCCAGTCATCTGTTGTTGTGTCCTTCGGGAAGACACTTCAACCTCCTTGCCTCTTTTGTTGGCAGGCCTGGTGTTTGAAGGTTCAGTGGTAGTCAGAGAGGTCACTGGTGTGTGTTGGCTGAGGAATGAATGCTGGACCTAATCTTAACACTGAGTGCTGTAAGCTGAAGAATGCAATAAAAACATAATCTAGTATTATTCAGTCCTGTTGTAAGGTTTTATAGGAATAAGGCACAGTCAATCAGCAATATTAGGAGAGTACATTTAGACCGATCTCACAATTTATCTAAAATTGAACTAAGGCAATTACGCTATGAGGCTAACAATGAAGACACTGCAGGACCTGAGAAGACCAAACTGTCTAAAATAGATACCTTTGCCATGATAAAAAGAACTGCATCCTTTTAAGCAGGATTTTTTTAAATAAGTAAGCCATCATTTGTATAAGGACGAGGTTTACAGTAAATGTCACAACACCAACAGAATCTACAG
>JBAMIG010000015.1:4742624-4765927 GCA_037177335.1 Kiunga ballochi
TGTGACCCAAAGTAAGTGAAAACTTTAGCCTATATATAATATAATATAATATAATATAATATAATATAATATAATATGATTTAATATGATTTAATATGATTTAATATGATTTAATATAATATAATATAATATAATATAATATAATATAATATAATATAATATAATATATAAATATAATTATTTGTAACGACAAAAAAATATATACTTGTAAATATTATTACAATTATAATCTAATGTTAAAATGTTTGACTTTTTGCAGAAAAGTAAAATAAACCACTATATAAAATACTTTCCTGCCATTCTGGGCTCATCTCTGCTTTGTGTCTGATGATGAGATGTCTGATTTAAGGTGACTGAAATGTTTGAGTGGGAGCTTGACGAAGTGGAAAGAAAAGATGCTGCATCAAGGAAAATTTGCATGTCAGAAAGAGTGACTTGGTTTCAGCGTTCTGCAACTTCCTTTGCAGAGATTTTGTTTTTCTGCATAACTTTCATTGGTAATCTTTACAGCATCTGCAGCATCACATAGCTCGCTCCTGGGTGGAATTTCATCACTGGTGACATCTAAAAGATTTTAAAAAACATCTTAATATTTTTTAAAAGGGCTGCTCAGGTGATGTAAAAAAGCATCCCTTACACTCAGAATACTGATTATTTAGCCATACATACAAATAAGCATGGATGTGAACTACCTAGCTGCGATATAAGAAACACCAGACTAACTATGTTCAGATCTTAGAGCTGCAAATCACAATAGTGATTAAGAAAACAATAATATCTAAACTGGTAATGCTTTCAGAAGGGGACGGGGTTCAGCATGTTCACTTTGATCTGCAGCTCAGACATGAACAATCTACTCTATGCTAAATCCGAATCATGCACTTCTATGAGCCTTCAGTGCATATGATCCAGTCCTTACACAGCATGGTACAACCACACTGCTTTAGGCTTTTCTTATTCACTCTCACCCCACAGTCATCTGCTGCATGTCAAAGTAACTCAGGTCGTCATGCTTTCAGACTTTTTCTGCTTCCAATACTTCAAATTATAACAGTAACGCTTTCCCTGCTGCCTAATATAGCTTATGGTCTGACATGTGCCACTGTAACAGCATAATTATCGTTATTCACTCCACTGTCAGTAGTTTTCATGTTGTAGCAGTTTGGACCTATGCAGACTCATCTGATCCTGGCAGCTTTAGTGAGACATTCTGGTTTGTGAGGTACCAGGGTAGAATTATCTACCCATCTTTTATCTTCATGCATTTGTAGACGTGGCAAATTGAAACTGTTTTCCTGTTGCTCTATTGTTGCAACAATAAAACCTTATCCGCAGTTGTTTAGTTTACCCAGCTAATAATACTCTATCAGTTATTTATGTAATATTTTACATCCAGATATAATTGGCAGAGTTTCATCGCTACATAAACTAAAAGCACAGGCCATATAAACTACCGGTAACTAAATGTTAAATAAAAAGGCTAAACTGTGGTACTATCTGCCTAACAACAGACATGTGTCTGTGTTGATACTGAATAGTACTCTGGTATAAAATATTACACTGATCATTTTGTAAACAAGTGCCAGAAGAACCAGACAGGTCTTGCTTTTACTAGTTTGTCACCTTTATGTTTGGGTGAGCGCGCTCTGATGATACTCAGTCATCACTGACAGGATCACACACCATCAGATGTAACTGCCATTGACTGCTGTATCTCCAAGGCAACCGGGAGCTCCTCAAAAGCAAACAGTTAGCTGTTATTCAAACATGACGTCAGCTGTGATCTACCTACGTTCTGTGACCTTGCTGCAACACAGGTGGGATGACTAAACACTACAAGTCTCAAGATAACTGGTCACTTGTGCAAATAAGCTTTGTTCATGCATGAATAACTAAGAGATGTTTAAATGATGTTTCATGTTTTTAGAACTTGCGTGATTTCAACATATTCAGTAGGCAAGGGCAATATGGTGAGTGCTGCAGGTTTAAAGCATCAACAAAAAGGTCAAGTCTTTTTTTAATATGCAACTAGACAAAATGAGAAGAAAGGCAGCTGACAGTGGAATAAACGCATGTTATGCTGCTTCTGGAAATATCTTCATTGCAATGTGTTTGCCAGTAAACAACAAAAAGTCAACAGAGACTCAAAGGAAATCACAATGAATTCCCAACATCAGGTTCCTGTTAGTATGTGGACACTGATGTGGTCCTAAACTCCCTTTATTTTTTCTGAATTAAACTTGTTTTATCCTGATACGGCTGAAATACAGTCATAGAGGTTTAAAAGAGAGTGAGAGCTTAACACGATGGGTGGATGTAGTGAAACAGAATATGTCTGGGTCATCATTAAATGTGCAGCCTTAATGTTTTAAGTGTCTTTAACTTGTCACAGAAAATATTCCTAAATCCAAAAGCATCCACGCTTAAACTGAAAAGAGACAAACTAATACTTTTTATGTGTTTGTTGATTAAAATAATAATTTCTGCTTAATAATTCTGTGGTGTTGCTTTGACATACCAAATATTTCAATATAAAGAAAATGCATGCAAATATATATCTAAATCCTTATGAAAGCATCATGATGTCACATAAATGTGCTTTTAGGGCTTTATAAGAATCCTCCTATTTGTGCCATCTCTGTTTTAGAGCCTGAAGGGATCACGACAACACTACATTCACAATTCACAACCAATTTTTTGGACTATTTGCTGACAATTCAGTTCAAACGGCACAGCACGGCAAAGCAGGAGTTTATCTACATCACGTGCACTCTCACAGCTGCAGATTCAACATTCAGTACAGGCAGCTGGCTAGAAAATCTCTCCTTACATGCAACAGCCAAAAGTGGCTTTGAAAGACTGATTGTAGCTTTGGAGGAATTGATTACACTCCAACCCAACTGTGCATGTATTTGTGTGTGTGTGTGTGTGTGTGTGTGTGTGTGCTTTTAATCAACAACTAATACAACTGCGTTACTATGTTCTGTACCATAAAATGCTGCATAAGATGCAGGCTTTGTTGAAGACATGTCATTTAAAAAAAATCTGACGTTGCTACACATTCACACCCCCTGCCCTCATCATCCGACCACCTCTCAGGAGTTCAGCTCAACTAAAACAACCTTATAAAGATATTTTTCAGCAAAGCTGCAGTTCACGCTGCCCACCAACAAGGGAGTAGAAATACATATCTTTCTCATGCTGAATCTACCTCGGTTTAAACTGCTTGCTTTTTTTCTTGTGGTTCTTTCTATGAATCGTTGATGGGAGATCAACTGACCAATGGCAGCAACTAAAAAGCTCCCCGGCAGCTTCGCAGGGCCACTCGGTTGGGCAGTGATTTTGACAGCACAAAAAGGCGTAAACCTGGTGGGAAAAGACAGACAGGCTTCCAAAAGAATGAGGACAAGCAGCAGTGGAGGTACTCATTCAAAGTGCTCAACCCTACGGGACGTGGCTTTACTGGGATATTTATACATGACAACAACACACACCCTCTGATTTCAGCCTGCAACCCGTCAGAAAAAGAGGAAATATTCAGTGTACAAATCGTTTTTTGCTTTGCAATGATGTTTTTTGTTAAAGCAAGACCTGATTGCACGTGTTGTTTTAGTATGAATTCATGCAGTGTTAAGGGATTAAAAAAAACCTGAAAAGGTAGCGATCAGTCACACCTAGAAAACACTTGTTTCATCAGTGACGAGTGAGGAAGCTCGCACCTGAAAGTGTTACAAAAGCTGAGGCGCGTTCTGTTACACGTCGTCCAAGCTGCCTCATTTTCACTTTGTGCTCGTCTGTCAGCAGCAGCGAGAAAAGCCCGGCAGGTGGTCGTGCTTCAACTTACCCGGGACATTTTCAAGAGATTCCACCAAAAAAAGAGGTTTTTACAGGACAAAAATATTTAAATATGTGTTAAAAATGACTGAAGATAATCTTTTGAATTTGTATTCAGTTTGTGTGACTCGTGGAAAACAAACTGCAGTGGAGACAAACATCCACTCAGATGATGGAAGATTAAATAGATAAATAAAATAAAACAAATGAGGCAAATAAAATAAAACAAATGAGGCAGCAAGGGACAAGAGAATCTTTCAATAGTCCCTAATGTGGCAGCTCATCAATAATGTTTCAACCAGAAGGTCACACTTTTCTTCTCTCGTGGATGAAGACCCTGTGAAACCATGAGGCTGATTGTCATTAAAAGGGCAGAACATTAGGGGTTTCTCAGCCTTTTCAAAGAACATTTTTTATTCCATGGCTGAAAAGAATATCATGACATTTGGAGACTTTATGTGCAAATTCCTTCTCCTGACATAAGAGAAATGTTTCCACATTTATACAAAAATACTTCAATTTCACTTTAAACATTAAACATCTCACAAAGAAGCTGATTTTTCCTCATTTTACTTCTAAGAGAGCTCATTTCCTGAGAAATAACGTTAAAACATAGTAAAAAAAAAAGATAAAGAAGGTAAAAAAACAAAAATGTCCAGACTGGATACCAGTAACTCAACACAACACAGAAAAGGAACCACAACTCTACTTCACTGAGAGAAAAAAGCACTTTGGCACACATATTAAATCACATTTTCAGCCCATATTACAAGGTAAAACCTTTCCCACTGCACTCATTCAGTAATTACGCTGTAGTGTAAATGTTAAGTGCTATTCAGAGTTGCCTCTTAAAATACTTTCTACACCAGTAACAGTGATGTGAATTTCCACTGTGAATTACAAGGACATTTAGTTAAAGCAGGGACAAGTTAAACAGGAATGCCCAAACTTCTCCATCTTTTCACTTCAGCAGACCTTTACACATGCAAGCCTTCCATTAATGCTGAAAGACATAAAATAACATGTTGCACTGTGGAGAAAACTACAGGTGACTTATAAAAAGCTGTATTTCCATTTATTTAAGTAACAAAATGCAAAATTAAAGGCCAATGTATTCCAAAAGGAGACCTTTCTCTTGTATAAATGTAATACTGAAGGACAAATTCATGTGCATCACACATCACACAGCAGGAAAGAGTAAATGTTTCTTCCCCTAAACAATGAATGCATGGTTAAAACTCATACTGAACAACTGCAGAGAACGCTCATGTCTAATAGTGTCCCTTAAAATAAGCATCAACACCGAGGTTGGAGTTCAGTAAAAATGCATTTAATTGTGATGTTTGCAAACAAGCAGCATAAACAAAGTTAAGGCAGCTCGTATTTGGTAGGTGTGCATTGGCAGAATGAGAGAAGATGGAGATGGTGCAGAGCAGGAATGTCAGACACCAGCCTCCAGCGGGTTTTTGTTGTCTCCATGCTCCAACACAGCTGACTCAAATGACTTAGTAGCTTGACCCTAACCCGATGGATTTGCGTTAGTGCATGGAAACAGCTAATCCTGCTGGTTATCAGCCCTTGAGGATGGGAGTTTGACACAAATGGTGTAGAGAAACAAAACAAATTTAATATTTTTGGTGAGTAAAAGGGTAAAAAGAAAAAAATACACTGATGCCTACTTAAAATAAACCCATAACTAAGTTTTCTGTAGCTGGAATCTCATCCTCTACTTGGTGGAATGAGCCACAAATGCTGCTCCAGCAGCTCTGATAGATTCAACTTATGGACGAGCGAAGCACATGTCCATGGTTTTGATAAATGCTGGCATCAATAATTAATCATTTCCACTGTTTGTAACTGCAAGTAAGCATAAAAAACAAGTCTTGATTCCCACCAACTTCTTTCCTTCCTTGCAATAAAAAAAAAACAGACTACCAGGAGTCAAACTGAAATGCCACACTTGTTCTCCTGCACTGCAGCTCAGGAGTAAAGTTCAAACAGATTCATTTCAAAGCCAGTCCCTCTGATACCCTCCCAGTGCGACTGCAACAGAGCTCCTAGAAGGGCAGGAAAGATGTCATCTGAAAAGTCAGCACCATTTGTTGTTTTCCATAATTGTTTGCCAGAAAATGAACCTTTACTACTGCTACTGATTGTTAGTATGATACACATCCTGTTATAGGAGGGATGGGGGAAAGACAGTAAGACAGATACAGAAATATCCTTTAAAAATTTTAAGATTATCTGCAAAACAATGACTTATTGAGCTGATTGTTGTAAACAGACTCTTCAGAACAAGCAAGGAAAAGGGTTTTGTAGCTGTTCCACCAAACACCAGAAACACACAACCAAACACACAACAGCTGATGAAGATGAAGTTTGGGACAGTCATCATTTCAATAGAAATCATATTAAGCTTTTTAACCTAAATAAAATATGAATCTAAAGCACCATCTCTCTGTATTGAGAGGGGAATTCATTTCTGCTGAATATGCCAGTTGCATTAAAACCAAGTTAACTTGATCATCCATTTAAATCATTTCAATCTGCATTTCCTCCCAGCAGTGCTCACAGTCTGAAATGATCTGGTTAATCTGCCAGCCAACACCGGTCTTTGCAGCATTTACAGCTTAATTAAGAACCAAACAAATCTCACATAATGTAGCTTTAATTTGGTTTGGAATAAGTAAAAACACAAATTTCTATTGTAATAAAACTGTGACAGTCTCTGGAGGCAAAGACTGGTGTAATTCCTAGCTGTGAGAAGCAAATATCTCAGACTTACTGTGAAATGAATACAGCACAGATCTGGTTTCACAGCCAGTAATTTAGCTGTTAAAGGGGACAGATTTAGTAAGGTTAGAAAAAATCTATCATTTCAGCAAGACTCTCATCCTGAATCAGCTTCAAACTGTTTCTGCATGCTGTATAAGAGGAATGGCATCACGGTTGTTTCTGTAATAAGTACTTCCCTGTGGCTAAAATAAGTTTTTTTTTAATCTAGTTAACAACTCTCTCTCTCTTTTTATGTCAGTAAACAAGGATGAGCAAACCCAACCATGAACGCTGTGGCTAGACATTTCTGCAAACAGTTGGAGAAGATGTGTTAAGATTGCTGTAACCTGA
This sequence comes from Kiunga ballochi, assembly GCA_037177335.1. Lineage (NCBI taxonomy): Eukaryota > Metazoa > Chordata > Actinopteri > Atheriniformes > Pseudomugilidae > Kiunga > Kiunga ballochi. The sequence continues at coordinate 4,749,585 of JBAMIG010000015.1, forward strand.
TTACTCAGTGGGTTTGACTTTGCAGCTTATTTTGCATTTAAAATGAAAAAAACCCACTGAAATGGATTAGTTACCTACAGAAGTTATCCTCTGCTAGGTTGAGCTACACAACATAAGCAAGAAGGTAAAGCTACTTGGAGTGTTTTCTTCTTGTTGACCAACCTGACATGCTTTGTGGCTTTGACAGTTGTGTGAGAAAGCCTACAAACACAAGTGAAGTTACTTAACATGTAATCGTTGTAGTGTGCTGAGTGGAACATACCAGTAAAGACCTTCCGTCTTTGCTTATCTGCAACCTCCTGACTGCTGCTAAGCTAATTCCACTCAAAAACAGTTTGACATGAAAATAATTAGAAGGATGTTTATTCCACCTTCATAACCAGGAGACCGCACAAATGTAAGCAAGCATGTTGGCCAACAAGTTTGATGTTTTCCGTCTGTTTCAGCCTCATTAGTTATTCCTGCACTCATACTGCAGGGGCAGGAAGTCCTTGCTGGGGTACCGTAAAGAAACTCGGTGGCAGGAGAAGCCTTGGTCGCTGTTGGGAATTAGCTATGAGCTGCCACATCCATCAAACACTAATTAATTCATTTTTGTTTTCTCTCAGTATCTCTTCTCATTGTTTCACTCTTATTTCTAATTGTTGCACTAAACCTGTGGGTCTCCAGGTACAGGGTAGTCATGGGGATTGTGCCCGGGGCAGAGTCTGTGAGACGCCAGCAAACCTGTCAGAACTCGCTGCCTCTCTGCACCAGCAATAATTATGCAAGAAGCTTGTTGTAATGATGCATGGTGTGTGCAAATACCACGCTGCTTGATTTAAAAGCCTGAATATTCAGAACTGAATGATGTATACTTTAGTAAAACAATTAAAACATTTTACGTGAGGTCATTGGAAAAGAGTGATGCATCGATTTGATGTGGTGGGAAAACTAGATGGAAGCAGATGAGATGACTGAAGCATGTAATTAAGATGCCTGCTGGAAGCCTGGTGAGGTGTTCAGGACCATTTAAGGAAGAGGTCTGGGTTCTTTGTTTAAGCTGCTGTCTTGTGACCTGACCTCAGGTAGGCAGAAAAGAATAGATGGATGGAGGAAATAGATAGATGGGTGGAGGATGGATGGATGGATGGAAAAGATCCATTATCACCATATAACACACACCTTGCAGCCAATCAAAATTGAGTATTCACCTGGACCATGGTATAAAATCTGAATAATCAGATGATTGATTGTTACCGGGGGATGAAGTTTGAATAAAGTGAATTACATCTTTAATAATTTAGCTTATCCTAAAAGCACATGTCCACATGATAAATCACCTGAGGCAACAAGACTTGATGTTAATGCTCATTATTGGTCTGATAATTCAGTTTATTCCAAAATAATGGAAGATGACTTCAAGTAGCAGGTTTGCACTGGTGACAGCTAATTGTTTAAAATGGTAAACGTGTGGATCTTCCAGCTTAAACAGGAAGACGTGTCTCATTTCATTCTGTCTCCATCTAACAAATCAGCAGCGATTCCCCTCGACTCAGCACAGCTCCAGACCTGCACTGATGAAATGAATCATAACGGCCACCGCCTGCTGTTTGCTCCTGGGTTGAATCAGTTGCTCGTATTTGTCACATTACTAGTCAAACTAAACCAATTACAAATATTACACATGTATTACTTCTGTGTGAGGTGGTGAGGGTGGAGAGGCTGATGGTGGCACTAACAATAAGCAATCAGTTTATTTAGCTGTGTCTAATCTAAACAGCAGATGTGGCTAAAAGGGCCACAGGTTGTGACCAGTGGACTGAAATCAGTTGTTGCAAAGTAAAAGCAACATATTTTATTTTAGTCCTTCAGTTTGATCTCAAACTTTGGTAATTTCTCTGTTTTTATTTTATATTTAAACCAAAATTTCCTTTAATTTGACTGTGTATCAGATTTTCTTTGCTTCCCCAGCATCCACAGACTGAGTCTTACATGGTAGGACTACATGAAATCACGTAATGATGAAACAGCGAGCTTGGGAACTGTTGGCACAGGTGTGTGCCATCTGACAGCCCTTCAGATGCCAGAAAACATGGTGAATAAGGGTGGCATGTTGCTCTTCTGATATCCAACCACTTACAAAGACAGTAAAACAAATGAAACAGGGTTTGAGTTTGAGGTCAGAGAAAGAGCAGAGATAAAGACTTTGACTTACAGTAGATTGTTCAGTCAGGCATTTGGATTTATGAAGAGCTACTGCATTCATTTCTCTGACCGCTTGTATACAGACTGAACATGAGGACATTGAATTCACATGGAAAGCAAGTGCTTTACATGTCTACTCAAGCACACAATCACTAAGCTATTGCGCTGCTGCTGCCAGATGGATCAGAAACTCTATTTTCTGGAGTGATTGCAAACTACTAAGACATGCATAGTAAGCTCGTGATCCATATAAAGGGAGAAACAGCCTTAGGAGTATTTTAAATAAAAAATCAGCTTAAATTAGATGGGAGAAATCTCCTTCCTTATTTTACCCTGTGGCCAAACTTAAAGTAGATGAACTATTTAGATTTGTAAACAGCAGAAATGCATGTGGTTTCATATGAGAGGAACATGAGATGTAACGGTCTATATGTGGATTCACTCTACATTAGGATCAGATCAATCCGGAGGTTTGGTTGCTTCCCTGCACTAACACACCTGATGCAAATCAAATGGATCCAACAGGTTATTATTACCCTTTTGAATTGTTTTGGACAGATGTGTTGGACATTGTGGACAACAAAAACCTGCCTACCAGCTCTTGGGTTTGTTTGGGTGACTTTGACACCCCTACTCTATCGCCAGTCAGTTTCAAGATGATAAAATACATTTTTCACACTACAAATAGAATTGGCTTATTAATTAAAACTCATTCCCTTTTATCTGGCACTCATGAATGACTGCGACAGACTGGGAATAAATCCACTGGGCCTAAATAGTTATTTTGGCTTTTTGTAGGATCACAGTGCAGAACAGCAATGCTCTCATGCTTTTGTTTTATTAGTAAAAAGGCTTGAAAGCTGTTTTGTTTGGATGCTGATGCTTGTTTTAGTCTTTCTCTGCGTTATTTATGCTACATGTTAGGATTGCTACTTCCCGATGTGTGCAAAGGCCATTTCTACAGCACAGATCTAATACTGTCCCCTGTACAGATGAAGGGATAAATAATATTAAGGTTTATTGGCAGTGACGAATTTAAAATGTCTAAAATATTTTTGCAACAAGGCCCAAGTTGCCCAACAGGCTAAACATCCATATCTTTAAGACCCTCACATGAATACCTTACACTACGCTGATCCACAGCAACATAATTAAACTTCCATGTTTAGGATATAATACAGCATTCACTGCCCCAGATCATCTATTAACATTATGTCTGATCCATAAAGCAGGAAATAGCATCTTAGGATAGCAAAAATGTGCAAAAATATTCCTGAGGGTCGTTGCTCAAAAGGTTTGGAACCACTGGGTGAACTTAATTATAATCAGAGGATGGCAGGTCAGGTCAAATGTGGCTGTAATGAGAAGGCTTATTAGCCATAAAAACCTGCTTTGCTTCTGATGCCATAATCAGAATCGTTGAATGGAAATAAGACAGGAGACTTCTTCCTTTCAGGAACTCAATTTTCTGTGCTTTCATTACTAGTTTCAATGCTTCCTGTGATTAAACCTCACAGTATCTGTTCGTCTGACTTTGTAAAGATCGAGACAGTGATTTATTTTTTCCAAGGGGAGCAGAAGAGTCCTGATGAATAACACATACTGAGTAAAATCAACAAACAAGTTTATCAAACAGGCAGCTCCACCGCATCCCAGAAAACAGCTGATGTGTTTCTGCCAGAAGTGAGCGCTCCGCCAGGGAAACGAGAAAGCAGTTCTTCATTAGTTTTGCCATCAAGCCAAAGGCAAAAACTCAAGGAGCAAGAAAGCAGCCAAAGAATTTTAATTCCTTTCTTTCTTAAATGGATGAGCCGCTGCATTACACGTGCTTGTGGAGAAAACAATTTCATTATGTGCGTCAGGCTGAAAGGTCATCTACATAAAATGCAATTGTCTTGCCTCAAGGCAAGACGCCGTGTTTGCAACAAATTACAGAAAAGGCTGCGGATTTATCATCTCTCACATTAAATCTGCAATGAAGCTTTGATTAGTGGCTTAAAAAGTCCATGAAAAAAATGTTTGATCTCTAATGACAACAGTGTTACATCTCATGCATCAGTCTGAATAAATACACTCAGAGAACAGAAAAGCTGTAATAAAAAGGCTTTTCTACATTTTCAATGTAGCTTATTTAAGAATTATGTTATAAATAGTAAAAGGTTTGTGCACAGATCTCCTTTAATTTTCTTCTTTACTGTGAATAATAAGCAACTATTCATTCCTACCTGCTTCCTTACCGGCTCCACACACAGACCATAGCTCCCACTCCTCCTTCCCAAACCCTTCAAGCCTCTAATAAACATGATATTTTAGTTTTGTGTGTGGTTGTATCCTGAAACGTGAATAAATGTAATAACTAAACAAAGAAAGTAAATTGAAAAATGACTAATGAAACCCACAAAAAACCCAGTAAAAGATTAAATAAGAAAGTTTAATTTATCTCTGAGCAAAATAAACTTGCTGAGTTGAGAGTATTTTCAAATGAGAACAAATTATCTCACAAAAACATCATTTCTGACACACAATGTACGACGGGAATGATCATAAAGAACAAGAAAACATTTTATTGTTTTATAATCTTACACCGTCAGATAAATAATAAATGTCATTTATGACCCAGAGGAGAAACAAAGACTGTTCTTAAAAAAAAACTTGTTAATCATTCACTATGGAGCTGTTTCATAAACCTTATAGCCTCCTGCTTTTAATAACAGAAAAAATAGAGAACACTGTGACCTCATGAAGCACTTCAGAAAGATAATGTTCCTTTAGATATTTCATTTGTAATGTCAGTGCTGTTGTGAAAATGGAAAATCATCATCAGTAAAAGCATCTCCCCACAAAGACAAACTGCAGATATATCCATGTGTGCTGTATGTGTGATAATCTCTCTGTGTGTTTATGTGAACAATAAGCCTCATTGAGAAGTTAATGTTATGAATCATAGGACATAAAAACAGACAAGCATAACAATTTGCACAATTTGTGGAATTAATGCAAATGATTATCCTTTAAAGACGAGCAACAAAAAACTAATCTAGCATCAAAATGAGTGCTCTTAAAGCCAATTACATGTAGGGTCACAATGTATAAAGGGTGTTTAAAAAGTATTTTTAGCTCGTCTCCGGCTCATCTTAACAGTCATCATGACTAATTGTTATTGGCTAACAGTCCTGATGAAACACAAACTCAGAGTCTGAACATTGTCTCCCTAGACCCCATTTATTGTCTTGCTTAAACATTGTGGAGGAGAGAAACAGGCAGCTACCCATCTCCTCTGACAGTTTTTCAATAAATTTCAAGTGCAATGAATCAAAGGGCCAACTGCTGCTAGTTCATCTTCTCCTTTTATTATAACGATTATTTTTCCTCCTCAGAGTGCCTCTAAACCCAGCATTTGCAATGCAATGGCTTCTGTTTACATACAACAACACGACACAGTGGCTGCTATTTGATGAGAATTCACACATCAGTCAGGAACCTTTCTCATCTCCCCTGTGGTGGCTGTGCTGTTTACCGAATGCATTAAACAGTGTAGATTAAGTAATATAACTCAATACAGCAACATTTACATCACTGACCCCTGAAGGTCCCACTAGTCCTCCCTCTGCGGTGTAGCCAATCTGCTTTGTGTCTTTTGTTAACGTGAATTTAAGTAGATAACATTCATTCCATCTATGTAGAAACCTGCCCTGTCTCTGATAGCCTAATGGGGAACCCTTTACACCATTATCCAAGGGAAAAAGCTCCATAGCAACAGGTGTAATTTGTCATAAAAGAGGCTTTTGAAACAAGCTGTTGCTGTTCTGAGTTGACCAGTGGCCCGGGTCACACTTTCTTTCTCACTGCTCCTTCCGTCCTTGGACAAGACCACAAGATAAACCCTCCTAGTAGGCAACATGCCTCCATCAACTGTAACGTGATGCTGAAGTGCCTTAGTGGAAGATACCGAAAACCTTTCTTGTTAATTCATTGTAATTCAGGCTGAAACGTGGCCTTTTAGTCCAAACCTGAAACAGCTCACTCGGTAATAGGATTCCTGCCCAGCTCCTTTGACATTTACAAGCTTGTCACCGGTTGAACTTCTAAACAGGCAGAATTGGTGCAGTTAGGTTACCAGTGGCATTAAATTATGTGCTCAGTCTAAGCAAAGTCAGTCAAAAGAGTGAAATCCCTGAACATTCGCTCTTTTTTTGGGTAAGAGGAAGAGGATTATGGAGTTATTCACCGGGGATGCCCGACGCTGCAACACAGCAGAATGTGTAAAAAACAATCCAGACATTCAGGCACTTCTTCCTCTGTTTGAAATGATCATACATGTAATTCGAGCCACATTCATTACCTGTACACGTTTGTTGATACATGAAGGGGTATTCAAGCTTCAAATAAATGATCTGTCAATGCTTTCCATCTTAATCTGCAGCAACAACAACCGTCTTTGCTCTGCATCTTAGGTAAGGATTGCATCTCATACACAATTTGAGTCTTTGTCATTTGTGCCAAATGGCTGCTCAGTCTCTACCACATCCACCTGTCATGCACAGACCCACATTGCAGTTTTGGATGGACTCTTTACATGTAGAACAACTCTTGTCTCTGTGTGTTTCCAGTTTAATCTTCAAACATCATAGCTGTCACCAGGTGAGCAAGCTTTGCAACGTGCACAACCCAGACATCAGCAAAGCTTAAAAACACAGTTAATTTACAGATAAAAACAGATTCTCTTCACAGATCTGTAAGGAGACAGATTACAGATAACAGTAAGTTCTCAGTTGTTTGTTTCCTCACTCATCACTGAAATCTGTGAGGTTGTTTTGGTTGATTATGTACAGCACTTTGTCGCAACCACAGTTGTTTTAAAAGACTTTATAAATATAGCTGAGATTAAATTTATTATTATAAATAAGGAGCAGTTTTAATGTCAATCCTTTATATTAAAACTCTCTGTATCATATTAGAAACATGCAGTTTCTGCATCACTTTATGGTAAAAACTCAGATACTTCTTCCTTATTGGATATCTAAGGCACTACAAAATACCAAAGCATAAGGCAATAAACAGCACATTTCACTTGTTATATGATTGTTTTTATATTTCAGTTATACTTTAGATTCTGAATTTTCTATCATTATTTCTTGCTTGAGGCTGGAAAGAGTTACAAGCTGACCTTAGTTCAGTGTGATATAATGGAGTCAACTGGAGAAGCAGGTGAATGACACTATCGCAACATCTGCGAGGCCAACCTGCAAGTGGATAAACACAAGTCCATCCAATTTTCTAAAGCATGTCTGAGGCCCTGTCGGAGCAGCAGCTCCCCTCTTCCTGGCTGCTGTCATGGTTTGGACCTTTTAGTTTAGTTTCCTGTTTTATTTTGTGTTTTTCCTTATATTTTGTATTCAGCTTTATTTCCTGTTCTTTAATTCACCTGTTTAATTAGTCTAACCATCACACCTGCTTCTCTTTTTGTCCCCTGTGTACTTATACCCACTGCTTTTCTCATTATGTTTACTGGATCACGTTTTTGCTGCTAAATTGCTCTCATGTCCTGTTTTCTAGTCATGTCATGTTCTTTCAAGTCTTGTTAAGTCTATATGAAACATCCTTATATTCGCCTGCCTCTTGGCCTGCATTTGTGTCCACAGCATCTTCAGACCATTACAGCTACTTACCACAAACCAGATGCTTACACCTACTGAGTACCCTGTGGAGGGAAATCCTTCCAGCTGCTTGTATCCTCGTTCTTATTCGTTTAATTGCTGCCCAAAGATCAGGACCATAGGTCCACTGACATCTTTCAAAACTGCATTTGCATTTCCAAACTGAAACAATTCAGATGTGGCTTCATTCAAAGGTTTTCAATCTTACATAGATTTTTCAACACATCTATATTACAGATGGCTTATTTTTAAAAGCAACCTGGAACGATATGTAATCACAGACATTCAGAAACAAAAAACAAGGGAAATGTGTATTCAGGAGGGCATTAAAGCAGCCCGGTGATGTTGTTGGTGGCGGCTATAAAGCTGGCTGACTCATTGCTCCTACTCCTACCTACAGCAAGCGTCAGCACTGAGTACTAAGCAGGCAGCACAGGCAACATTAACATGGGCAGGACTTGGAACAGCATCGGAAGGAACTGGCATGATGGATTTTCTGACAGCGAGGGTGAGGGAAAGCCTCAAGCGGACTGCTAAGGTAACACAGTTGTAGATTTACAGTAAACCATCCATTTCTATTCCTGTTTCTTTCTCACTTTGACACACCGGTGTCACCTCAACATCAAATTCTCACTTTGCCTATCAGGGCACATATATTCTTCTACATCTTTCCAGGAATTTTTTTTCACCAAATCCAACGCAGAAGGTTTACAAAATGATGTAGCTGCATTAGAAACAGTTTCTGGCCAAAAGGTTCATCTTCGTCTCACCCATGACTTGAATTAATTTATTTTTACCTCATAATTTCACCATTTTCCTGATACTGAATGTGCATCTAAGCTGTTCCCGTGTTTAAAACTGAGCATAATGCGGGTAAAATCTGAATGAAACTTGTGTTAAACAGAAATGAACGACGCAGAGAGGCATTTATAACCGGATGTTATGTGGTAGCTGGGGTGCTGAAGACACACGAAAGACCAAACCACATTTGTTACAACATTTGCAGAAACACAACACACATCAGACCAAAATGTGTGAACAAAGTGTGTTTACACTGAAGGTGTTTGTGTACCATGAGGATGCTGTGCAGAATCTGAGCAGAATATTCATTTAAATAAAAAAAAAAAAACACATCAAGACTGACTGTTTATTGGCTTTCAAGCTCTTAAAAATGCTTCCCTACATGTAATCTACAAGATCTACCCAGAGACTTCAGTCTGTCTCGTGTTAAACTTATTCTAATCCTTATGCAGCTTATCAATAAACAAAACAACACACTCTAGTCTACATTAATGCCAGGCTGTTAATACAAGTACTGTATGAGTCTTATTAGTTTCTCCTGCCTGTAAGTAAAATCCCTATGTGTATTTATCTACTTTCAGGGGATAAAGAAGAAACACTACAGTGTGTGAATGAGCTCTGAGGTGAGACGAGCTGTGGCATTGATTGTTGACAGCGAATGGCGTCTTGGGAGCAGAGCTGAACTGACAGCGGTTTTTGTGCCCGCTCGGCTCTGCTGCAACCAGTCACTAACATGCTTTATGGTCTTAACAAGTTATCTTCTTTCCTCCTGGAAGCAACGTCTGTATAACACATTTATAATGTGAGGATTGTGCAGCGCAACCCAACAATTGTGTGAAAGTGCAACGGGACTGAATCGCCGTCTTTGCCTGGGAAATAATACAACCATTTCTGTTGAGACTCGTTCATTAATGTCAGAAAAAGCAGAACTGTCTGAGTCAATCTTTCCTTTGCTGTTCTAAACTAATATCCTCAAGGCTTTTGTTTTGCCAAACAAGAATTGTACAAAAACACAAAAGGAGGTGAGGCACAAACCCAGCCATCAGTCTCTCCCCTGGTAAAAGCAAAGGAAGTAGTGCTTTTCATCAGTGTGACTGATGAAGTAGACAGTTTGCTGCAAGCCAAACCATCCCTCATATTTCCTTTAGTCTTCCTCACAGTGTAGGGAGCAGGACACGAAGCCATGCTGGGAGAGAATGTGCAAGCCTCCACAGGAAGCAACACTCCATCATGCTCCTGAAGTACCATCATATGTTATGTTTTATTGAATGATGATAGGAATTTGGTAATTACCAATGCAACTGACTCAGTCATTTCATTGCTCAAGCAAAACACTACCTGAAATCCTTCCATTAGAAAACCAGTTCAGCTGCAGGTGAAGCACGTCAGCCGCAAAACGTCCTCGAGGATACAACCTAATGGGTGTAAATTACACAAACGCCTCCACAGATTTACTCTTACTGTCCAGTGAGGATTAAATGGACTGTGGGCAAATTGACAGAGGCAACAGAACACCAGAAGATGTCACTGGAAATCAATGACTTTTAACACAAGACAAATCGATCAGTTAAAATAGTAGTGCATATAAGATGCCTTTTAAAAAATACACTGCAGCGAATGTCAAGCAAAATGAGCTAAAACATATAAAACCCACTAGAAAGCTGGTTTATGATTAGCTAATTTATCTGGCTAAAAAAACAGATATAAATAAGGAATGCAGCCTGAGGGTTGAAGTCAACATGGTTCATTTTAAGTGGAAGGAGCAATGAGAAATATTTAAAAGGAATGATATGTGAATAGGATCCCTGCTGAGAAATAGTCTGAATAATGTGCAACAATGGATCATCCTTTCCAACAGAATGAAAAGGAAAATATGATGCTGTCACATTATCGTACAAGCTATTCTCAATTTTCTGTTCTTCAGCTGTCATCGTCAGTTTTGCTTTATTTGCAGGAATCAGCTGAGAGAGACTGAAACAGGGGGTCTACCATACCAAAAGACTGTTATAAAAAGGTCCTTAAATACACTTTAGTTATTCTGAATCTAACAGGAAGGCATTACAAGGAGCTGTTAGAAATAATACACCTTAGTGGAGGACTCAGTGCTTCGTCCTTTCCAGAGTCAGCGTGGTTAGATGTTTTAGTGTGAATAAACATCTCTGGCAACACAGAATAATAAGCTTAGTTGTACATTTTTAAAACATTACAGTCAGCGATAAAAAGAACCTTAATATTGAAATGCTGAAAAAATAGGAAACTGTATAAAAGGAATGGTTGGATGCATATTAAATAAAATTTAAGCTAGAAAAATTCTGTGTTTTATCAGGATGCATGCTATAATATTCCTGGTTAAACCACTGCATACCTTTCTGTTCCACATATTTTATTGTATTCAACTAAATTATTAATTCATTAATCGTTAATTATGAATATCTTTTTAATATTTTCCTCGACTTTTTCCCACTTATATTTTCCTCAGGTGAGGGGGGGGGGGGGGGGTAAATTACCGTCTCAGTAAGGAGGAGGGCCAGGACATGCGGGGTTTCTTCAGTCCAGGTCGCAGCTTCTCCAGGGTCCTGTTCCGGCACAGGTAGCGCTCCGTGTCCGAATTGAAGCGTTGTTTGATCCGTATGTGGGTCCTGGGCTGTCGCCATAGATGTTTGGGGGGCTTCGCGAGCCCCGCTCCTTCTCTGCTCAGCGTCGCGCACTCCATTTTCTACTCAAGTTGCTTACTTGTTTTTTTTATTATTCTTTTGTTTTGTAAATATACTTTTAAACTGGATTAAAATGAAGCAAAGAGAACGAACGCAAAGCAGAAGAGCTTCCTGCTAGACTGAGGAGGAAACCGCGCGCTTTAACGCAAGAAGAGCGTCGCGCGCAGCATGATAGTGCGCTGCTGTCCTCGAGCCAGAGTGCTGAATCGAGCGTGAGCTTCTCAGTCAGTAGTACCAACTCTCCTTGCGTCTCTTCCTAGTCTCTCCACCTCTTCCTCTTGTCTCAGCACTCCGCTCCTTTTATTGCTCTCCGCCTCACCCGTTTCTCTCCACCCTCACCTCTCACGTTGCTTCCCTCACCAGCTTCCTCCTGGTATCTCCATCTGCTTCCCTATCTGTCGCGCGCTCTTAACTGTCAAACTGCCAGTCTTGACCATTACACCATACACACACAACATTGTGGTGTTTTTAAAACAATGCGTGTTAGCTGGAGTCATGTGACAAAGCAAATAAATTATGAATATTCCCGCAAAACTTTCCAGTAGAACAGATTTATTTAGTCCCTTTCTAATAGTAACTTTATTTTTTTATTTGTCAAAGCGAGAAAAGCACAGGTGAAAGCAATTTTGTTGATAACGACTCTATGTATTCTATGACCAAATCCCTGCAATGAGAACAGTTGGAAGGCAGGACTGAATGGAGCCTCATCATTAGTGCACTCTTGCTTTGCCAAGCCAACATATCTGACATGTAAAAAAAAAAAAAAAACTTCCAGCTGAATACCTGCAGCTACCCTTATTTAGAGCTGCGACGTTGCAGTGAAAAAGCCTAATGGGTGTTTTTTCCAACCTATTTCTCTCCGATAATAAAATTAAACCGTAGCCTGTCAAACACTGACCATCTGCACATTGTGCTAATCTGCTGTCCGAGCCCAGATTGCAGTTTATGCTCCAGTCTAGTTCATTCCCATTCACAACAGCTCCAATGGGTGACATAAATAAAGAATAAAAAATGCTTTGCCATGCATACACTGTGTGCAAAGTTTTCAACAGAAGACAAACAAAAGAAAACAAACAAAGGTTTTATTTTAAATGATTAGCTAAGGCAGATTTTTAAAAACAAGAAAATACTTATATTTATTAAATGAACCATTGTTTTCCTCGGACATCATTAGTTTTTTCAGCATTAACCATAAACTCTCCACAGTCCTGCAAAAAGTTTATAATCCACATCAATCCGCTCCAGCAAGGCAGAGGTTATGTTTTCAGTGGCATCTGCCTGTTAACATAACTCAAAAGGTTATGGACAAAAGCTGATAAATTTTTATGATATCTCAGAAATAGAATAAAAAACAAGGAATTTGATTTTGGGAATGATCCAAATCACCATCTGGATCCAGGAATGTTTCTAAAAGACTGTGTTATTGAGAGAAAGGGATCATTTTGCCATTACAGCTTCTAACTCGGCACATAATCCCCAGAATCAATGGCAAAAGAACTTTATATGACCTCATAGCAGATGTTGAAAACACAAATAGCTGATCCAGACGATCACCATTACAGAAAATGCAAATTGCTGCAAAAACTCTTGCAGCCACTTGCTTCCTCTTTGTGTCTAACGGGATGTTTTCAGGGCCAAGATGTGTGATTCTTCTTGAGGATGGAAAAAGATGTAAAATATATTAGCTTGAAGTATGGGAGGGTGCATGGGGTGGGCTGTTGGGCCTTTTGGGGTTTTTCTCAGGTAAGTCACCCTTTAACCTAGCAGAGGTCGGCGTGCTTAGTATGAATGCAGCAATTTAATCAAGAACATGATAAGTGTTGATGTAGAACATCATATACACTCACAGAAACATACAAAGAGTGAATGTCCTTACAGAACATTTTAGTTTTAACTGTGCAGACGCTCCTGTTGATCAAATGATGAAACCTGTATGTGCACATGTTGCATTCACTGACATGTCTGCTAATCCAAAAATGGAAAATTCTGTGCTTTCATAGTAATGCAGGTAGGAAACGCAGGTAGAAACACTTTTTAAGCACTTTTAAAGATGTTTTAATGATTTTTTAATTATACATTAATTATATATTTTAAACAGCTACGTGTGTTTGAATTAATTATGTGTGTTTTTAAATGACTTATGTATGTTTAAAATAAGAGTTTTATTATTTTAAAATGTGCAATTGTACAACTTGTCTTGTTTGTCCTTTAAGTTGCTGTTATTCTAATTTAAAATTAGTGATTCAGTCATTTGAATAGAATAGAACTGCATCAACCACTGCAATCATGGTGTGAACTTTACCAACATTGTCTAAATACAGACACCACACAGGAAGTCAAGCACATAATTTAAATGTATAAGGAAACAATCACAAAAGGTGAAATTCCTGCTTAAATATGCATTTTTCATGAGCCTTTGCATTCTTTGCACACCCGCTGCTGTGGATTTGTGAATCTGGAGGAAAGTGTATGCGATTAGGATAATAAAGCTATATCAAACTTTATTATTGAAGCATGAAAGTAGACACTGATCTAAAATTACTCCAAAACACAGAACTTTGGAATAATATGAAAAGACTACATGCTGCATTCACGTGCACTTTGCTATCTATATCCATATAAATATCAGTTTACACTGAATAAATATTTGAAATTGTCTGTTTCTTGGGCTGAATGGCAGTGTTGCACAGTAGTGTGGTGGTTTGCATCGGCGTCTCAAAGCGAGAAGGTTGGGACAGTGTTCTTTCTGTGCAGAGTTTGCATGTTCTCTTCGTGTTAGCATGGGTTCTCTCTGAATAATCCGCTTCCTCCCATCATCCTCAGACATGCATGTTAGGTTAATTGGTTTTAAAAATTGCCCTAAGAAGTAAATGTATGGGTTGTTGTCTCTCTGCGTGGCCCTGTGATGGACTGGCGACCTGCTCAGTGCATACTCTGCCTCTCAATCAATGCTTGCTGGGATAGGTTCCAGCCATCCACAACCCTTCATTGGATTAAGCAGTATGGAAAATGGATCAATGAAGGTCTGTTTCTTTGGGAGGTACCTGAAGGGCCAGACAGATTATAGAGATGGATCCCCCATGACCACCTACTACTCCACCCGTGACAAAGATTACAGAAGACTTGGATTTAAGAATTGCAGCTTTCTCTTATAAACTCTGGGAGAAGTGTGTTCCCTGTGGTTACCAGGATAACAAATTTATGGGGAAGGAGACCTTAACAATACAGGAACTTATAGTTAGAGTGTGAATGTAGCTGAGATCTGATGGGAATGACTTTAAAAGCTAAGCACATTTATGATTGGACGGTTGCTGTCTGTGGCCAGAATGGCTCCATAGATAAAGATGTGATATGTCTGCTGCTGTGTATGTAGATAAACAGCTCCTTCTATGATAATAGAAACACAAGTTGATAGGAAAGACAACAGTTTTTGCTTGATGTGTGAAATTTTTCTGACCTTTGATTTTATTCCACACTTCACCTTTAAACAGTTTATTCAAAAGGTGATAAGAGGTATTATTATGAAGATAACATAACATAATAATTATTATTAACAGTGATATTAAAAAGATAAAAGACTTGAGGGTCAGTCAAACCATGGGTTTATATTTATTTAAACTCATTAGGACATCAGAAATAAACATGCACTTGTGCTTAAACTGATGGAAAACTTTGAGCCACATCATATTTTAAAAATTGTGTATCCAAAAAGGATTTTCAATCCGAAACAACAATCATTATTGTGCTATACTGTTCACCTGCTCGTCATTAATACCTCGACAGTGCATATACACCGGATGTTTTTAAATGTAGAAATATGGAAATGGGAGTTTTTGATGTGCAAGCCTGGGTGAAGATTTGCAGCGGAGAGACAGACCAAGATTCCCACCACAGGCTTCTCAGATCCACCTTTCTTCCTGTTGCTGCAATTATTAAGCTTTCATCACAACCTGAACCCACAAAATGGATTCGCTGCCAGACTGCTGCTTCACTGTCACTCAGAAAGTTTCTGCTGTTCGAACAGAAGACCTGCTGTTTTACTTGGTGTTCAGTCCTTCATTGAGCCTGGAACAGGAGGCCACAACACACAGAGCTAATGAGCTGTGGAAATTCTACCTGCTGACCTCAGAAAAAAAGCATTATTTTCCATCTCAAAGGATGATCAATCAAATATCCTGGTAAATATGAATGCTGAGCTGGATGTGCATCAGCTCTCCAAAGCAGCGCTGATAACTATCAGTTCCTGCTTTGTAGTCGTATGAGGGGGTGAAAGCATAGACTAGATAAACATATTTAGAAAGTGAAAATCGTTAAAAACTTCCCTCCATTGTGTTTTCTGTATGTGGGAATTCTACTAGAGCAAATGTCTTTCAATACAGACTAAGGATGAATAAACAGGAATGAGGTCTTTCCTGTGCAATTCCTCATTTTCCACATGTTACAAAGCAATTTTCACATATGGGTGAATGACGCTTTTCTGATCATTTTTCTTGGCGACTGAAGAGAGAAAAGAAGGGAAGACAGACTGAAGGCACTGACCGATGCTCATCATGGCTGGCGAGAGCTCGGCTGTACAACACTTCCAGGCGGTCTAGCGGCAGGCTGTGCCCGACAGACCGCAGGTTGTCATATGGGTGGTCCTGAGAGGAGTATCTCCTTCGCAGAGGAGGCAGCAGAACAGTGCCGGAGAAACGCCGCCGTACCACCTGGTGGATGGATGGAAGAGACTCCCGTCGACCCTGCATACCCCAAACAAAGCAAAACAGGAAAAGCTTAGCATAAATTCATGTCAGCTGCTGTTTTAAATAGATCATAGAATCCACTGATTTGCAATAAAAAGCTTTGTGATGTTTTAGAATTACAGAAGTTTATTCATTAAATATGGTTTGATCTGAGTCACAGTTCTTTCTATCTATCTATCCATCCATCCATCCATCCATCCATCCATCCATCCATCCATCCATCCATCCATCCATCCATCCAT
>JBAMIG010000015.1:4862668-4889871 GCA_037177335.1 Kiunga ballochi
GAATCATTTCTTTAATTATATATATATATATATATATATATATATATATATATATATATATATATATTTGCTCCTGAAAGTGAATTGAAAGGAAGAGTATTTTATAATTCATTGTTATATTTATACTTAACTGAATTGTTCATGTTGTTGCATTGATGTAATCTTAGTACTGTGTGTTTTTAAAGCTGTGTATTAATACACTACTTACTATCGAGCTACAGAACCGATCTGCAAATGCTGATATTTAGATGGTACACTATTATTTCACCAAGACTTTAACAACATGTCCTGAAATTAATATTTTCTTTTCTTTGTTTAAATGATCTGCACGTCTGATCAGTCTATGATCAGATAAATGTATGAGTTTAGCAACCAAACTAACTTGGATCTTTTGTAGGTTTTGGGCCATTTGGAGAGCACACCGTCAACGCTAGCTGGGTAGCAGTTCAGGTATTTTTAATTTTGTTCATCCATACCATCATCATAATTAATATGCTCATCATTTCTGGTTTTTTATCACTTTGGCTGGTTGACTAAAAATAAATGTGAATATATTTACTGAGGATTTTTTCATTATAAAAATGTGAACGTTTGTCCTTTCTGTATAAAAAATAAATGAAACATTTTGATCACGCTATCAGCTGCTTCTGAACTTGTTTTTGTAGGAGAGATTTGTGACGCTCTGATAGTTGCTTCTCACTGCGTAGCATTATTTGTCAGAGGCTTTCTGTGGGGGGTGACGGTGGTTGTCAGGGTGTCTAGACGGAGTTGATAAGGATATTAGAGGCAAACAAAAGGGGGCATTGTAGTGGGGTCACAGACATGGTCAAACGAGCTTCTTTTCAATATCGGTGTGTGTGTGTGTGTGTGTGTGTGTGTGGGTGGGTGGGGGGTGTTTGGGGTTACGTGTCCTGCCGGGAAACAGGGGGAGGTGTTGGTTCAGTGTCTGAATTTGACATAGATTTGTCTTTCTTTTGATATCATGGATTGTATATTTTATTCACAGCTTTTCTCCTAGAGCTCTGATGAGTAAATTAATGCTTAGCTGTCAGCGTATTGTTTATTATATTTGCTTTTGTTTTTCTTATTGTTGAAATAGAAAGACAATCGAGAGTCCTCTCTGTTGTAAATACTAATGGGCAGCCAGGGAGTGAAACATACTGTTGACTTGTTTAAAACTAAAAACTACTCAAAGATTTATTCTGTTTTTAGCTTCAACATAACTAGGAGGATCAATTAAGCAGTAATTTATACTGCTATAGTATAATATACTATAGTAATTTATCAGTAATTGATCAAATGGTTTCTGTTGTATGAATAAAAAAAAAGCATTTTCAGCTTTGTAAAAGTACGGACACGCGTTGCATATTATCCATCCATCCATTATCTACCGCTTTGTCCCTAACGGGGTCGCGGGGGGGCTGGAGCCTATCCCAGCAGCCGCGTTGCATATTAGCTTAATAAATTTACAATTTGTGTGTTTTTGTTTATGTTGACAGGAGCTGAAGAAGCTCGGGCTGGGCAATAATGTAGAACTGCATGTATGTGAGGTGCCGGTAGAGTACCAGACAGTCCAGAGTTTGGTTCCCTCATTATGGAAGCAGTATCATCCGCAGGTAAGAGGAAAACCGCATTTCACTACATATTTACTCCATGGTGTCCGGTTTGTTGAGGTTATTTGGTTCTGTGGGCTTTTTGTTGTCAAATGTTGTTTAACTGAGTTAAAGAGACAATGAAACAAAAAGGAGTGTGTATATATATGTATTTATATGTGTATATATTTATTTATATATATATATATATATATATATATATTCATGTAAGATATTTCAGATTTAGTTTCTTATGGGATTATTTTTATACATAATAAATGCTTCAGGTGTAAAAACGAGCGCTAGCAGAGACATGATAGAAGTAATTCTGACTTTTTATTTCTGTTATGTTCTTCGCATACAGTTGGTCGTTCACGTTGGAGTCTCTGGTATGGCCACAACTGTCACACTTGAGAAGTGTGGGAGAAATCATGGCTACAAGGGTCTGGACAACAGCAGCTTCTGTCCCGATTCACAGTGTTGCATTGTGGGAGGCCCAGACTGTATCAAGTCAGTTATTGACATGGAGTCAGTTTGCAAGAGAGTGACTGCATCAGGGCTTGGAGTTACTGTTTCCGTTTCCAAGGATGCTGGAAGGTGATATAACTGTCTTTTATTACTTTTTCCTTTTTCCCTCTTGTAGGAAGGTGTTTTGATCTTTTTGCTATTTACTCCTGCATGTTTATTCTCTTCCTGGGTGAAAACATTCACATCACCATGCTAAAGGCCTGCATCTTCTTTTAGACCATTCTCAGTTTTCTCCATATGACTGCCTGAGAAAATGCTAAACAAAGCAAATATAGTGCTAGCAGCTTGGTTGCAGCATGTTATGGTAAAATTATGGTGTATTTGTGCCTTTTGCATTGTTTAATCAGCATCCCAGTGATACGATTTCACTTTCCTGACTGATGTAAGCTGTCAGAGAGTTTTTGTTTGTCCAGTGAGGACTTTGTTTGTGTTAAGCAGCAAATGAACATAAAGTTTTTTACAGTGTAAATGCAGCTGTGGTGAAGTTAGTTCATAAAATTCAGCCTTTGCAGATTAAAAGTCAAATATGGTTAAAACAGTTTTACTGTTTATGAAAAGCTGAAAACTTTTTTTTAGCACAAATATTTCCTTACAGTAATTATGTTAATAGTAATAATTGGTTATAACATTATTAAAATGATCTACACGACTCATATTGAATTGTTTTGCATTTACAGCAATGCAGACTGGTTTCAGTGCTCTTCTCTTTGCATCGTAGAGGCAAATAAATTCACGTCCTCTTGTAGTAATGAGTTATTGGTTCTTGGACAGACGACGTTGCACTTACCTTTTGTGGACATTCCAGCTAATGGCAATAATCTCCTGAAGTAAACGATATTTTGTGGGATTGTAGTAATAGAGGTTAATGCAAATTCACTGGTAAAGCTGTAGTTTACTTTCTGCTGCTGAATATATTTAAAATCTGTAAAAGCCGTACAAAGACCCGCTGATTTAAACGTTTTATTACTCAGACGTTGCCACTCTACAGTGTTTTTCTTCCTGTTTCCCCCTGTGCAGACGCATCTCCTGTGTGCTCATTGGGATGATGCTCAGTAGAGGAGAAATGAAATGCTGTCATGTAAATAAGTGTATTTTTTAAACAGCAGGTTTAACTAGGAAGGCTAGTCCTAAATAACTCCATATCCCAGAGCACACATGGTGCTGCCCCTCCTCCTATTATAGAATCTGCTGTGTAAAGACATGCAGTTGTGCCTTTTGTTTGCCAAAGTGAGTCACTTCATTCATGACTTCCTGTCCCAACAGGTATCTTTGTGATTTCACCTACTACACATCTCTGTACATGAGCCACGGTCGCTCTGCCTTCATTCATGTGCCTCCTATTGGAAAGCCTTACAGCGGGGAAGACCTGGGCCGTGCGCTGCAGGCCATCATTCAGGAAATGCTGGAGCTACTGGAGCAGGCCAAGGAGAAGATCCACTGCCAGCAGGTCATTCACTAAGTGTCCTCCAAACGCCGACCAGCCTCTCCAACCTTAACTCCATAAGAGAAATTGCACTTGACCACAAGTAGCCAAACTTCTTGTTTTTCTTTTGGAACTATCGTCTTTAATCTGACATGATGAAATCCCTGACATTAGGTTTTTATACTGTCTGTTTTCGTTTACTTGCTTGTTTGCTTTTTGTTTGTACTGTCGTTACACCTCATTCAGTTATTTGTGTCTCCCAGTAGTGAGAAGATAAAATGGGTTGACCCTAGGTCGCACTAAAATTGAAGCTTTTATTGAACTTCCAAGGAGCAAGAAGCATTCTGATTTTAGAGTTTATAGGAAAAAAAGTGAGAAAATGAGAACATAGGAGCAAAGAGCTGCTTGCATGTGTTCATATGCAGTTTAAAAAGGATCGGTATATTACAATATTTAACCCCAAATGTGACTTTTATTAATGCACCTTATAGAGTTAGGGTTATTCAGATGTTATAGAGGACACATCTGGGGACACGTAGAATCAGAATGCTTCTTTCACAAACTCTCCATTATAATTTAGACGTTGTTTCATCACAATGCATTTTATTTAGCAGGTGTTCACACCTTAATGGGTTAAATAGTTCATGTACATAATGCTTTATGTTAGAAGTGAAAATGTTTGGCAGAAAACTGTTTGCTAATTTCACTTTTCTCCGCATGCTTTTTCTTTCCCAGCCGTCCTGTCTCGTTGCCCGTTTGACGCTAAATTGTTTCTTGAGTTCTTTTTCTTTATAAGAAGTTGTAAATTTGCCTTCATTTACAAAGGTTATTTAAAATCAGGGAACGGGTTGGTTCCAGCTCATACTTCCCCAGTTTTGTTCGGCCCAGTTCTGACAGAAAACAGGAAGACATGTCTGCCCCTCTGAGGTCTGGCCCTGGGCTGTGCAATGTTATTTTCCAGATCTCTTTCACCAAATACAGAAAAAGTCATGTCATGCTTTTATTATGGCTGCACAACTGTTGAGGAGAGAGTTTTGGCTTTTAGTTTTAGTAGTAGACCTTTTTTTTTGGTTTTAAAAGTTTGCAAAACTGCAGTAAACAAATGTGTTGTACAATCTGAACCGTCCATCAGTTGCTTTTGTTGTTGTTTTTTTACTATAGCAGTGCTGTTTGTTAGACCTACACCAGGGACGTCTGTCAAGCGGCATGCAGATGCAGTGGAACGCCTCAAATTTTCTCTTTGCATTCGTCAGTGTGTGAAGATGTGTAACGGCTTGCATCACGGAGATGTTTTATCAAAAACGGTACAAAATGCAGGAAATATGCAAATCAAGACCAAATTTCTATCTATTTTTGATAGTTGTGCAGTCATAATGATCACTTCTTGCTCAAAGCTTTCTGATGTCCTCTTCCATGAATCGCATGTAGTTTCTGTAGTTGTGACAGAAGTTGATTTGGTGAAGTTGGACTTCTCATTCAGCAAGTTCAGTCAAAATTGGGCCTTGATTTTTTATTTCTGTTGCACTATCTGCTTTTGTACATCAGTTTACTTAACCTGGAGTTTCTCAAACACTGTGAAAGGTTGCTTTCTAAAATATATTTTGGTTTCTGTCACTTTAACGCGAAACATGTAGCTTTTTAAACAAACGCATCCAATTTTAACCTTGTTTTTTTTTCCCCCAAATGATGATGGAGATCTATGTAAGAAATGCTTTATCAGTGACTTTAATTATTCTTTTTTCTTGGCTTTGCTTTGTGGTGACTTGTTACACCAAAAAGTCCCATCATTGTGTCTGGATGGTAAAACTTCTAGGTGTAAATTAGCTGTTTTATGGTTTTTTCTTTTGTTTTTTACTGGGTTTTCTTTTGTTTTAGAGTCTCCCTGACTTCTGAGCAGACAGGACATCCTGTGTGATAGGAGTTAGTAGAAACTTTAGGATCAGACGGTCTCTTTACTACATCAGCAACCTGTGCAGTCCAGCAGAACTGTGAGGAAGCTACAGGTGTAGGTTTTCACTCATATAGCTAGGCTTGTAATACTAAAACTGTTCATTGTATCACATCAGTTGTTAGGCAAATTAGAACTATTTAAATAGGTTGTTACTTTTATTACTGGTTTGGACAGCACACAAAGTGCTGTAGGATCCCGAAGCCTTTCGATAAACTTGTAGCCAACCTAAATTGTGCCATATTCTTTGCATTTTAACACGTATTGGCTATATGGCTTTAAAATCTCTTGAGTTATCAAATATTTACGTTCTGTTTTCAGTGCTGACATTTCACGATGTAACTTTCTGAGTTCTTAGCTGTGAAAGGGTTGTGAAGAAGCTGACTGCACAATTTTTACCTCAAGTTTACCTTTGAGGTGACCCCTGACCCCCAAGTCTCTCCTGTGCCTTGCAGTCATTTGTGTGTCCTGAAAAGGTCTTACTGATTCTCAGTGGGTCAGTTCAAAGATGTATTGCTAATTCTGTCCAGTCAGATGTGTGGCTACCTCAAAAATACTTCTTTTTTTTGTTAATCTTACTGTGTGCTCTGTACACCAGCATTATGGCTCTGTGATTTATTATGGGTTCCTATGTTTAGGAGTAACCTCTCCTTCTGTGTCATTAACAAAGCACTGTTAACATTGGTAATTTTGTTTTGTAAAAGAGGCTTTGAATTAAAGAAGACTAAAGAATACATTGAATGTCTTTTTATTATTACATAAAGCTAATAAATGGACACTTACTGCACTTTTTCAGTCATGCTCAACTTGCCCAAGAACACTTCGACATGTAGTTAGGAAAGCCTGAAATCAATCCCCGAACTGTTTAAAGAAAACTGCTCTTCTTGAGTCAACTTTATGAACATCACAAATGAAGACAGGCAATTTGCAATTTGCGTGGCAGTTGTGCAAAGATAGGATCCATTAGCCAGCATGAAATGAACAGTGTTAGGAGACACAACTCCGCTTTAAAAATAAAAACGACGACCTTTTCACTGCCGCCATATTTTTATCTGCACAATATGGATCATTTTTTAAAGCCACATTGACAACTACTAATTATTTGACTAAGTGTGCTGAAGTGAACTGAATATTTTAAACTGTAAATAAATTTTTTCTTCATTTTATCTTAAAAAATATAGCAAAACTAGCAATCCTGCATAACAAATCAGTTTAATTCTGTAACATTTACACAAGTCCAGGCTTAGAGTTAGCAATGGTAACCGTTTTATAGACTATTTTTAAAGCACTGAATGGAAATGTATATAAAATTGGCACATATAGTAATTACATAGCCTACTGTGCCATTTGTTTATAATTTTCGTTAATCATCCATTATAACAAAGATTCCTGTGATAGGCGCCAGTCACCCCGCAGCCCTGAATCGAATAATATAAAGTTGATGGTGACATAATGCCATTTGTGTCATTGACTGTGGTTTGTTTCTAACAGCGGTGTACTTTTTACCGGCGGTCACAGAAATTGAAATGAATAAATACAGTCAGAGTGAGAGTTCTTTCATTTTGGCCTATCTGCTTCTCGAGCCTCCAGTAACGTCACACGTTGCGCGGCGCAGGAAAGTCCGTCACTGCCGCTGACTGTTGGACCTGCAGAAGCTCTCGAGGTTCTGTTCCATTTTTTTATTTGGGTCCAAATTCAAGCTCCAAGTGACGTTCTTTAAAACAAATATCGACCAACTATAGACTATTTAGATTTTACTAATCTTCATAGAAACCCGGAAATCGTTGAGTAAAACGAAAGTTAAGGGTAGAGATGAGTGTGGAGGCGTACGGGCCGAGCTCCCAGACCCTCACCTTCCTGGACACCGAGGAAACGGAGTTGATTGGAGCGGACACCCAAGGCTCCGAGTACGACTTCACTGATTTTACGCTTCCGAGCCAGACGCAAACACAAGGCCAGACCCAAAGCCAACTTGACAGCCAGGTTTGAAGCTTTCAATTTCACGAAAAGGCGCAAATTACTGACGTTAGCGGTAGTTAGCTAGCTCTGTGCTAGCTTGCTATTATTGGATCTGTTTATACGTAGCTCTGTTAGCTTACTTAGCACAGCAACATTATCACCTATACTATTCTTAAGTAATGTTAGTTGTGTTATCACGTATATTGTAACTGATAACATCAAACCAGAAAAGGGAAACGTCTTCCTCTAACAAAGACTGTATTAGTTAACACTGACAATCTGTCAAGTTGTAATTGAATTGTGCTTAGCGCAATGTGCGCCTCTCTCGTTTACCGCTCTTCGTTAGCATCGAGATTGTTTGGTATTGTGCTGTGCTGCAGGTTAATGGTCCAGATGAGAGTCTGCACAACGGCGGACTGGATGACTCTCTGGCCAAAACCAGCCAGTTGTTGGGCGAGCTCAACTTTGAGGAGGACGAGGAAGATGCGTACTACACCAAAGATCTACCTGTGCATGCTTGCAGGTACTGTGAGCACGAGTACAGATCAGAGAAAGTGCTTACATAATTTCATTGGCTTTATTGTGTTTATTCCCCAACTTTCACAGACCTGAGTGTTCTCAAAACTATCATTTTTATCAATAAACAAGTCACAAGGGCTATCTTTATTAGCAGTTTTCAAATCAGTGTAGCTAATATTTAAACTCTTTATTACATGTCATAACTTGTAATTAAAGAAAAAAACATTTTAAAGTATGTTCTGCATATTGTAAAATTGCTTAACAATCAAAATAAAGCTCATATGCATAGACAATAGATTTGTGCTGAAATATAATATCTGTATTTATTTAGTATTATTCACTCAGACAGTGTTTCCAAATAGTTTTTGACATTAGAGGAATCTTTAAATTGATTATTGGAAAAATGTATCAGTTTTAAAAGTGCAAGGGAAAGAGTTGTGTGTAAGGCAACATCATTATCAAGTGAAACAGAAAATGTGGTATTGAATCTAATAAACATTTATGACTAAATGCATTTAATTGCTTGTAACATTTGATATTATGTGGTGTTCAATAAGTGATCGGTGTAACCAGTTTTGTATTCCTACTAAATACTAAAAAAAATGCTGTTTGGTATTGCAGCTACTGTGGCATCCATGACCCAGCATGTGTGGTGTACTGTAATACCAGCAAGAAGTGGTTCTGCAATGGACGTGGCAACACATCTGGCAGGTATGCAGTTTCTCAACCGGTAATCTCACATAACTCACATAACAGAGGTAGAAAAATATTGAACTGACATGGTGATGATTAAATTAGAAAGTATGTCTGGGGAAAGAGCTACATGTTGTCGTGTGCACCATTAAAGTTTATTTCCTGTTGGCTTTATGAAGAACTATGTACACGGTTTGTTTGTACTTGTAACATGGTCTCTAATTTGAGTTTTTGACCATTTTCTCAGAGGTCTCTTTCCTACTTTTCTTTCATCTTTTCTTTACTATTTTCTCAACTTCCAGCCACATTGTGAACCACATGGTGAGGGCCAAATGCAAAGAGGTGACTCTGCATAAAGATGGACCGCTGGGCGAAACGGTGCTTGAGTGTTACAACTGTGGCTGCCGCAATGTCTTTCTCCTGGGCTTTATTCCAGCAAAGGCCGATTCTGTGGTGGTACTTCTGTGCAGGTAAGTAGTAGGGTTTTTTTTTTTTTTTTTTTTTTAACCTAATGATGTTAGTTATCTTGAGTTTTTTAAATGATTAAATAATCAAGATAAAGTTACATTTTACAGTTTACCAGTGTTATTACTTGACAAAAAATGTTACTTATAAAGTAAGGAGTTTTTACAACAACTTTTCTGGGCTCTCCTGGTATTATTTTTATTATATAGCTGTGATAATGCCTTTTACTTTTGTCTGTGGGGCTTGTATCTAATGACCATCAATCTTTGGTAGCGATAAATATCTCCCCTTTCAAATTCCTCCAACATTTTATGCAGGAAAGGATTAAAAACAATCATGCCTCATTCAGCAGGAAATAGTTTTTCAGCAGGTTCCAGTCCTGCATAAATTATTACAAACAACTTAGATTGAGCAATAGTCTTACAAAGGGAGAAAGCAGTAGACTGGAGGAGACTGTGACAGCTACATCTACGGTCGCAGCAGTAAATCAGTTGTTGTGAGTGAATCTAAACAGTTCTGATGATCTAGTCCTGTTGTTGGAATATTTACAGTACATAAGAGAAAAGTCTTTCTCCATAACAGTTCCTATGAAGTGGCAGAAGCTCAGGTCCATTTGTAAATGTTTTGGTTCATCAATAAGATTTGGGTTTAAGTTTTGGTGCTAAGGGCAGCTAACCCTGCAGATGGGGATCTGTTGAGCAGGTTGGGGAATGATTTATACTGTTCTGAAAGTTTACACTGTTAGATGCATCTAATGGTGTCTGAGCAGAATGGTGGGGAGTCCAGCCAGCTAGCCTGTGGTGGATCTTATATGCTCTGTTAAATGCACCTAGAATCAATTTGAGACGCCTGCTAAATCCTGGAAAATGAGTTTTGTGCGCTTGAACAAAGTTCCTCTCTCTGTGCAAACTTTGACTGTGTAGGCAGCCCTGTGCCAGCCAGAGCAGCCTAAAAGACATCAACTGGGACAGCTCTCAGTGGCAGCCGCTCATCCAGGACCGCTGTTTTCTGTCCTGGCTTGTGAAGATTCCTTCGGAGCAGGAGCAACTTCGAGCTCGTCAGATCACAGCGCAGCAGATCAATAAGCTGGAGGAACTCTGGAAGGTATTCTCAGTCGCTTCTCTTCAGAGGGGTCAGTTTTTCAGAGCGATGTTTAAAGCATTAAAGATTGTCAGTGAGTGGACTCAGGGATTTTAGGTTGATGTTATAGTTTTAGTAGTTCTGACTTGTTTCTTTTGTCCTTGCAGGACAATCCTGGTGCTACTTTAGAAGACCTGGAGAAGCCCGGCGTAGACGAGGAGCCCCAGCATGTGCTGCTGCGCTACGAGGATGCTTATCAGTACCAAAACATCTTTGGTCCTTTGGTCAAACTGGAAGCTGATTATGACAAGAAGCTTAAGGAGTCACAGGTACCACAGTGATTATTAACATTTTACTTTACGGTTCCCACAGAAAACTAGATCTGAATAAAATATTGTGATTTTCTTTAATCAAATCTTTTTTTAAATAGCAGCTTCCTTTCAGTGTTCATGCACAATGACCTTTTCAATGTTAAATAGAGAATTACAGCATGACATCAATATGAATCCTTCTATAGTCTCAACACAAATATGCAAAGAATGAGAGATGAGCAGCTTCATTTACTAAGTGCAAGATGCAACCTGTAGTCAAAACGGTGAAAGCTGAAGGTCCCGTTTACTTTAGAACAGGTTTATACGTTCTCATTGTGGTACCAGACAAACAGGTCCATGTTATTTCTTATCTACAGCACCTAATTTCTTTCTATATAAATATATATATATATATATATATATCTGTTGCACAGTTTTGCCTCAGTGTCACACAGACATGAGCCTGAACATACAGGTCAAAGACTAATCAGAAAAACACATTTGAGGCTGAGATGGATCAAAACCATGGATAGTTCTGAAATCCCAGCCAGTCATTTTTTTTTTTACTTTGAAGAAGAATGGTCCAGGTAAAAGGTGTTTGGTCATCCCAAATGACTGTAGTCCAATTTATGACATTTTTGACTCAGAGTTTATTTATATGACGTTTTTTTTCTATAATTGACATTTATTGGTGTTGCTGATCAGGATCAGTAACATCACGATCATTTGTTGTTGTCTGCACACAGTTATGGTTGATGTTGTATTTGTCTTTTTTTTTTTTTTAGACCCAAGACAACATAACAGTCCGATGGGACCTTGGGCTGAACAAAAAGCGGATTGCATATTTCACACTGCCCAAGACAGATTCAGGTAATACTGAGCTTGTTCTCCTTTCCAGTGACTCTTTGTTGCACTTGTAGCTCCTCTCTGTTTGTGAGAGTTAGCACAACCTTCCTTTATCCCATCTGAAAGTTGCACAAGGGCCATGTCTGTACTGCGCCAAGGTTTAATGACCACTACAGCTTCTCCTGTCTGGCATTTTAAGTATAAACATGTGTGCAAGTTATGTTTTTGTTGTGTTTTGTTTTTGTCATCTCAGATATGCGGCTGATGCAAGGGGATGAGATTTGCCTGCGGTACAAGGGAGACTTGGCTCCGCTGTGGAAAGGCATCGGCCATGTCATCAAAGTCCCTGACAGTATCCTTTATGTTCTTTGCAGCTGCATAAATGTCAGGTACTGCATAACATGTTGTTAAGTATGGCTTACTCTAGGCTACTCACGTTCACACCCAACACTACCTCATACCTACAAAATATGATTTAAGGATAAGTCTGGATTTCCTTAACAGCTTTTGTTTAAAGACTATGGTGATGAAATTGCTATTGAGCTGCGGAGCAGTGTTGGAGCACCTGTGGAAATCCCACACAACTTCCAGGTGGACTTTGTGTGGAAATCCACTTCCTTTGACAGGTAGCCTAAAATGTTCACTTCAGTTTCAGAAATGATGATGATGTTTCTTCTTGTTTTGATAAAACCAGATGTGACGGCTCCTGTGGCTCCTAACGTTTATGCTAATATTGCTGCAGGATGCAGAGCGCCCTGAAAACCTTTGCTGTTGATGAGACCTCCGTGTCAGGCTACATTTACCACAAACTTCTGGGGCATGAGGTAGAGGATGTCACCATCAAGTGCCAGCTACCAAAGCGTTTCACTGCCCAGGGCCTGCCAGACCTCAATCACTCACAGGTCAGGCTTGAAAACACATTGTTGAATTATTTTTAATTAAGACTAATTGTTATGTCCACATGTGATCAACATAAATACATAATATTTTTTTTCTGCAATTGTTATTTTTCTAATTAAAATATTTACTTCGACTAATGGTTATTTAAGTTGTTTTTTGGTACAAGTACCTGTGTGCCTGTTTTTAATACTGTTTTCTTACATTTAACAGGGTATTTATTTATTTTGACCTCTAACACTTAAATAAACTTTGTTTGTTATCATGGTGTGTTTATGTTCAGGTGTATGCTGTAAAGACAGTACTGCAGAGGCCTCTCAGTCTAATCCAGGGTCCTCCTGGTACTGGAAAGACAGTCACATCTGCCACAATAGTATATCATCTATCCCGACAGGGAAATGGGTAAAACAAAAATTATTTTACTATCCAGCCGTCTTTAAAAACTTGATTTTATATTTCTTTTGTTTTAACACTGTTTGCGTTCTTATTCTGCATCCTGCAGGCCCGTACTGGTGTGTGCTCCCAGTAATATTGCTGTGGACCAGTTGACTGAGAAGATTGACAAAACTGGACTGAAGGTTGTCAGGCTTTGTGCGAAGAGTCGGGAGGCCATTGAGTCGCCAGTGTCTTTTCTTGCGCTGCACAATCAGATCAGCAACATGGACAGGTCAGTGCAACGGGGATAACTAGATCAGTGATCTAATAGTTTATTCATTATTATTATTATTAAATTGGGTTTGACTTTAAGATTAGTAAGTTTCTGTACTTTGAAAGTGATTATATGTTTTTTGGGACAGAGAAGAGGCACACATTTACATTCAAAATTAATGTTAAAATTAATGGAGGGAGGGACGCCGATGGCTAAATTATACTGAATATTCTTAATTCAGTTGCAGTGTTTCTTTATTCGATGTTCTTTTTGTGAGGATTAGAGTTCAAACAAGACCCAAAAAGGTTGTTGTGCTGTACATTGCTACAAATTGCAACATATTTGCATATTTTAAATATAAACATCATTTTGCCACTGGTTACTACAGTTAGATGTGAATTTGTTAGGATATTCAGTTGAGTCAATTCCTGATTTTGCGTACTGTTCTTGGTCTCCATAGTATGCCTGAGCTTCAGAAACTCCAGCAGCTCAAAGACGAGACCGGAGAGCTGTCATCTGCTGATGAGAAACGCTACAGGGCTTTAAAGCGCACTGCGGAGAGGGAGCTGCTCATGGTGAGAAGTGAGCTGGGTGGTGTCTTATTGTTTACATCCACTGGAAGCAATGGCTTTACTGGAAAACATGCTGTTGTAAAATGATCACAGAAGTTGATTTAGCAGATAATAGCATTTTGCTAGACATTATAGGGGTGCTATATAATTTCATTCACAACAATACCCATAGTTTTCTGACACCTAGAGGTACTGTAACATCACACTAACACATATTTCTTGTGCTATGACCTTATTTAAATGCATTTCAACTCATGCAGCGTAGACAAGTTCAATTAAGAGAGGGAACGCAGCAGAAGTAATCAAACAGGTTTATCTACTCCAAAGCTAAAGGTTATTTTAAAATAATTTGGTCTCATGAGGCTCTTTAGTTTCTCACTAATTTAAAGGGACACGTGCACATCTGGTGCTTCCAAAGGTTAATCTGGAAAAATACCTGCAGTAGAGCCTTTGCCATTGCTGCCACTGTTTATTCAGACCTCTGAAGCAAATCTTTATTTAAAAAAAAGTCTTTTAAACATGTGAAACCATTCATTGTTTTTTTTCTCAGCAAAATATTAATCTGCCATCTGTAATTTGCTGTAAGAATTTTTATTTCTGCTGTTTTCTTATCATGTCATGCCCTTCCTTGTGTACTTTTTACTCAAAGGCAAAGCCAGTATTTCACACAGTCAGCCTCTCACGTGTCGGTTGTTTAGTAAATACTGTTTATGAACAGATAAACGCAGGCTGTGCTTAGGTCTCACTATACAGGCATTGATTGGGTTCATGTGTGTGTAACCATTAGAGCTTAGAAATACAACAGGATTTATAAAACACACCAGAAGAATGTAAAGGGAAACTAATGAGGATCTACTTTATTTTACTCATTAACAATCCTTGACTGCTGACGCAGCTTGTGTCATTCTGTCGTGATGATGATGATTTTTGTCTTTTTCCAGAATGCTGATGTGATTTGCTGCACCTGTGTTGGGGCTGGAGATCCACGTCTCGCTAAGATGCAGTTTCGTTCCATCCTGATTGATGAAAGTACTCAGGCCACTGAGCCTGAGTGTATGGTGCCAGTAGTGTTGGGAGCCAAGCAGGTACCAAAGTACACACACACACACACAACCCAAACATTTGTATGAACTCAGAATAAATAAACATATTTATCAGTGGTAAATTAGTTTGTGCAAATAACTTCATCATTTATATTTATAAATATGATTTATCAATGTGCAGAAAAAAAATTTGCATTGTGTAAAAAAAAAAAAAGTTTTTTTTTTTTGCAAACATCCTGTTCAGAGACACAAAGCACAAAACAGCATGCAACACTGAACTTCTGGATGCAAATTTTGCCATTTTCTTTATGCCTCTTTCTGATTGGATGGTGACTAATCAAACTGTCCAATCAGAGAGCTGGCATTCCTGTCCAGGAAGTTAATGTGTTTTAAAGAGGATAAGTGACTCAAGGTAAATGTGATAAACAGATTCTAAGAAGATGCACTCTGTAAACCCCCTGTTTTGCTTTCACCAGGCTGTCATTTGCTGTCGCTCTTCATGATTTCCTCCAGCTGGAGTCCCAAGATGAGCAATATTAATTTACCATATCAACTTTACTGCTCCAAACTGGGTTGTTCTTGCTCATAAGCACCATCCTAACAAGTTGCTTCTTGTTGTGAAGGCAACTCATCGAGTTTCCAAACACTGATTCAGACTGAATCATTTCTCAGATAATTTTTCTAACTTAGTCGCATAATTTCTGTTTTGTCAAAGGTTTTTGCACCCAGTGCCACCTAATAAACCACAGTTTGCACCATCGCCTGTCTATGAAATATATTTACTCCCCTTAAATTTAACTTGATTGTCCTGTTTGTGTCTTTCCCAACTCTCCTCTTAGCTCATTCTTGTGGGTGACCACTGCCAGCTGGGTCCTGTTGTGATGTGTAAAAAGGCAGCTAAAGCAGGACTCTCTCAGTCTCTGTTTGAACGATTGGTGGTTCTGGGAATCCGGCCAATTCGCCTACAGGTCCAGTACCGCATGCATCCAGCACTCAGTGCCTTTCCTTCTAACATCTTCTATGAGGGCTCCCTACAGAACGGTGTCACTGCAGGTTTGTGCAACGTCTCTTCTTAGAAAAAATGCAAACACACTTTCTTTGTTTGCACATCAGCAGGTTTGGGATGGTAAAACATAACGCATACTTCATGTTTCTGCAGCTGATCGCATCAAGAAAGGTTTTGACTTCCAGTGGCCTCAGCCAGATAAGCCCATGTTCTTCTATGTGACACAGGGTCAGGAGGAAATTGCCAGCTCTGGAACCTCATACCTTAACAGGTAACATCATTCATTTTCTTTAATTACTTTGCATAATTTAACCAAAATATTTAAATAATTCACAATATACAAGAGAGTTGAGTACTGCTTTTGGAATAGAGACAACTCAGGGATGCTCATTTACAGTTTTCACATCAGAATCACAAAGGAAAATTATTTTGAGTAGAAATATTGGAGCAACATTTTCATGCTGCACTTTTGTATTTATTAATATGTTATGTAATCTTAAAAAAAACAGTGTTTTAAATTGTTATTTTTTATAATTATTAATAAGTTCAGAGTTTCATTGATGGCTCTGTTTTAAGGACTGAGGCAGCCAACGTTGAGAAAATCACAACCCGGCTGCTGAAGGCAGGAGCCAAACCTGATCAGATCGGTATCATCACTCCATACGAGGGTCAGCGCTCCTACCTGGTCCAGTACATGCAGTTCAGTGGGTCTCTTCACACCAAACTCTATCAGGTAACAAACTCCTGGTTATGCAAAAAAAAAAAAAATCATCAGTGAAAACAAACACGCTGAAATTTTAAGTAGTATAAGATACGTTAACGACCAAAATGAGTTCTGCTCCTACAGTGTGTGTTTCATTGTGTTCATCACAGCAAGTGGAAATCGCCAGTGTGGATGCCTTCCAAGGCAGAGAGAAGGACTTCATCATCCTGTCCTGTGTTCGTGCCAACGAGCACCAGGGCATTGGTTTCCTGAATGACCCTCGGCGTCTCAATGTGGCGTTGACCAGAGCAAAGTAAAATCTCAGAGCAGTTTATGCAATCAGAGCATCACACTTGTTCTTATATGATGAGCATTTCAGATTCCCTGTAAAGATTTTAATCACGTAGATCTGAGATGCACTTCACTTAACTAGAGTTTGTATTTTTAATTCTTCTGTCTCTCTAGTTAAATTACTCTTACACTATTCTTCTGTTTCAGAGTTTACCATTATTATTTATATTAAAGTAAAATAAACCCTTTCCAGGCTACTGATCTGAATACACGTGTGTTGTGCACAAAGGTATGGTGTGATCATTGTGGGGAACCCCAAAGCCCTCTCCAAGCAGCCCTTGTGGAACAACCTGCTGAATAACTACAAGGAGCAGAAAGTCCTTGTGGAAGGACCCCTTAATAACCTGAGAGAGAGCCTCATGCAGTTCAGCAAGCCCCGCAAACTGGTCAACACCATCAATCCTGTGAGTATGACGATGCACATGGTGGAGATTCTGTCATCCAGGTCATTGGTACTAGAAAGAGCTCAAATAAATGCAAGTGGATTTGTTTTTTGGTTTTTACAGATGTTTCTATTCTCATCCAAAAAGTTTCCTCAGTTTTACCCAGATAGTGGCTTATAAACGTATAAAGGTCTCATGGTGTCACTGACCCTTCTGACCTTTCTGACACATGTGGCCAAAACAGTTTCAGTCACAAGGTGTAATGTATGACATGATGTAAAGTTTCCTGTGAAAGACAGAAAAGGCTGTATGGTGGGTGCTGGGAGGGTGACACCTTCCTGTGTTCAGAGGTTCTGTCCATGAGCTGGATGTGTCATTGATGAATGACGCAGTCCTCAAATAGTTTCTGGTTACTGAGCATCAAATCACAGAAGCACTACTATTCACAAAATGGACTCAATTTGATCCATTTATAATGTTCCTGGTTCATCAGTTCATGTTTAATGCCCATAATTTGTCATGGATCCAGATGTTCATAATGGTGACTGGTTTATTGCAGGGTGGGCGTTTCATGAGCACTGCGATGTATGATGCCCGTGAGGCCCTCATTCCTGGATCTGCCTACGATCGCAGCACTGCTGGTATTTTTTCTCATGTACCACTGTACTGGTTGTGTTTATAAGGTTTTACTTTGCTTTGTTTTTAATGCTTTTAAAATCTGCTTCAGTTGGACGTCCCTCCAACATGTACTTTCAAACACACGACCAGATCGGGATGATTGGGGCTAGCCCTGGTCACATGGCGGCTATGAATATTCACATACCCTTCAACCTGGTGATGCCTCCGATGCCTCCACCTAGCTACTTGGGTCAGACCAACGGCCCTGCTGCAGGTATAGTAACTACAACCTATGTGTGGGGCTGAGATCAAGCTGATTGTTTTGTTTCAGTGAAAAGGGATAAAGTGGAGACATCTTGATGCAAAGTCATGTGTGGCTGCATATCCTGTATGACCTCAATCGATCTTATTTATTATTCTTGCTTGTTTCAAATGTATTTGGTTTTTCATACGGTTAGGGTTAAATTTCTTCTCTTCTCACATCAAGGTCGTGGTGCAATGAAGGGTAAGCCTGGCCGTAGTGGCCGGCAGAGAATCCGTGGCTCTGCAAACCAGGGTACCAGTCAGGGTAATGGACCAAATAGCCAAGCAAGCCAGGACGGGGCCTCCCAGCCCTTCTCTCAGGGGCCACTGACACAGGGTTATATCTCCATGAGTCAGCCCTCCCAGATGAGCCAGCCTGGCCTTTCCCAACCCGAGTTGTCCCAGGTAACTTTGTCCATAAAGACAGGAGACACAGAAACATGGAGTTTCATGTAGACATGAATGATATTGTGTGCTGGTGTTCATTGAGGACGGCACTGTTTAATTCATCATTTGTAATGTGTTTATCAAAATGTTTTGCGTTTTCGAAAATTGAAAGCTGAAGACTGAGCGTCTAAAGCTGCGTTTTCTGTTATGCTTTACAGGACAGTTATCTGGGTGACGAGTTCAAGTCCCAAATTGATGTGGCTTTGTCCCAGGACTCGACTTACCAAGGCGAACGCGCCTACCAGCATGGCGGGGTGACTGGACTGTCACAGTATTAAAGCGTAAGTACATGTCGTCTGTGGTGGTTCTGATTCACAGCTGCATATCGGCAGGGAATGACACGGATGAGGCAGATATCTTTCCAAGATTAGCTTATTCTAAGTGTTGTTGTAAAGACGAAGCAATTTCTGTCAGCTGATTACCACCCTGACAGCCGTCGTTACTCTGTAACTGTCCGGGCATCGGGCATGAAATTCTCACAAACGCACCAAATCAAACAGTTTGACAGTAAAACTAGAATTTCAAAGTGTTTACTGTTTAATCGCTGGTCTCAGTTGTTTCCCAGTGAAAACATTGTTAGTTTGAAGCTGTCAGTCTACATGTGAGGTAGTTATTCCTGCAATTTACTTAAATCATTATTTAATAAGAAGAAAAGTCAAACAGAAAACTGCTTTGTTTTCTGCTCAGATATTTAGGCAAAGCTCTCACAAATGCTGTTAAAATATTTTAAACCCTGTTTTGTTTTCCAGGTTGCCTGAAGAAGGGAGCTAGGCTTGAGCCGAGCTTAGTTCGTCTGCTTTTTAATCTGGGAGATAACAAAAACATAAAATGGATACCTGTTTTCCTCTGCTACATCCGAAGCACCACCAAGTGAAAGCTACGGGATAGCAAAACCAAACCAATGACCAGCGAGAGAAAAAAAGATCGTAGAAGACGGCACCAACAGATGGGCAGGAAGATGGAAAGAGAGGCCGCGTGAACAAGCGAGAGGCAGGAGTCGATGCCCGAGAACAGTCGAGGAGGGAAGTCGAGAAGATGGCAGCGTCTGGTCGGGCTGCTGAGGGAAACCGGCGAGAGACCGAACGATCTCTCAAGCGAATCGAAGAGATTCAGCTACCCCCCTCCCCACCCCAAATAAAAAATCCAGCTAACCACCAGCAGCCTCCGGGAAAGCCATGGAAGTTTTTTCACTCGTCTTCTGATGAGGATCGAAGCTTTCAGTGGAATCTGAGGAAATGATTCTCTAACCTGGACAGAAATGGTTGCAGAAAGCTTTCAAACAGGCAGCTCAAAAAGGAAAATGGCCGTGTTGGATTTCGGTCGTAAAACAACCTGCATTATGTCCCAGACTTTTTCCAATTAGGTTAATGACGGGAGGAAAATCTTCAACTGGGCCCAAACACCTCGGCAGCCTCAGAAGGAAGCAGAAATCGACGCACCCTCTGGGAGGAAATAAAAACTCTGGTTTCTGGGCTTGAGTCTGATATTGAAATACCTTTCAATTGCCTTGAGAACTACTGGCTCCGTCACAAGGTCTTTACTGGGGTGGTTTCGACCACATGTCGGCGGTGGAACGAATTCTGGACCGTTTTGTGTTTTTAAAGACATGAGGCGCGAATCCAACCGGTATCGCAGTCGTCATGGGACAGTTTTTCTGGAGTACCTTTCTTATCACAGAGCACAAAATTGCAAATAAAGTCAGCGAAACTCAAACACGACCAGCATTGGATATTCAGCTCAGTGTCGGTTGATGTTTCAGCTAAGGCTTTTTTTCTCATTGTAATCTTTTGAAAGCACGACGCCTCGCTGTGCTTCAGGACCAGATGTTCGTTTTGTTTTTTAAACAGCACTCTGTGTATGCTTAGATTGGCAAAAGCTTGGATGCTTTACACTGAGGGATTCCTCAGGGGATTGTGGACTATCCACGTCAAAAAAAAAAAAAAATCCCTGCATGAGGTGAAAGACGGCAAAGAGGGGATGATGGTAGATGAGGCTTTCAGGCGGTCGTGGCAATCAATCCACCAAAAAGTAGAAAAGGAAGGTGGCTGAGAAAGAGAAGTTTAGTTCATTGCCACGGATGAAAACCTAGAGGGAAAAGGGATTCTCTTGAACTTTACAGTCCACACACTGTCCTTGTAACGCTGGCCTTTTTACACAGGAAGTGACGACATCGAACAAGACAAGTCGGCCATATTGCTCAAAATGCTAGAAGGAAAGAAAAAAGGATAAATTTGGTTTAAAATAAGACTTTTTGTTCCTGTAAATTAAAAAAAATTAAATCTGCACTGATCAGATGAAATGAAAAATGAATGAAAAACCAGAATCAGTGCCTAAAACCAGTTAACCTTCACATAAACAGCTGCAGCACAAGCATGAATGTAGTTCAGCTCGACTACCAGCATATGAAAACCTTCCCAACAGCAGGGGGCTCGAGAAACCTACAGAAAAGGATTTCTGTTTTTTACTGAAACAAATCAGGCCAGGTAATAATTAGGTCAGTGAATGCAACAGCTGGGGTGCGTTAAAAGCCACCTTCCTTCTCTGTGGGGAAAAAATAGGCTGGTAGGAATGATTTTTACCTTCTGAGAACATTTGGTGTGGCGCTGTTTTGCCTGCATTATGTAATTTTACTAGAGTTCCTTTTGAGATTTCTATATTATTAAACCTTCCTGCACTGTGTGAAGCAGAACCCTGAGTTAATCTAGATTTTGCTTTTGTCAAATGATTAGCTGCTGTGTGCATTGTTAGGATGTTCATTAGGGTGTTCATTGGCTTTTTTGTGTAGTTTAGTAAAAAAAAAAGTCTTGTAGCAACTGACTGATTACAGGAATGAAGTGTAAGCTGTTTTTTTTTTCTTCATCAAGACTTGTTACCTCCCGCAGACTGTGCGAGGCGTGTAGTTATTTAAATCTTTTAGGAGAGACACCTTCTGAACACAGCAAGAATGTAGTCCACATCCGTTTCTCACCTGCTTTTCAGTTATCCACACGTGACAATCACGATCCGAGTAGAAGTTTGACTTATATGATCTGCTTGTTGACGTTTTGCAAACCTTGTTTGTGCCGTTATGATTTTTAACATATCAACTCGCTCCTATGAACTCCTAACATGTTATAGCTTTAAAAGAAACGGCTGCCCTGATAAATTGCTTTGATGTTTTTCCATTTTCTGAGCCACAATCAGTTGCAACGTGCAGTGATCATTTTGTTGATTCGTTGTTATTGTTTGCATCTAAATAGTTGATTCCGAGGCAGAGATTCAACAGATGGACTTTGACGCCTGTGTGTGAAGCAGATGCACATTCATCACGTGATGGTGGTTCCCTTATACTGAATCAATAAAGCTTGTTGGTTTGAGCCATTTTTAATGGTATGAGATTGATTTGCTTATGATACAGAAATAAAACTTTGAATACACGAGACAGCTTTCATCATGATGCCATGTCTGCCCTTTTCTTTTTGATGGGTTTTGTTTTTGTGGCTTCCCTTTTTAGCTGTCCGTGTTTCTGTCTCTGAATGCTCTCCTGGATTTTCTGTTTAAATTTTTTCTTCTGGCTCTTGATCTTCTCCAGCTCGGCCTTCCTCTTTGCTTCCAGTTCCGGATCCTGGAACAGCATAAGAGAAAAGCACAACCATTAATCCAGTCTGCCTCACAGTGGAAAAGCAACATTTGATGCTATGGGTCACACATTAGCCTCAATCTCCTACTTTATCCACTTTTAAAGTTTCTTATTTGAGTTAACGCCCACTTTGTTTACACATGAACTTTGTAAGCAATATTGTTGGAACACTTTGCTTTGCTTATTGTACACTGATGCGAAAGCATAATAAGCTACAATGCCACAACATAATGAAAAGTACTTGCCTTCCCATCCAGGATCAGCTGTTTTCTCTTGTTGATTTCTTTCTTCTCATCAAAGTCTGTTGATTCAAGTTTCTGCAACACAAAAGTTTGAACTGAAAACATCTATTGTGTTGCTTAAAGTTCTCATTTTGGTTTTAAACTACCATTTAACATGTAATAACGGACTAAGAGATGGAAAATTCATACTATTTCACACTCTCGTCGGGTCACGTTGACTTGTGTGAGGATTTTTAAGACTTCTTTTTCCACCACAGGATATTCCTTTAGCTTTGTCTCTGCAGAAAACACAACAAGCCAGATTGTGTTAGAAAAAAAAAAACCTCCACAAAGGTGAACTACAGGGATTAAGAGGCACCCAGGTTCAATGACCAACTGAAGAATGTCATGCCCAGAGGAGGCATGATGTCTGGCTTCCTGAGTACTGGTGTTTTCAGTTTTGTGATAAAGATGTGGAGCATTGTTGTTTCCTTTGAGAAGCTTGAAGCACACTTAGAGCAGAGTTTCATCCCATCATGGCTACCTGTCTCACTCTGTTACAGATATATTTTATTCCTAACACTTTATTTATGTTGTCTTCTACCAATATAAATGATTAATCAGTCATTAGGTCACCTAAACCAAAGTAGCCAAAGACTAATGTAGCTTAAATCAAAATAACTAAATGAAACGTTTCTGGCTGAATCTGTTTGGAAATGAGGAAAGTGGAGAAAGTGCTCATGCTCCTGGAACAGCAACTGAGTTACTGTTATTAAGCTGTACTGTAACGTGTTGAAATTCCTCTTTATAACACTCAAACCAGTCCAGCTGCTTCAAAGTGTGTGGCACGTGAAAGAGTGCCAGCATCGCTTCTGAAGGGTTAAGCAGAACACGACCACGCTATGGATCGCATCTTCAGGTCAAACTGACACCACTTCAACATGACATTTAGGTTGTGACTCACTTGTCTGCTCTTCAATAGAATGAACCAGGTGGATGTCATACTGGGTCACCAGCGTGATGGACACTCCGTTCCTCCCTGCAGAGGAAGATAATGTTGGCTATAGTTCCTGGTGTAATTACTAGTCTAGCTACTGAAGGCTGACGGCACCTGCTCTGGCTGTTCGCCCCACTCTGTGGATGTAGATTTTGGGTAGGCCGGGTG
This sequence comes from Kiunga ballochi, assembly GCA_037177335.1. Classification (NCBI taxonomy): domain Eukaryota; kingdom Metazoa; phylum Chordata; class Actinopteri; order Atheriniformes; family Pseudomugilidae; genus Kiunga; species Kiunga ballochi. The sequence goes on from JBAMIG010000015.1 coordinate 4,886,010, forward strand.
TGTTATGGTTAATGACAACCTGAACAGTTGGAATATCCAAACCCCTAAGATCCAAAGAAACAGGAAAGTATCAGAACAAAGCCGTGTGTGTGTGTGTGTTTGCACACACTCACCAGAAACTGGGCTGCTCCTCAGTAACTTACCTAGCAGCAACATCGGTTGCAATCAGGATTTTATAGACGCTGGCTTTGAACTTGGAAAGGTTTGCAAATCGTTGTTTCTAAAGGGGAAGAAAAACGGCTCTTCATCCGCTTTGACCTTAATGGTTCCTACATTCATCTGTCTCGGGCTCTTTTAATAGAACCCATAATTCCCACACTCATTAAGTTCAAACACGACTGATCAGCATGACAGACTTTGATGCAGTTTGTCTTTCAGCTGACCCCCAGGCAGTGGCTGCTGCCATGGTAACAGACTATAGCGAGAAACTGACAGCAGTGATGCTATTCGGATCTCACCTGTTTCATCATGGAGTGCAGGGAGATGGTTGGAAAGTTAAACTCTCGCAGCATCATGGTGAGAATCTGACAATTTCTGTCAAAATAAATAGGTGATAGATTTTAATATTCAAATATTAAGGTAAATTATTTACATCGACATACACAGGATAATACACAGACTCTACAGAACATTATAAACTTAATTTTTAATTGCAGGATCTTTGTCATTTGCATCCTAAATGTATGTTTAAATCTCAACGGGCTTCTCACTTGCATGTGTTGGTAAAGATGATGATGGACCATTCGTCATGCTTGTCAGTAAACATCTGGATCAGGTGGACAAGGTAAGCGTCCTTCACCTTCTCTGGGGTGAGGATGAATCTCTGGTCCAGTTCCTCCACTGTTCGTGTTCTGACAAAGAAAACAGACTTTAGGCTCAGAGGTATGTTGGAAAAAAAAGATTCTTTATTTATAAAAAGAGGAAGCCTGCAGGCAGGTGCTGCAACAAATGTCTTCATGTAAAGTAACTTTTTACACAAATGAATGCTTATTTAATCCAAAATAATAAATATTGTGCTTCCATTAGTTCTTCTGCAATATTTGTATAAAAATGTACTTTATTTGCTCCTCCAATTGGTAAGAGGCAGAAAAATCTAAGTATACACAGCAAAGAATGCTGGCTGCCTTCACTAAGTAGCAGAATAATCTGAACAGGGATGCAAGCTGCCTCAGGAAGACAGAAGCAGGTCACCCACTCTGATGTGCTCTCCCAGAAAAAAGGTTTGTTCATTGCGATGCTCTTCAGCTCCTGCAGGGTGTCGGTCAGCGTGGCGCTGAACAGCAACGTCTGCCGTTTGGCTGGCAAGATCCCAAGAATCACCTCCAGGTCTTTGGTGAAGTCGGTACAACCCTGTTCCAGCAGTCGGTCTGCCTCATCTAAAATCTGACACAAAAAAAGCAGCATTATTTTTTAACTTTTACACAAAAAATTCTGTTATTTCTTTTCAAAGCAAATCCAAAAAGTATGGGGAAAAGGTGTTGGGAAGGGTTTTGTGTTCTATATCGGACAGACAGCATGGAGGTATCAGTGTAGGTGGTGAAATAAACCCATAAAAGTATTTATTTAACAAGCTGTTATATTAACCAACAACTATACAACAACACTCTGTACATCCCTGTATGGACTGTAATGACCACAACGCCCTTAGTGATTCTCAGGGAGCATTAAAGCTCCAGTGAGTGAGAAGAAAGTAAAATATTTGTATAAACCGCAACTTCCAACTCATAAAACGCACCAAGTGTTTGGTTGGTCTCTTTTTGGCTGCTGTGCTAACACAGCAACATGACAAACAATTTATAACAATAATGAAATTACATTTTATTTACTGGTTCTTTTCAGGACACTCAAGCTCAGCACAAAAGGTAATACAAAGAAATCAGTAAAAGCCCGATAACATCTAATAAAATAACGTCTGAAGGTTTTCAACCTCGCGGTGGAAAAGCAGGCAGTAAAGAGGACCTGAGAATATGTAAGTGGTGTGTTGATGTGGAGAAGCTTAGTGAAGGAGGACAGGAGTTATATGACCGAGGGACTGAGTTCTGGAAATAATACAGACTAAGGAGTGGAGAGCTCTAATAGCAAAGCCTTTAATTCAGACTCAATCATCAACATACAAACAGACAATTCATTTCATGATGCTTTTAAGACTCACCAGGAACTGGATCTTGCTCATGTTGAACGTGTTGGAGCTGCGGATATGGTCAGCCAGTCGGCCCGGTGTTGCTACCACAACATGAGGCTGGTTGGACAGCTCCAGGGCTTGGCTCACCATGTCTGTCCATGGCACAGAGGAGAGTCACCACACAGAAGGATAACATTGTGACATTTACTCCTGCTTTTCTCTGTTACTTTAGAATGAAGTCAGAGTGGCTTTGCTAAACCAAGACAACAGAATATATTTTATTAATGTGAAACACCTGCTGCTGCTGGATCAATTCACACAGAATTTAATAGTGTTATTAAACTAGTGTTATTAAAAATGTGCAGGGTGTGTGTTAGTTACCCATTCCACCGACGATGATGCAGTCTCTCAGGCCCAGAGGCTTTCCCAGAACTCTGAACTGTTCTGCAATCTGATAGGCCAGCTCTCTGTTTGACAACACATTAAACAAAAATCTGTCATTAAAAAAAAAATCATTCACATTTTAACTTTATGCAAATTTAAGATATTATCGAAAGTTGTGACTTTAACATTAAATGATCTGAAAACATCAGTAGTAATAAATCATGTTTTCAAATTAATCCAAACGTACCTGTCTGTCATTTCTATGAACATTTCAAATTAAAATGAGCCCCTAAGTCCAGTCTCTCGTTTAAATGCCTTGAACATAAAGGGTATCTATGTCCACAGACCTGGTAGGAGTAAGCACCAGGCAGAAGATGCCATATGGCTCCTCTGACAGTTTCTGAAGGACTGGCAACACAAACGCTGCTGTCTTTCCACTTCCGGTTTTGGCACAGCCCATACAATCCCGCCCTGTGAAAGACAACACAACTTATCCTACATTCTGGCTTACAAATGTGCATATTCAGCCCAAATGACTCAGCCGAATTATTAACAAATACTGTGTTGTTGCTGAAAAACACATTTTTTCCTAAATGATAAATGCATAATGCGGATTCCACAATGTTGTTTATTCTGTTTACGTCAGGACAGTCATGTTGTTGGTAGGCTTATTATGAACTTCATGGGGTCGCTAAATGCAAATATTAGAGCTCAACCGCTAGCAGATGTGCTTTTAAGACGAAAACATTCACATAGAACGTCTTACCTGCGAGGATAGCTGGCAAGCAGTTTTCCTGTACGGGAGTAGGTTTGTTGATTCCCAGTTGTTTACACTGTTTAACCAGCCAGTCTGAAAGGCCCAGCGACCCGAAATCCCCCATTTCTACTTAATCCAGTTGCAAGGGGATCAATATGAACTTTTCTGGGCGTGTTGTGCTTAAATAATAGGTAAAATACTTAATTACCCAACGTACAGCGATACATCCTCGTGTTGACTTCACAGTCGCTGGGTGATTACGTAATTTTGTGACGTCTGAAGTCTGCGTACGGATTAGGTTTGCCCCCTACTGGACAATGAACGTAATGGTAATCCCATCTCAAATGAGCCTACATAAATGAAAAAAAAAAAAAAAAAAAAAAAATCTATCTATATATATGTCTCTCTCACTGAGAGAACCCATGCTAACACGGGGAGAACATGAAAACTCCACACAGAAAGGTTCCCGGTTAGAGCCCCGCTCACACCGGGACTCGAGCCGGCAACCTTCTTGTTGTGAGGCCACAGTGCTAACCAGCTGCGCAACCGTGCAGCCCCTATATATATATGTATATATACATTATGTATATATATGTATA
>JBAMIG010000015.1:4910781-4923156 GCA_037177335.1 Kiunga ballochi
TGCTGTGTGCTGCTGTGTGCTGCTGTATGATGCTGTGTGCTGCTGTGTGCTGCTGTATGATGCTGTATGATGCTGTGTGCTGCTGTATGATGCTGTGTGCTGCTGTGTGCTGCTGTATGATGCTGTATGATGCTGTATGATGCTGTGTGCTGCTGTATGATGCTGTATGATGCTGTGTGTTGCTGTATGCTGCTGTATGATGCTGTATGCTGCTGTGTGCTGCTGTATGATGCTGTATGCTGCTGTATGCTGCTGTGTGCTGCTGTGTGCTGCTGTGTGATGCTGTGTGCTGCTGTATGCTGCTGTGTGCTGCTGTGTGCTGCTGTATGATGCTGTATGATGCTGTGTGCTGCTGTGTGCTGCTGTGTGCTGCTGTATGATGCTGTATGATGCTGTATGATGCTGTGTGCTGCTGTATGATGCTGTATGATGCTGTATGATGCTGTGTGTTGCTGTATGCTGCTGTATGCTGCTGTATGCTGCTGTATGATGCTGTATGCTGCTGTGTGCTGCTGTATGATGCTGTATGCTGCTGTGTGTTGCTGTATGCTGCTGTATGATGCTGTATGCTGCTGTATGCTGCTGTATGATGCTGTATGCTGCTGTGTGCTGCTGTGTGCTGCTGTGTGCTGCTGTATGATGCTGTATGATGCTGTATGATGCTGTGTGCTGCTGTGTGTTGCTGTGTGCTTCTGTGTGCTGCTGTATGATGCTGTGTGCTGCTTTATTCTGCTGTGTCTTGTGCCCAGATTTCGAGATTGCTACATTTCATGGTGTGTTAAATGTTTTTGAATTGATAGGTCTGAACTACTTCTGGGCTAACCTGTGATGATACGTAAGATAAACTCAGTGCATGTCACGTGTGAGCTATCATATGAACTCTAGCTGTTGCTGTCCTGAACCAGAATGACACCATTAAAAGCTGCTTTCTTGTCTGTGCCGCTGTTGTTTATTGTCCACTGCAGCCTCAGCATTCTGTGCAGAAACAATAATGACTATTGTTTGTATGCAAATGTTTGGGACTTTCTACCTAATCCAGTTGGAACAACTCTTCATATATCCAAACCTGACCTAAATAAATAGATGTTCCTCTTCCTCAGACAAAGACCAGAGCTCCTTCCAGCACACATTATCCTCATTAAAGTTGGTACATACAGTAATTGACTTGAGAAGAACCGACTCATTGCATATATTAACATTGTTCAAACTCTATTAACAGTGTAATGTTGCATGAATTCAACTCGGGGCCTCTGTGGTCCCTCATTGTCCTGTGACCGCCTCCTCACAGTTCCTTCCCACATGGTTGCATCTTTTGTTTTCAGAGCGAACAGGGCAGCTAATTAGACTGCTAGCATTTAGCAACTCTACTTCTATGCACCAACAACATCATTACATCTTTAGAGCTTTAATCATCCCTTTAGTCTGGAAAACAAGGACAATAGTATCTTTATCTTTACTAATGAGCTTTCGTGTGCTCCTTTTATACTATAAGCTTTGATCTTTGTTATTTGATGGGAAAAAATGTTTAAATGTGAGGATTATAGCCTCATTGCAGATAAATAGCTGTGAATATATTTGCACTACATTAAGTCTGATTATCTCAAACCAGCAAATTAACTTCTTCTCATCAGAAGCGAAATGCTGTTTCTCAAATATCTTTTGCCATATATGAACAATATTTACATATAACTGTATGTTTGTATATTTAGGATGCAGGAATCTAAGGGGGGCATTCATTTTGGTATAGTTTTTGGGACTGTGCAATTTCTAGTTTGATTTGTGATTTTATTGTGAATTTTGCTGTTTTTATTCTTCATTACATCTGTAATACTTTTGCTGGTTTTATATAAAGCACTATGTAATATTTTGTACATGAAAGGTGCTATATAAGTAAACATGCTCCACCTTGCCTTTGTGCAGAACGTCCATTTTCTGAAAACATGCTGTTGGTTTTGCATAATCTGCATCACATCTTTCTGCTTATTGAGGCTTTATTGTGGTCGCTGGACATAAATTTATGGTTAGTCTATTATTTTCAAGCAAACTATGAATCCCAGCGTTCAAGCGGACCAGAGTTTGCTTCTTTGGTTTGCATCAGAGTGCGACTGGTGTTTATAATTGCACCAAATTAATTGAACTATCCTCAGAAGCGGACCGCGATCTGTTTAAAGCAGTTCAAACAGCAGTAGTCTAAGTTTGGGTGTTAAAAAGGAACTTCTCAGGGATGCACAGCTTTCAGAAGTAAAGATGAATTATTTCTTTGGAGGATGATTCATTGGAGGTTTTCATCATTCTTGCTACATATTATCATTAAAAGAAAAGCTGACGACATCTGTACACATGGGACGGTTCTGAAAATCTGGCTGTGATCTTTGGGTCTTAGCTCTGCTTTATTAGAAGTTAATATTCTGGGGTAGGGATGATTATAATTAGATATTATTGCATGTAATGTCCTAACATATAAAACAGGTAATTATTGGTTACCGGGCAGGAATCACTGGAACATTTGGAAATGCTTTCATAAACTGCAAAGATAAAACAAACATGACTGCTCTCATTGGTCCGGAGCTGACCAGACTGAGCTGATCTGAACTTTTTTTAGAGTATTATCCTAACCTACTGTACCCGACTGTACATTGTTTTTGAGTAACATGTTGGCAGAACAGACCATAATGAGTCCATCTGCAAAGAATCCAGAAACTTTGTTGCTTTGCTCTTTTCTCTCTTAAAAGGGGAAACACCCACACAGAAGGTGCACATCAACGGTTACTGTGTGCTGCAAGCACTTCTGCACTACTGTCACAGATGTTTTTAGACATTTCTGTAAAACAAATCAATTTTATTTATTCCAAAATGTTTGATTTCAATATTCTACATATATGTATGTTTATAAAGCACATGAATCTATTCTCTGTGGTGCCGTCATCCAATACATTTCAGTCACAGATGATTAAGGCTTTGTAAAAAAATAAGCCACACTATTAGAAACCAGTTTAAAACAGTGATAAGCAGCATGCTGAACATGCAAAGCGTGAAATATTCTAAATGTTGACAGAGTGACTGCATTTGTATTGAGCCACTTTACAAAAATGTCATCCCTGTACACTTCATAGGTACATTAATTTAAGCCAAAATAAGAATGCAATGGATGCTATTTCCATTCATTAGTTAATAGAAATTATTTTTCTGCCGTCCTAACATATAAAACTGGTAATTATTGGTTCTGACAGCACTTTAATTTTGATGTGAGCTGTTAACATCATTTACTGTCTGTGTTACATTGTGTTTCTTTTACTTCTTTTTTGTTTTTTTATATTTAAAATTAATACATTTACTGTGTTTAAACATAAAAAAAAATAAAAATGTGTTATTATATAATAATATATAATCCACAAATGATAAAATGTGCCTTAAGTCCTTAAGTGTAATACAAAGAACAGACTTGGACAAACTGGTTCAGGGAGGAGTGTCACATGTGAGCAAATTTAAATTAGACAAAGTCAGACATGTAGCACCTGACCTGAGGTTCACCTCTCTGCATATGATGGAGGCAGATGTCAGAGGAAGAGTTCACACTGGGGGTACATACTTACCCACCCACTGAAGGGACACATTTAGTTAAAGAAAAACAGTCCTCCCTGTAATATTTTATTTACTCTCATAGGTTGTATGAAGTGTCTTGTCTGTTTTAATAAAAGTTGCATAAATCATTAAACCTAAATTGACTCAACATCTCATCTCGGGTTTCAGACTCTTGTTTTAGAGGCGGAGCATGCGTTGCAGCCAAAGCAAAGTGCATTAAAACCTGGTGCTGGTGGTCTCAAAACAAGGACTTGACCCTAAATAAGGTGTCTTTCCACCAAAAAAGAACAGGTGCTGGTTTGGTGCTGGTACTAGAGCCAGAACTATGCTGGTTCAATTCCAGTGCTTCCAAAGAACTGTTTTTTTTTTTTTGACCTACAGAGCCTCATTGGTTCTACGTCATTATATAATCTACAACATGTTTACGTACGTAATATTAAAAGTGACCTCCTCCCTCGTCATGTTTAAGTAACACTTTTCATATTCCGTGAGCTTTCCATTATGGCATCGTCCACCATGGGCAGGAAGATTTAACTCAACCGTGACGGAGTTCAGGACGGCGATTCTTTGCTACGCCGGCCGGTCACTAAGATCAGAAATCAGAATCTAAAAAATGCAGGTTGTTTTTCGTCCAGCTTGCTTTTTGAAATCTTTTTAAGCTTTTTTCATGTGTTGACCAGCGTGTTGATGCTTCGTTCATAGCTGCAGGTGCTTAAACACAGGCTTTGAATCTCAGCAGGCGACCATGAAGGAAGAAAACATGGAGTCTCCTGCTCCAACCAATCCGTTTCTTTGCTTATATTAAGATGTTCCATTGTGATGTTCCATCCATAAGGTGATCCATTTTCAATGCTTTATTGTTGCCAATAACCCTGCGCCCTGCTGCAGATATAGGAAACATGAACCGGTTCTCAACTCTGACCCAGTAAAGAGTTTGTGCCTGAGCAGAACCAGTTCTGAGAGCCTATAGCTCTGGCTCTGGGTCAGAAACCAGCATTGGAACCAGCTTGGTTGAAAGACGGCTACAGAGGAAACACAGTCTGGTTTATGTTGCAGGTGCAAAAGGATTTTATCTAGCTTCATTTCACAAAATGAATCTAATAATTTGGTTTCCAAAGAAGTTTTGGCTCAATAATGAGCCTGATTATCTCTGCAGGGAAATTATAAGTGTGTGTGTGTGTGTGTGCGTGCGTGTGTGTGTGTTTGGGCGGGTTACTTCTCCGCAGGAGAATGCAGACACTTCAGGGTAGAAATAAATGCACAACAAAGCATAAACGCGTTTCAAACCAAAGTGCAAAACAAATCTGCACCACTAAGGTCATTATTTACATCTGATGTTTACACAGCGGTGGTGCGGGATAAGTGGGTAAATAACATGGATGGATGTGATGTTTCATGTAAAAAAAAGTATTTTAACCGCCCATCATTTTGTAATAGTTGGCTTTATACTCTTTATGGCAAGCTGCCTTCTTTGTTTGTGCATGTTTATTATCTTTAAGATGTAATAATTTATATGTTTACTTTATAAAAAAAAAACTATGTTCACCTTGCAAAACAAACAAAAGAAGTCCTGTACTTGTCTGTACTTTGTTATCTAAATTTTGTTCCATTAATGTTTCTGACCAGATTGTTTAAATCAGGGGGTGTCCATAGTCTGTTCTGTCCTGCTGATTTTTGATGGATCCCTGCTCCAACACACCTGGCTTCCATTAAATACATACAAAAACCAATCAAGTTCAGCATAATGAGTGATTAACTTGAGTCAGCTGTGTTGGACTGGGGATGCATGTTCATCTCAGCCTGGGTACTCCGGGTTCCTAACACCATCCAAAGACATGCACATTGGGTTTATCAGTCACTCTAAATGATCCCTGGGAGTAAATGCGAGAGTGTCTGGTGGTTTGTCTCTCTGACCCTGCAACAGACTGGTGACCTGTCCACGTTGTACCCTGCCTCTGACCTGCTATTTGCTTAGATAGCCTCCAGCGTTGCTGCGAACAGGACTATGAATGACTTCACCAGTAATTTGATGTCAGTTGACTTTGTTTTCCTCTTGTGCTTTAAAGGGAGCAGCCCATCTTCAGCGCCAGAGCTCATGTCTTCCAGATCGACCCGGCCACCAAACGTAACTGGCTGCCTGCCAGCAAACATGCCGTCACCGTGTCCTTCTTTTATGATGCCAACCGCAGCGTGTACCGCATCATCAGTGTTGGCGGGACCAAGGTGGGCGTCCAACACAAACACAGATGCAAACACAGATTGTCCAATGAGATGCAGCGATGGTCCCGTATGCCCTTACAGATGTACTTCCCTGTCATGTGTTTTCTATTATGATAAAAAAAAAAACACACAGGGTTGCTGGGAAACATTTCACAGGAAGTCTGTTAAGGTTGGGGACAGGTGCTGCCAAAGGTAGCATCTAGTTAGCTTTCTGGCACAAAAGATGAAGCAGAGAGGAAGATGATGGCATTTAAGTCTGTTGTTCAAAATTAATTTTAAGTGATCAAAGAAATATCTGAACTTATTTTGTTTCTGTTTAGTAAATCAAGCATGATATTTATTTCGTTTGCATGGAAAGTTAAGTGTTTTCCTCTGTGGTGAGTTAATATTTTCTTCATTTTGCACCAGAATTAAGTTAGGAACAAGATTTTTCATTTGTGGAATGTAATATTCTCCCGACTCGCATTTTATTTAACCTACTTTCTTCAGCGCATCCAGAGATTCCTCAAATAGATGGAACTTTGTGCTGCTCAGATGTGGCTGTCATGGGTGAGGATACATTAGTCAGATCTGCACATTGTCAGCAGAATATTTATAACACATACATGGTAATGCAGCATGTGCTGTCATGTTAAAACACCTGGGAGTCTCTGTTTTTAACAGGATATCTTGTTAGCAATTGAAACTTTGGGAAAACGCAGCCACTCGTTTCAGTTTTTCCCCCTGAGACAAAAGGCTTTTGGAAAACAGACCAAAGAAACCATTTGGCAACTAAACCACCTGATCAGGCTGTTCACTTGAGAATAATGCTGAACAGCTTGTCACGCATCACAACAAGCTTTTGCTGTGAGCGTTCTGTCTGAGTCCTAGTTTTTGGGTACTGTCTTTATTTCCTCTCATTATGAGCAATAATCTTGCTCTTCCATAGTTTTTGTTTAGGATGCTCATTTGCATCTTGGAAAAGCTTCTCCACCATTTATTGTGGCGAGCTGCTGCACATTGAATAGCTGCCTCGTGGAGTTCAGTCGCCTTATTAGCTGATCAAGAAAGGTCTTATGAAGAATAACAATTGCTTTAAATGAGTTTGACATTTGAAGGTGACTGTAATTATTCATGTTCCTACTGGTTCTTTCTATTTATTGTGAAGTCATTGTCCTTGAGAAAACGTCTTTTGAAATCAGGCTTTTGAATTATGGGAGGTAGCTGCTAAATAAATGCAAATACATCCCAGCAGAAAGGCAACACACCTTGACTCATCGCTGCTTACTTAAAAATAGGTTTTGCAACTTGAACATCTATCTGATAGGAAGCAGTGTCCATGTCTCTGTTTGTGTTTTATTTCCCCCTTTATAGATAATCTATACTCCATAGAGTGCAAATACATTAAACACAATCTCACATTTATTCCTACACTGTAGAGAAACAAAACAAAAAAACATTCCTCCCAACCCTCTGACATGGCTTCTCTTCTCTAAATTCATGATGTGCATCACTTGTCTTCTGTTTTGTTAGGCTATCATTAACAGCACCATTACCCCGAACATGACCTTCACCAAAACCTCTCAGAAGTTTGGCCAGTGGGCAGACAGCCGGGCCAACACCGTGTACGGCCTGGGGTTCTCCACCGAGCAGCAGCTGCAGCAGGTAAACGGGATTTTACCTTTTTATTCTGGTGAAGGTTGCAGGATTTCAGCAGATATGACTACAACAACAAATGCACAAATCCAGATTCAGAAAACTGGATTAATCCCAAAGCGGAATTCTGTTTGGAGGCATGATCATTCAATAAAAGTTCATTAAAATGAGAAGATCCTAGAACAAAATACACTCCAACCAGCAGCATCGCTGCATCGGTGATGGTGTGAGTTATGTATGAATTAGTGCATCTAATACCCCGTAATACAAATGAAATGAAAACTCTGAAAGGGATCATTATAACTTCCCCACAGCGTTCAGCATCTGTGTATCTGTTTGTTCTTCGAGGGGGAGAGTGGTATTGTGGAGCAGAGAGCTTGGGGGTGAATTCCCGTACCAGTACACGATCAGCTTGGCTAATAATAATATTACCTGCCTCCCGGACTGCTCTTTTCTCCCAGAGAGAGCTTAACAGTAGCATGTGATTTACTTTCTCTTTAAATCGTTTAAACCTGCATGAAAATGAAAAAAGTAAAGAGTTTCCAATGAAGCGATGGTATAAGTTCTGTAAAAAGTTGTGTTTGCTCAGCACATACTTTTAAACACGGTTGAACAGCACTGATCATGTTCCAGGCGGTTTCCAGAGACGTCTCGTTCTGGACTGTTTTCACTGATCTGATTTGCCCTTTATGTTTCCCCAATTAAAAGATGGTAAAACGTTATCAGAATATGTCAGATACTATAATAATTTTGTCTCCTGTGCCTCCTCTCTTTCCGGCTTTAGTTTGCAGAACAGTTTAAAGAAGTGAAGGATGCGGCTCGTCTGGCCAGAGAGAAATCCCAGGAGCGCTTTGAACTGGCCAACCCTGGACTCAGCATCGCTGCTCCACAGGTGAATCATGAGAAAAGCAAACCATCATCATTATCTATATGTGAATATATTAGAAAGAAATCAAAGACAGCCTTATTGCAATGGGTACACTGTAACCGTCCTTACACACACATCAGTGTAAAGCCAAACATTCACATGTTTCAGAACCAAAGATCACATGGTCACATCTACTGGTCTGAATCTTTGTAAACAGGAACTGAGGAGAAAAACATCTAAATGCAGAGAAATTATTTGTGTGGTTCCATAAGTGTGTCTTTGTATGTTCATAATGCTCGTACTTCTTATCCACAGTGTGTTTTTTTTTTTTTTTTTTACCTCCGCCTCACAGAGGTTGTTTGTTTGTTTGTTTGTCTGTTCGCAACACAACTCAAACAGTTATTGATGGATTTTGATTAAATTTTCAGGGTATGTTGGGAGTGTCACTGGGAACAGGGGATTAACTTTTAGTGGAGATCCGGAGAAGATCTTGGATTCTGGATCACTTTGAAATTCATCATTGCAACATTGGGCCATTTTTATTCTCACGTGATGTCATCACAAAGCGACGCTGTCAGATATGCTGCTGCTTTGCTCATCCTTTATTGTTTTATAAGAGATACGTTACAAAAGTCTTTTATTAGCAGTTTAACAATAAATAAGTTGACTTTACATACTATGTGGATTGACAACGGTAAACAAGAAGAGTTTTCATAACAACTGTGACTTTTGACAGTTTTTTTTAAATTGTTTTTTCAGTTACTGGCCGTGAAGTTTGATACTAGCAAACTCTGACTTGCAAATGTTGCTCGCCTGCCTTATCATTATTACCTACTGTTAAGATGTTTAGATTTCAAGACAGTTTGTTAACAAGATAACTAAAAAACATCTGGACCGATTTTTATTACATTGTCAGGAAAGTTTAGAAATGGGGCAGGAAGCAAATAATTACATTTTGGAGGTGATCCGGATCATTGTCTGGATCCAAGATTGTTTCAAAGGATTCTTTATCATTGCGAGACGTAATAATACACTTGGTGGAGGTCTGCACTCTCCATGTGCTTTTCTAGTTTGGTTATGTAGCAAACACTGTCAGATTATTATTTGGTAACATCATTTGATGTTATCTGACACGAGTCTGCGCCCGATGTGATGCTGATGTGATGCTCAGGATGCAAGTAGTGCATACATGATGATACATTACCTGTCCTCCAGCACTTGTCCTGCACAGATTTCGCCATCTTTTCTGGCATTGTTATCAGATGTCAGAAAAGATGCCCGTTCCTTTAAATGCTACTTTTTGCCCTTTTATGTTGCGCTTGGTCTGTAATTAGATAAAAAGATTCATTTATTCACTTTTTCTGGACCAAATCAAAGTGTTGTTTTAAACAAAAAGCGGCATGCTTTAATATTATGCTGCATTTAGCTCTGATTACATTATGCATTCTCTGTGCCTTCAGTTTGAGCAAATAATGTTGCTGAATCTAGACCCCACCAACAGACCAACCCTGGATCATAGCACTGCCTTAATGGCTTGTAGGGCTTTCGGTGTGACATGCCCGTCATTTTGCATCGGGGTATATCTGGACTTAACAGACAAATCACCTTTTTCCCTTTCTCAAAACTCCAATGGTCTCTAGCTATTTAAAACCTTTTTCTCCCATTATCATCTCTTATTAGTGGTTTTCTTGTGGCTCCGCAGCAGTTTAGCCCTGATCCATCGCTCCTTTCCTTCCATATCTTGCATGTGGAAATGCTCTTACTTAAGCAACCTTTTTAGACTGTTTTTAGGATTTGATATCACCAAACATCTAAGTGATAACTCAATGTTTCTCGTCACTGCAGTAGTTATCCAGCAAGAGACTTTTAACTCTCTTATTTGATAAATGTAGGAGTTTTTTTATGGACTGTGTATTTGGAAAAACGGGGACTGTTCCCAAGTTGGTAAAAGCAGAGACATATTTTATATTAATCATAAATCTAGAAGAAAATTAGCCTTTTTGAAGCAACACTTTATTTACTGTTGTGCTAAAAACTTATTCTTAACATTATCATTAAGCAGATTTACTATTATGTTGCATTAAAATGTATTCAGTCCCTCTAACTGCATGATATTACATACTGTACATATCAAATGTCTTCAGTATTACATTTATGTAACAAGCATTTTATAATTCATCAGCTGAACACTTACCAGGCAGTGAAAGCTCTACATTTCCTGTTTCCATGTCATCCTGTGGAATGAGTGCGCTCGTATCAGGAAGCGACTTGTAATTTTAAACCATTTCTCAGAAAAAAGTTGGCCCCTGTTACAGAAATATTCCACCCATTAAAACCACTAACGGATTCTTCCAGATCATCCAGTCATTTAAGTACACCTTTATTTATTTATCATTTTTATCTTTTTGCCTACATTGTAATTTCCCAGGACTTTTTTTATACATGAAAATAATCATTATAATAATATAACTGATTAATTCTATATCTTTTAAGCATTATGAGAATAAATAGGTGTTTTTCCCCCCCAAAAAATCAGAACAAACATTTCTTAAATTAATCACGGAGAATAAAAGTGCTGACATTCTCCGGATGAGCCTGGAAAACCCATTTAGGTTATAAAAACCACCACAGTGGCCTTAAAAAGACACAACCCTCACTGTGGGTCAAGAGAGTAGTATTATTAAGAGTGTTTTTTTTTTTTTTTTAAACATTTAAATATAGAGAGACACAGAGAATTAAGTAGATCCACATCTAGCGGCTCCTTTATTCTCTCATATGTTAGTGCGATTAAGGGATTTTGTGAATGACTAATGAAGATGAAGGCAGGAAGAAATGCTGGTACCAAAGGTGTGCAAAGGTTCTGTAATGACAGGGTGGACAGAGAGGAGATACAGGGGAATAGAGAATAAAGAGAGGAGCAGGAAAGAGAGCTGAATCATCTATAATTGAAGGGAATCTGGCTTTTCATCCTGCCAGTGTCTATTGCTTCTTGGTGAACTTGATAAGGTTCAAGTGGGAGAATAGTTTGACTACAGAGGAACATTTGGCCTTCTCAGAAAAAATGACATGCTTTTTAAATCAATTCCAAGATGCAGGATAATGTTTCCTGGAGCCATTTTAACTACAATGACACAACTAGTACACACCCTGTTTACGAGGGTGTGATTTAACCGTGCAAAAATGAAGCTATTCTACTAATCTGGTTTATTACTTACTTCTGCCAAGTCTTACAGGGTTTGGTTGATGAGCAACACTGTTTGTGCACCGTTCTAGGCTTCACAAATATACAAATGGGTCGCAGAGACTGCAGAGTCACTGTGCCAGCACCGACCTGGGCTCCGCTCTGACACGCTCAGATAAGAGCGGATGGTACGTCTCAGCTATTTATTTTGCAAGGCTGAGAGCAAACTCTCCTGGAAACGACAGCACAGAGCATCAATACTGAGAAGGTCAACACCAGGAGAAGGCCAGGCCAGGAAAGTGAAATGCATATCACTTTCTATGACATTTAGTGACAACCTAATATTATTTCAACATAGCCTGGTGGGTTTTTTCTGGTGCTGGACTCCTCTGCAAAGGAGACGATCTTCAGTCAGACGGTCAGAATTTAGCTCTGCATGCAACATTTCCTGGATCAGGTTTAATCCCAGATGTACATCATGTTTTATTAGTGATAAACAAACATAAAAATAAATATAACATATTTACATACTTAATAATTCTGTTTGGGAAAACCTGTATAGAAGTAATCTGTCTGGTTTCCATGTATCAGGGATTTTTTAAAGTTTGGCTGCAATGCTGTTCTTAAAAAATAAATGTAATAATAATAATAATAATACATTTTATTTGGAGGCGCCTTTCTGGGCACTCAAGGACGCCATACAAAATACACATTAAACAGTAAAATATATACATATACAAAGAAGAATAATAAAGAAGTAGTAATGAAAATAAAAAAAATTAAAAAAGAGTAACACTTAAAAAGTAGACGATAGTTGTGACTTGAATTGGGGGAATGAATCGATGTTTCTGAGTTGGGGGGGAAGTGAGTTCCAGAGACGAGGAGCAGA
>JBAMIG010000015.1:4923698-4952843 GCA_037177335.1 Kiunga ballochi
GGGGGGAAGGTGAGACGGAGGAGCTATCAATGGTAAGAGAGAAGGAACCTGTTTTGGCGAGGGTGGATTTGGTTCAGATGAGGAGAATTTCTGTTTTATTACTGTTTAATTTGAGGAAGTTTGCAGTGAGCCAGGATTTTATTTCAGAGATGCAGTGACTTTCACTTTCACTACATTGGAGGCTTCCTGCTATTAAGTTTGGAAAGGAGCCAACATGTGAGTAGAGCGAGTTGCTCTCTGGTGAATCCACCGAGCCAGTGTGTATGCTGATGATGTATGCTGGTACATATTTTATCTCTGCTCATTCCTCTTTCTCATCAATGTTGTGGAAATGTCTACAATATTTAGTAATAATAACATGAAAAGAAAAGTCATCACAAGAATTAGTTTTGATATATTGTTACATCCTGTTCTTAGCAACACTGCAGAGTATTTGCAACTGAGAACCCAGCTTTGTGAAAAACCTGCTTTTTAGTGCATGTTTGAAAAGCACTATGGATGTAGATAAACAACTTAACCAGTTAAATGCTAAATGAAAAGGAAGAGTAACCATACAGACGAATAAAAAGGAACAAACATGCCAATGCAAACTGAAATAAAACACATGGGTGTGTGTTGATACTGTAATTTTATCAGCTTCATGTGTGCAAAATGGATTTCTTGTCTCTGCAAGTTTCCATGCTGGCAGGCAAAAATGGCTGCAGGATGTTGCCTCATAGCTCATTCACCATGCAGATGGGCACGTAACAAAAACACAAAAAAAATGTCCCTAAATGGAACGGCGATGAATAAATAAAGAGTTTATATCCTGTAACATAACAAGGCATAAAACATTTCACCATTGGCTTTTTATTTAAAACAATACACTGCTGTCAAAAACTGTCCTAACTAAATGATTACCGATCATTATTGCTCTATATCACTGATTGTGTTGGTGGCTCGGGCATCTGGTTAGGATGCCTCCTGGACGTCTCCCTGGTGAGGTGTTTCGGGTACGTCCCTGTGGGAGGAGGCCCCAGGGGAGACCCAGGACACGCAGGACTGAT
This sequence comes from Kiunga ballochi, assembly GCA_037177335.1. Lineage (NCBI taxonomy): Eukaryota > Metazoa > Chordata > Actinopteri > Atheriniformes > Pseudomugilidae > Kiunga > Kiunga ballochi. The sequence continues at coordinate 4,924,745 of JBAMIG010000015.1, forward strand.
TACATCTCGCGGCTGGCCTTGGAACGCCTCGGGATCCCCCCAGATGAGCTAGTGAATGTGGCTGGGGAGAGGGAAGTCTGGGCTTCCTTCCATAACCTGCTGCCCCCGCGACCTGACCTCGGATAAGCGATGGAAAATGGATAGATTGAATAACCAATCAATACGGTTATGAACAACAAAATTGTGAAGTTGAATTATGTCTGAGCTGCAGTACTACTTCAGTGTGTCTGTTAGGAACTTCATTAAGGTCATTAAGCTTTTATATATGTGTGAACACTTACACTTTCTCCAAACGTGTGCATATTCTGTGTGCGAGCAAATAACTGAAAATGTTCAGAGTGTACAAATATTTATTGCTGTGGTTGAAACCACTGAAGCTGAAGAACAAATATTTCAAGCTACAAAATGTTGCAGGAGAAAGACAGAACATTTACAGACCAATGGATGATTTTGGTTTATTCTGTCTCGTGTTTTTTATCTCCAAGTGTCTCTGCAAGTTTTGCATCATCATTATTCTCAGCTTCTCTGTCCTAGTCAGTAACAGTCTACAGTGTTGCTGTGCTGTATCTTTGCAGCCTCGGGCTTTACCCAGTGCATGTTCTGCCTCTGATATGCGAGTGGCGGCAGGGGATCTGCATGCAGTGAAGCTTCAGCTTTCAGCCTTATTTACAGAGCTCAAAGTTGAGATGGGGGAGGAGATGTGGTGGAGTTAGTGAGATAGGGATGGAGAATGAGAAATGGCTCCATAGCACTAAGAAGTACAAGGATAATGAGTAGACCTCTAGGACCAGCTGGACACTTGAAACTACAGAGCTGCTGTTTAAAGAAAAAAAGTAAATGTACGTGTTTGATTGTGTTTGGTTTATGGGACAGGTGAGTCAGGGGAAGTGTGTGTGAATACAAAGAGACATGAATAAGTAATGTGGGTTAAAAAAAAGGGGAAGCCTTATAAAGCTAAGGGAAAAATGGACCTGTGCTCGGATAAATAAGTAATCAGTGTAGATGTACTTAAGAAAAACTGTGGCACATAGATGTCATGATGCTCTCAGGGAAACTGCTTCATATTTAATGTATCTGAAATTATTTTACACAGCTGCATTTTAAACTAGCTTTTTGTGGAGGCTGACATGTTGTAAATACACAGATTTCACATTTATTAGCAATTAAATCTTTTCCTATTTTTGTTCTATTGTTGATTAAAGAGGGGAGAAACCTGCATTATGTTTCTGATTTCTGTTCTGTCTCTGGACATTTAAGCTTCAGATGAAACCCGTTATTTATTCATAATTTCACTCCAAAAAATCAAGATATTTCTGAATTTCTGTGTAGAACCATAGATCTTAAAATCAGCATGTGGACATGGGAGTAAATCTATAAACACAAGTGGTGTTTTAATTATCTACTAACATATTTTTGCCTCTCTCTTTTTCTCTCCCTGGTGCATCATGGGACATGCTCATCCATCTCAGCTCTCTCAGGTGCGTAAAAACACACTCTCCCCTAAACAAAAAGCATGGCATCTCTTTTCTCATACCCTTTTCTGGGAAAGGACAGCGTTCACCGTTTTAATGTTTTATAGCTTATCAGGCTCAATAATTTATGAGTAGTGTGATCAGAGTTTACTTCAGAGCGTATTTAGCTTCCAAACACAGCTGCGATGAAATAGAGACAAGGTTTTGAGATGGCAGCGATACTAAATGTTGACTGTACCTGTATATTTTATTAAAGATGTACACAATATGGAAACATGCTGCTAAATTGATCTTTGTTTTTTTTAATGATAAACCTAATCTGCTCCAAAGAGATGCAGAAGTGCAAACAGGCTCCTTTAGAACTGATACTACTTCCTCTAACTGGTTGGTTATTAATCACCAGTTTGTCGGGTGATGTTGCTCTTATGTCTTAGTTTCCATGAAGCCTGGTAGGAACAGCATATAATCATATGGATGCTACAAAGCTATCTACTGACTTTTGGACTTTTTATCTTTGCTCTGATTTTTTATCCTCTCCTTTTGGGTTATATTTCTGTGGACATGGAGCTTATCATCATGAGCCGGCTGTGCTTTTTAATTCTTCACCAGTCCATAAGGAGCAAGCTCTAGATAATAAACCGTTCTCCTCAAAGGAGTACAGTCAAGCTTGCTCAAATTATTAATAAAAGCTCTTTCTACAGTTCGTGCAGGGTTATAACCTTCAGTGAGCAGCTTGGTAGTTGACAAGTTCAAGAGGAGTCTTTTATTTTTCCAGCAAGAAGAAAAGCAAAGAGTGCAGAAATTTGCCTGAGCTGCAGGCGTTTATAGACACACTTTTTATTTAAAAGTTAAAACCTTCTTTTTCATTCACATGGAGGAAAAGAACAAGCTGTAGCTGATACAACCTGACACACATCAGGCATATCTGAGCATTTATCTTTCACACGTATGCATTTCAGTTTATTTAAGCTCCACATGACACAGAAGAAAAACTGCTGAGCTTTAGCTGCAGTTGTCTGTAATGCTGACAAAAAACCTCCTTTAAAAGAAGATGATGAATCAGAGACGTGATGTGCAGTGTCTACACATCAGTTTATTCAATTAAGTCGACGTGAATAAAAGATGCATGTTATCTTAATAAAATAGTTGAGTAGTGTTCAACATTAGCAGGAAGTAGTGATCATACATTAACAAAACAGACATTTTGATAAAATGTTGGATGGATAAAACGCATATCATTCATTTTATATAACATTTATTTCTCTGCATATTTTTTATAGTTCTTTCCAAGACTTTCTGTCACGCTTATTTCTTGATAACTTGACTGAGATGAAGCATGATTAATTAGTGATAAAGTAATTAAACTCAGAAGTACTGCAGAGTGGCAGATTTCCTCCTGGATGTAACCAGGTTGCACCATTAGATGCATTAAGGGCCTATCCCTGTTAGTTTCCATTGTTACTGAAATAATCTGCATCCCGCTTTCTTCTGCTTACATATTCCTGCTAGATGTGCTGTGTATGTCATTTTCAACATATATCTACAATCCAGTCAGACAGCAGCGAGGGCATCGTTTCCATGTACTCACAAACACCAGCTGAACCCCTGGAGCGGGAGTCCACACATCAGTCACTTCCTGTTGAGTCCATTTAGATCTGTGTGTCTGTGTGAAGACAAAACAGCTGTGCTGCACACATGGATGCTCACTATGCTCCAAACCTGTTCACAGGAGCCCAGATGGGACACATTAAGCAGTTACAGGAAAAGACTGATCAGTCCAGATAAAATGTTTAGTTTGACCCTGTAAGTATAGAGGAAACATTTGATCTGATTGACCTGCACTTCAGTTCTCCAGGATTAACACTAATCCCAAACACCATCAGGAAACATTCATTTTATTAATCAATATTTTGTGCACAAATGTTGCGGATGTTTCTCCTGTTCTGCTTCTGAGCATCACTACATGCACTTGTACTTAATGAAAGTCATGGCGTATTACAGATATCTCTACAATGCAGCTCGTAGCATAATCTGTTTTTCTATCCTTCACCGTGCTGCAGGAGCTGTCTGAGGAGCGTCATTCTCCACCGCTGCTGACAGTCAATGGGCCCGGGGAGGAAAAGCTGTTTCGCAGTAAGAGTACTGAAGTAGCACTGACGGCTGAGAAGGAAAGGGTCAAGAAGATGCTGTCTGAAGGGTAATGGCAGTCTCCTTTGCACACATTAAAACAAGGAGTGAAGAAAAAACTTGAGTGATCTGTTCAGCTATTAAATTCTCTAATTTACAATTTGTAAAATGTTCATCATTTTCTCCCTTTAGTTGTTAAAAAGACTGATTGGTCACCATTATAATGAGCTGTAACCAGTAATGATTGTGCAGCTAATTGTTTGGGTAGTGCACCCAAAATCCAACGACCAGCATCCCCCAAATGTCCTCCTTACTGTTTTTTTTTTTTTTTTAACCTTCAGGTGCTGCAAAGTGTGTGCTAGTCACAGATACAGTCATCTTCACATGTACTCAGCCTTCCTTTAAAGAAAAGAGTATATTCACAATAGTCACTCGGATAACTGTAGACTGAAAAAAGTAGCAATTAAAAAAATTAGCCAAATTATAATATAGTTATATAAGATGTTTTTTTAAAAACTTAAAAAAATAATAATAATAAAAAAAAACTAGTCTGAGACAAATGAAAGCAGTTTGCTGATGAGCAGTGGGAAAAATAACCTGAATGGATTGTTTAACTAGATATTAGTTTATGACTGATGTAGCATATATTGTTTTGTATATTTGTTAGCTTGTTTTATTTAAATATTTCTGTTGAATCAGAATTAGAAAATAATGTTGTTTTTTACACATTTTTATTTATTATTACTTTTGTTAATTTTACCTTTTTTTTAGCCGTTCTTTTCCTTCCTTATTGAGAGGGTATGAAAACATTTGAGGATGACTTAATATGACCTAGTTGGCACCAAATTAATAAACAGACATGTCAGAATAATTTTCTGGAGCTTGTTGCTTTCTTTTATTTTCAGAATATAGGACCTAACACCATCCTCCAGGGCGACAAATATTATCTTAGTTTTAAATTTACTAAATAGTTGAAGCCCTCTTCCCCGAGTTTATGTTCACGGCATGCATCGTGGTACCACAGATTAATTTAATTAGTTTTAGTGCATGTTTATGCAGACAGCAACGCGTTTTGTAAAAGTTCTGTTGGATCAAAGTTCTGTGATAAAACGCAGACTTGGGTTTATTTTCATGATTAGGTATTGTAAATATTTTGTAATCACATTTTACTTTGAATATTTGTTTGAGCAGAAAAGTCTACAGGAAAAAAATCTACTCAAATGTTTGCTGGAGTCTTCTGATCATTATAAAGCAGCATTTTTATGCAGACATATCAGAGTAAAATAGTTTAAACCGTAGCTACTGACACGATGCACACTGAAATGAAAATATATGTAAGGTTACTGCGCATGTCTTTGCCTCCCTGCTCGGCTACATTAACATGTATTAAATCCAGCTTTTATCTGCAGACTTATCCTCACTTTCAGGTGGAAAGGAAATATCAGTTTTAAGGCATTACCCTACAAAGCAGTAAAATGGTGGAGAGACACTTCTGTGCTTTCTTTAATAGCTGCTCCACTCAAGTATTAAAACATTAAGAGCAGAAAAATGTTGTTATGGTAAAGAGAAAATTGCAATTTGACCCAACATACTTACTCTTCTAGTTAGAGAGTAAACAGAAAAAGCGTCTTTTTCCGCACACTGCAGAGATTTTGTAGGGATTGTCCTGAAGCGTTAGTCTGCAAACACCGCCTGCTGCCATCTGTACACGATGCCCACAATGCAACCAAAGTTTATTTCTGTATGCTGAGCTTTTTTATTTATTTTTTTAGCTTCACCAACAAAATAATAAAAGAAAAACGGTTTTCATGTTCATATTTCTGTTCACATTCCCTGAATGAGCCCCTCTCTTCCCCCACTGGCTTCCGGACTCATTAATTTACAGGCATGTCTGGAAATGGCAGCAATCTCTTACTTCTTACACTCTTTATTCTCTCACGGTGGCTTTGTTTACTCAATTTTATGGTTAAAGAAAGAAAATCCAAGTGTCTGCCTTTACTTGTTTGTGTCCTGAGTCTGCAGAACGTCACTTTTTATCCCATTTTTATCCCTCTGGAGGTAAAATCTTTTTGTAAACGGCCACCTCACGTTCCAAATGTCATGAATATCAGGAAAACTTAAAATAATTAGGAGTTACATGTGTTTAGGAAAGAAGTTAAATTCTTAAGATCTCATTTTTTATCCACCTGATCTTTAATTAGGGGAGTTTTTGGCTGCGTTTCAAAAGTAAAATTGTTGCTGAAACAGAGAAATAAAGTTAAAGTTACGTGAAAAACTCTATAAGCCTTAAATATGATATAATAGAAAAAATCTCAGATGAATAATACACAAGAAATTACTATTTCATAATTATTATTCAACTGTTTTTTTTCATAGACACTGATTTATTTAAAACACTGAAACATGATTGAATCTAATTGATTGTCAACAAGTGTGTGAAGATCTCCATGAATGGTCATTATATTTATGTTTTAATGATGCTCAGACTTCTGCAACAATGTCTTTTGGACAGATTGGAGCAAAGTGGAGATGTTGGATCACCATATTTGCAGAAAAGCACATACAGCATTGCAGCACAAACGCTTTATAGCAGCTATTAAGCAACGTGCTGGAGGATTGATGGCTCAGGCTTGCTTTGCAGCTGCAGGACCTGGACATCTTGCTGATATTAAATTCACCACAAACTCCTCTGTGGTGTTAGACATGAGGCCATCTGTGTGAAAGCCTGGTAGAAGTAACAGGACATAGGAATCATTCTGAGTTACCGAATCTACGTCAGAATAGATCAAAAATAAAACAGTCATCTTGCAAGAAGAGAGCTGTGGATAAATGAATGCCTGCAAACCTCAGAGGACAGAAGTAACAGTCTCACTCAGGTAGCCATACATTTGATATGAGAGCGGTCATTTTTGTACCCACTGCAGCTCAAACTGACCGTTTTGTCAGGTTTAGCTGAAGATAGAGATGTGTGCGAGAGGTATGTTGTGATCCAGTCTCGTCATAAATTACACCAACACTGCATATTTTCACTCTGTCCGTTAAATTCACTGAATCAAGTGTGTAGGCAATCAAATGATTACAAAGTCAAAATGAACCGCTTTTATTTATGTAGCACATGCTGCGGTTTTGCCTCTAAGATCCTTCCAACAGGTTCAACTTAGAACATATGCTTTGGAAAGAAATAGGTGCATAACTCAGCATCCAGACACACTGGCATGGGACAGATGTGCTACTTGGATGTAATCCACATAAAATGACATAATAATGATAAATGATGAGAGCATTACAGTGGTGCTAAATATCTGAGCACACATACAGAGTATCTGGTTTAACTAGATTCTAAGAAATCATACTAACACCATCAACGTGGAAGCGTCTGCTTTGTTTTTCTGGGAATGAATTACGTACCAGTTTACCAGCAATACCTGGGAACCAAATCACAAGCAAGCACTGCTAAATTCAGCAGATTTAATGTTTTTATCATAGCTTAATAACCTAAAGCTTTATATTCAGCTTTAAATCTGTTTGTGTGTCTTTAAATTGGAACCATTAAGGTATTAATGCCCAGTTTACTGGTGCATAGTCTCCATCATCATGGTACTCATTATTGAATATGAGAAAATGAAGCAGAAGTTCTTCCTTGCGTTTTATTACAGTGGTTTTATTGAATGATTTTTATAAGCCAACAGGCCTTTCTCTCCTGTTGCTATGGTGAGTGGTTTTAGGGTTGCCAAGCTCTTATTATAGTCGCCATGGCAAACACTGCTCCCTAAACTCCATCTTCCCAGCTGAAAGCGCTGTGGTTTATTAAATATCACCTCTGAATCCTGACCTTTCACTGGCACAGCACATGTTTCCCACATCATAATAACGGAGAACACATTACTTGTCTTGTCGGACCCTGTTGTGTAATTTTCCACAGTTGAAGGTGAATTCTGCTCTGCTGCATGAGCAGGCAACTTTAAAAGGTCAACAAAAACAAACAAACAACTGCACCGACTTGTTGAATGCAGATGTATTAATATTAAAGTGAATCCTCTGAATTACTGCAGCAGAGTACGGTCACTGTGGGTAAGAGTGAAGCTCACTGCAGTCATGCAAGACATGAGAGAGAAAATAGATTTAAATAATAAGGAAAGGAAATCAAACTATTTGAAACTAATATATTAAACCAACAGATGTGTGGTTCCTTAAACTCATTAAATGTCCATCAAGCAGCTGGTGCAGCATAAAAGTTTCACCCATTAACTATCAGCTTCTTTCTCACCAATGATGCATTTTACTAATATTTAAAGCTGCCTAATAGCTGTTAGCTTTGTGGCACATTGGTTTGGCTAAACATGTGGATAAAATCTTTTGAGCAGGTGGAAACACAGAAACAGAGTCAGAAATGTAATAACACACATTTTTCTGTAACTGCTCCTCAGATCCATGTGTGACATAAACCTGGAAGCAGAACTGTTTACTCTGCAGGACAGCAATGCTAAGTTGGTAGCAGCACTGCAGGAAGCCAACAGCGGCGTGGAGCAGTGGAAGAAACAGCTGGCTGAATACCAGGAGGAGACCGATCGCCTCCGGGAGCAGGTGAGCACATGCAGGCCTGACGGCATCAGGTACCTGATTAAACTGACCGCTTGGTTTATGAACGTTACACCTGCTGCGTGCAGAGTAAAGGCTTAGTGTGTCTGCAGGAAACAGCTGAGCCAGTATTCCTCATTCCCTTGTGTCAACGTAAAAGAGTTAGTTTCTAATCGGTTTTGATTGTTGCCTGATTTGGGAGAGGTTTGTGGTACACGTGTTGCTATGGTTACCTGTTTATTTGCAAGTCCAATAGAGGATTTCTGATTGTATGGTAAATAAAACAAGACGAGACAGTTGTTTTTTGTTTTATCTTGTCAAAGTTACACTAAAATCTGTGCATAACTTAAATTTATAACTTGAAGTTAACTATGAGAACAGCTTCTCCAAATTGTGCAAATCAAAGTGGATTAATGCAGAAACTGAATAAATATTAGCTGTTACATTTTGTAGTTTTTTTTTATACATATGGGGGACTGAAACTGTTGAAGGACTTCAAACAGCTTTACAAACTCAAACTTTATCTTCCTTCTTTTTATGTAATCCCAGATGGCCTACAAGGCCTAAGAGTGTGTCTTCCTGCATTTCCTCTAGATAGTGCTTTATGACGCACTAAACCAGCAGCTTCAGGCTGAAACCTTTCCATCATTTGCTTTGACTTACCTTTAAGTTAATCAGCTATCTTCTTCAGAGCATTAAGGAGCAGAAAATGGTGAGAAAAGCAGTGTACTCTACTTAAAGTAGATTTCCTTCTCGAGTCATTTTCAGATTCTTCTCAGCGCTTTAATCCTTTATGCTTCTGTTTTGTCCCATCACATCTGCAGCTTATACTCTTTCCAAAAACTGTCCAGCCACCTCTTTAAGCAGCACAGTAGCTTAAATTAAATTTAAATTAAATTAGCTTCAGTTTTCTTTAAGGTTCTAAATTGTGTAGAAGGGATAAACGGAGAGACTATTAGAGAAGGAAAAAGAAGGATTAAACCTTTACTGGAATACAGACAGAAAACCGGCATCTATGTACATTCCCCGTTCTTCCTGTCCTAAACGACCTCTTAGACATTAATGGGATGTGATGCTGATTGCTTGTTCGTCTCATGCATGCAGTATGCAAGCGCCACCTTAAATTCCCCCACAGACTGCTTCAAACTGCAGATTCATTTTTCATCTTGCCCCCCCTCTCTGGGATATTTCAGTTGACAGGCTCCCATGATATTTGCAGGGCCAGGATGCAGACTTTTCTATATCTTTGATATCGAGAGGGGAAATGACGCCCCTGGTCAAGCTTAACAAAAGCTTCTCTAATGAGATGGAAATAAGAAGCAAAAGCATCAGTGCTAGTGATGGAAAGATGACCCTTTTATTTTTAGCTCATGTTGTGATTTTATCATTTCAACAAGTGCAGGTGAAGGTTACTCCTCCTGATACACACATGCTTACAGAGGCACACACACACCGAGCTGCAGCAAAGTCACTCAGGTGGCTGGAAGTAGAGCAGGCCTCCAGGGTTTGGCAGTGGGATATTTGGGGGGAGGGCAGAATTTCTTTTTTTTTTTTTTTTTTTTTTGGGGACAGGACACCCTAAACTGTCCACCTCCTCCCCCTTCTGTCCCAGTTAGAAGAAGATAAATCACCGGAGGAGCAGAAGGAGAGAGACTGGCTGGATTTTTCCCCCTCGTCACACTCTTCACTCCTGCCATGTTTGTGTTCATCCACTGCAGAAAGGGTTTATTTTCTGGGTTTCTGGGTTGACTCTGACCTCTCTTTGAGTTTCAGCAGTATTGACACGATGAAATAAAGTGTTTGAATGTGTCAAATTTATCCACATTAATTAATAACACACAAATTAATGTGTCATTTTTATCCACTTCTGTCTGTTACGCCTAAAATTTCCTCTGCAAACCCATCATTCTTCATACGTCCCACTTCCTATTAAACCAACAGGTTTAGTTTGAAAATCACTAAAACATTTATGTTGCATTTTCTGTTGAGATGAAATTGTTCCTGCAACAATCATTTAGAAACATTTTAGCTTTGTCTCTTCATGAATATTTGTGTGAAGTTCTGAGATGTAGCTCGTGCCTCTGGGGACCCCGGCTGTCACACACACACACATACAGCAGATAATATGAAGAGACTGAAGCCTCTGGGACTGTGTGGACAATTCCCCCTTTCAACTTGCGGAGCTTTTTCTGAGGCTCTGTTTGGACGCTGTGCAACGCAGCATAGCGAGGGATCTATAAACTGCCACTTTGAAATAGTCTGTGGAAATGCAGAGGGCAGCTTTAAAAGGGAGAAAAGAACATTTTGACCATGCAGGCAGGAAAGCCTCTGCATCCTCACACACACACACACACACACACATTTGCATTTCAGACAATAGCTGATGCAGTTGTTCAGGGTAAACTGAAATGGGAGAAACTGGTTGTAATAAAGGTTGTAATGGTTCCTGCCACAGCAACTTTACAAGAAAGCACAGCTAAAGGGTCTGTGATAGCTTTTTTTTCTCTTAGATGAGCTATTCAAATAAAACTATCACTGTGTTTTTGTTGCATTTATCATTTAATTAATTGAGATAAAAATGTGACACTTTCCCAGAACTCTAGATGGTCTGCTCAGGAACAAATTAACAAGATGGGTAATTGCTTTATATTCAAGTCATTGAAACCTGTTTAGATTTAAAACCAATTAGATTTAATGCAGTAAAGGTACTTGGAGGCAGAAAAACAAGTAAAACTTTAAAATAAAGGTCTGGAGCCATGTAACGAAGAAAAGCCTGATCTTATGTCTTCTTGCTGCATCTTCAACTTTGGGAATCAATTCATGAGATGTTTTAAGCTTTATTGTTGTGACTAAAGAGAACCAAACCGCGTGTGTGTGTGTGTGTGTGCGTGCGTGTGCATGTGTGTGTGCGTGTGTGTGTGTAGAGTTTGCTCCTACCATAGGACTGCAGAAACCTAAAATAAGTCAATAGAAACATCAGGACCCTCAAACTTTACATACCATCATCTTCAGATCTCAGGTCCGGACGTTTGGCCTCGTGTTGTCGTGCTCTTCACTCACAATCTGAAACTTTTCCGTGTTAAACTCGGGGAAGTGGGGCAGGTTGGGGAAAGATGTTCTTTTTGCCAGTCGAGTCCCTTAATTATGCCTCCAAGGCGGGAGGTGTCGATTCTGTACCCTGTTGGCAGTAAAACTCTTTTTCCGCAGAAGCTTGCAGTCAGGGTGTGTGCACGTGTGTGTGCATGTGAGCGTGTGTGGTGGAGAACACCATCAGGAGAGATCAGAGAGGAAATGAATGAAGGAGATGTCAATGATTCATTTGTAGATTGCACAGCAGAGTGATGCCCGATGGAGGTTTCTGCGAGATACTGAGAGCCCTGACTAAATAGACTTTAATCAGATGTTCAATTCACCTCATTAACTCTGTGTGTGTGTGTGTGTGTGTGTGTGTGTGTGTGTGTGTGTGTGTGTGTGTGTGTGTGTGTGTGTGTGTGTGTGTAATAATGGTCGTGTGGGTTGATAACCCTTTCTTGGTTTCCCTGATATTCTTGCATAACATTGAATGTGTGAATTTGTATGACTTTACATTTATTAAACCCTTTTCATGCTAATTTATCACATTTTACTTCAGGTAAATAGTTTTTTGTTGCTACAGTTTCACCGATCTGAGCTTTAAAAGCTCCACCTAAGCTAACCCAGTAAAGTGACACTCCAGCATTGTTCTCTCCATTAAAAGGATTTGCACTGTGTTTCACTTTTACCTCTCAGAAAAGTCATGCCTCATTTTCGTCTTTCTGCAGCATAATGCAAAAACTGCGTATCATTTTTATGAGACCTGGGACCAGATGCATAAATGATGCAGGCACTAAAAGACATGCCTTTTCATGCAGAGACTAGTGTTCATAAAGGGAAAATGTGTTGAGCCTGTGTGCACCTCATGCTCTTTGGAGCGTTTATACACATGTTCTGAACAACACTGAACCTAAAATGATGAAGTGGAAACAAGAGAAAACTTGGTTGTATCAATATTAAGGATTTTTTCTCTTATTTAGTTTCTTATCATTAGTTTTTATTGTATATTATAAGCAAATATAGATATAGAAAAGGAAGAGTGGTGTATTTTAAGACTGATTCTCTGATGTAAGATCGGTTTCCGCACTGCTCTCAGCTTCCTGTTTAAGACAAACATACCATGATCAATCTGTGCATGTGTGTGTTCTTCCTCATCTTTTCCACAAAAGGCCAAGTTTTTAGTCTTATCAGGAATTTCTTGTTTTCTTGTTTTTGTTTTTTTGTTGTTGCTGCTTCTGGAACCATTTCCTGTGCACTCATTTTTTATTCATGCACACACACAAAAACTCATCTTTAACATGCACAGGTATCTTACTTTCCCCTTATGTAAAGATTACACTTCTGTACTGTTGCTTTCATCGTGGTGTCTTTTAGCTGTGGTGCAAGCAGTGTTGACAAGCTACAGACTGACAAGGAGGAATCACTGCCTCTGATTCTAACAAAGACATGAGCGAATGCCTGGTTTGTGCACATGCATGCACAAGCATGAGATTTATCAGAAAAAAAACTATATAAACACGTCTCAACAAACCGGATTGAGGGCATATGTCTATTGCTTTACTGCTTTTGTGAATGTTTTGCATGTCTCTGAGCTGATCAGCTTAATCTGATTAGATTATCTCTCTTTTTTTAAGTCAGATAGAGGCTCATAAATACTGAGGCTTCTCCTGGTCTAGCAATAAATTTAGTTTCATTCTGTTTAGTAGAAGGTCATCATGGCTAATCTGAACATAAGCAGATAATTTTGAGTGTTTCTCTGTTCATAACTCCATCTCTGTCTCAAATGATTAAGTTATTCCTTTTGAACAAACTTCTTGCTCTTTATGCAAAAAAAAAAACATGCACATTCTGTGCAGCGCTTTGTAGCCGACCTCTGGTCCGGTGGCCGTTTGAGTGGAGAGGTTCTGGCTTTTTTGGTGCAGGCGACCTCTTAAGATGGAGTTCCCTGTCTGGGGTTCCTCTGTATTCAGCCACAAACGTTTTTAACTGATTTTCTAGGTCTGAGGTGAAATCTGAGGTGTGTACATGTACCTGTATGTGTGTGTGTGTGTGTGAATGTAACAGGGAATGATGTGGGGGGATTTTTAAATGTGCAAAGCACCTTTTGTGCTTCATTTTTATATTCTATGAAAAGTGCTTGTTTTCTGTGGTTGTCATTGTGCACCATCTCTGTGCAGAAATTTGAGGAAAACCAGTACACCTCCCTCTAGGATCTCCATTTTTCTCCACTCCTTTATTCAGAAACCCTGATAAAAGGCTCTGTCAAAAACATCATAGATCTTCCCAGATGCTGACCCTGTAGTGGGATTTGTGTGCATCGACATTTTTAAGCTCCCTCGCTTCTTAAAACGCTCAAAGCGTTCACAAACGACCTGATTCTGATGTTACATGCACTTCCTGTGGATTTGTGTTCCAGGTGGCAGAGCTGGAGACCCAGCTGGGGCATCCTGCTGCTGGTCAGCCTGGCAAAGAGGAGCTGAGTCGGTCGCTAGAGGAGCTCGAAGCCTTGCTGAGCGCCAAAGACCAGGCAAGACACCAAGTTCTCTTCCTGCACCGCACGCTGCCTGAATACATTTGCCACATAATCAAAATTAGAGTAGAAATCTGGGTCAAAATACAACAACAAGAATAATGTTTGCTTTTCTGGTGGTCAGTTTGATGTGCAAGACTTAATCTCTGGAGTATTTTCAGTTACAACAAGAAAATCTTTAAAAACATCAAATAAACCAGTAATTTGTGGAAATATTGGGTGGAGGGGCAGGAAAGTACACCTGTCAGCCTGAGTAATTTCCCTTTAAATCATCCTTTGGTTTTTAATTAAATCTTTTTGGTTCAGTAATCTTGTTTCTTTCTCATCCAAAAGGTAATAACTCGGCAAAATGACCCGAAATGCAAACAAAAAAGGAATAAATCATTTTCGGGTTCTATATAAAGTGAGAACAGGTTTGATCTTCTGGTGGAGGATTTTCGCTTTATTGCTGTTTTATTCTCAAATCAAGCTTCAAAACAAAAGTTTTACACAACGTTAAACATTCACTTATTATTTCTGTCTCACATAGATGCTCTGTGATGAGGCATAATTTATCTAAGTTAAAATAGGCTTGTTTTTGGTGACCTCCAGCCTCAGCAGCACGATATCTGTGCTGTCATTCAAACACGCTTTGCGTCATGCGGGGCCTTAGTGGTAGACATTTCCATGGAGGCAGAACTTTTCCCTCAAAACATCAAAGTTTCCCATCGGACTGTCCATGCTATAATAAATCTCCCGTTTCCACATCTTAGCATTGGACTGAACCATTTCTGAGCAATCGGGGGGTGAAATGTTCACAGACTGATAACAGGGAACGTGGCTGATGAGAAGTTAGGGATGCAGTAGCCTGACTATTTGAAGTGTTTTCAGGAAATTCAAAGCCTTCAAAGCAAGAAGACAGATGTGGGTGAGCTGGAGAAGGAAAAAGAGGAGGCTATGCAGAGACTCAAGGTAAGCAGACAGGTTTACCTGTAATATGCGAGTACTCCAACTCACTTATCAAATTCTATTTTTTTCATGTTTAATAAATAGAAACAAATTTTTACACTGTTATTTTATTATCTCCGAGAATCAGCTGACATTTTGAGTATTTTATACTTTGTATTTTTCAGATGTAGCAAATTTGCTGCTTTTTTTCATCTCATTGAAATATTGACAGAAAAGTATTGATAAGAACTTGCCTTCTCTCTAATACCTAATTGATGATTAAGTAACCATAAAGTTGAGAAAAAGACAAGGACATTAATCAGTATTGGAACTGGATGTTGCCCCCACATCGCGAATCACAAGAGCACGGTCATTAAAATCCTTATTTATTCATTCATTTATTCACTTCTTACATTTTGTTTGACAGTAAAAAACATTCCTGGATGGTAAAATGTCAAACGATTTAACTTGTTTTGCAACATGTGATTATTTACACCACTCCGTAAAGAGATTTCTCTGTGAAACACATGATAGGAGGAATCCTCCATGTTGTTGTTTGCAGATCATACGCTGCTCTGTGTCTTTTTTTAGAGACAGATGTTCAACACGCTCGGCTGCTTCTGGCTTCAGTATATTGCACATTTTATTATTATTCATTTATTAAATAAGAAGTTTGAAGCTTGCTTAGCTTTAGTCTTGCAGCAATAAGTCACAGAATTTAACATTTTCAAGCTGTGTTCAGTAACTTTGCATAATCAGACTGAGACAGGGACAATATATGTTAAAGCTTAATGTCAAACATGTCTGAAGCTACAGAAAAAAAAATCTAATATTAGCTGATATCAGCATAAAAATGTGAGTTCGGAAATGATTGGTATTGATTTTAAATGGCTTGTTTATACAACATGGACCGAACTCTTCAGCGACGTCTCCTCTAACTGAAAACGACCAAATATAAGAGGTGCCATCTGTAGTTTGTTTGTTTGTTTGTTTAGCACGAAGCTGAAGGAATCTTGTCTAACCTCTTCGTCACTCGAGTTTGGAAGTAGACTTGTTCACGTTTTGAAAATTATATCTACAGACGCCAAATTTGCTGCAAAGCTTAAAATTATTTAGTTTTTCTGGCTTTTCAAACAATATCCGTATCGGAAATAAAGAGTTGGAACATCGGATATTGGTTAAAAAGCCTAAATCCTATATCCCTATTCAAAGGACTGGTCCTGCATTCTGATTGGCCGGTTTGTGTACTGCTGGTTTAATCTTTACTTTACTAAGCCAAGAAGAAAATCTTTTTTTTTTTTACCCTAACTAGACTGAAACTAGAGTTCTGAAAGGTTTTTCCAGTAATGTAGTTCATGCCGACTTGAATCAGAACAGGTGATCTGAGAGCTTCAAGGAGAAAACAAATTATTCTGAATTTCCTCATTAACGTGGGAGATTGTATCTGATGCATATTGCATAGGCTTTATTAGGCTCTCTATCATTCTTACCAGTGATGTCAGTCATGAATTATGCATTAGCCATTTTTGACCTCTGCCGTTCTTGTGCTCTGTCCGGATTCATGCTTTGATGTTTGCTTTACAGACCTTTTAAAACACAAAACTACACGTTAAAATTTGCAGCATATACTGTTACAAAGAATTTTTAGAGGATTTTCTTCATTCTTTTGAAGTCAGAAGCCACGAGAATGAACAATTTATAGTATTTTAACTAGTTACTATAGTATAAAGATGATCGAAGGTTATCTGTAAATAAGATGCACACAATAAGGAATAAAGTCCAGCTACAACAAACATCTTGTGTATTCATACTAAAGAAACATGCAAAAAGCATCCAGTAACACACGTGACACGGCTTTAAAATAAACTGTTAATGCGTCTGCAGGAGATGGAGAGACGAAACACTGAGCTGGAGAATCGCGTTCAGACTGCGGAAAAGACACTCGCTTTCAACCAGGAGGAACAGGAGCAGGCAGAGGTTGAGGTCCAACGAATCATCGACGTTCTGGACATCAAAATCAGTGACCTGAAAGGCCTGAGACAGAGCCTGGCAAAACTGGTGGATAAGTAGCCACAGCTGGAGCTGGAGTGCATCTCCACGGTTAGCACTGGTTTCCTTCATGTGACTCTGACTGGTGTTTAACTGGTGCAACAGCAGAGCCAAGATCAAAGCAATATGCTGGAAGTCACACTGGAGTTTACCCTCATCTCTGTTTTTAAGATCAGTCCAGGTAACAAGAAGCATGTGGCAGAAACCTCTTAGAAGTCGCTATGTGCAGAATAAATCACTTGAATTGTTTGTCATTGAGTCAAATTTTTCAAAATAGTTTTTCACCATTTAAAAAGTGTTTAAACTAATTTGGAAACATCTGTCCAGTGGCCTCACTTATAAACAAGGTCTTACATTTATAATGAAACTTGTTCTTATTATAAATGGTGGAGTTTATAACTATTTTGTACTGGTCCTTTTTATATAAGAAACCCCATCTAACCACTGGTTTGTAAATCTTTAATTTGTGAATAAACAGCAGCTGAATTTTTTTCTCATATAAAATCAGCTTAAATTAGGATTTAGTCAGAAACACATTTTGTTTACAGAGAAGATAAATTCTATTTAAAGAAGATTTCATGAATAACTACCTCGATATGAGTTCATGCTTAAGTCATATTTAGGATGAAAAATGAATCAAAGGTCAGTTTTATAAATGAGGCCTCTGGTGGATTTCAGGGAGCGGAAACTTCCACCGTTTCAGTTTTAATACGTTTCCATTTTCATGTCCCAAAAATAACGAGTTGGTGCAAATGTCCCCAAACATTTAGTCAAGAAGACATTTAGACTCAAAATAAAGCGGCTATGCTGGACACGTACCAAGTTACATGACTTTTAGCCGTTTGTTTTTTCTACAGAGTAAGACATGTTTGTGTTTTAACTTATTAGTGGGAATAAAATCAGGCAAAGATGTGTTTTTAAGATCCTACTCAATAAATCCTCATTTACCAAAAGTCTTTATTGGAACAAATAATAATTAGATCTTTATTTTACTGTTATTGCTTGCAAGATAAAAGAAAACATTCATGTAAAACATCTGTCTGAACAACAGCCAAACCTGTGACACTGTGGAGATGCACCCAGCAGGAGTGTGATCAGGATGAAGAGACATTTAAAGAATCAAGTCTGCACCAGTTTGCCATCATCAGCAGGGACTGAACATCAGCAACCTGCTAATGCTTTGTCTTCTGAGGATCGCCAGCATAAAACTGTTTCTTTGTGTTTTATAAGGATTGCTTCTTCCACACCTCTTATTCTGTTATTCACATTCATCAACGGCCTGCTCACAAACCGGATGGAAAGCCGACAACAAAACATCAAAATGGAAAATCTGCATTTCAGGAACAACTCCTGAGAAGCTGCTTCCCTTCCCTGATGTGGTTGAGCCGAGCCTGTGATTGCACTTGATCATGTTTGTGCCAAATTTAATTCTGTTTACATTTGTCAGTATTCACAAGTATTTCCAACTCTATGTACTTCTTTTCAGTTGCTAAACACTATGATGATAATAATCCTAAACAGAAGCTCAGTGATGCTGCAGAGCATAGATCACTATGAGAGCACTGCATGAGCTCTGCAGTAACTCCATACCTGCCAAGTAATGTGAAGCTGTGTGTGTGTGTGTGTGCGCAGCACCTCAGACTGCTTGAGTTTAGTGGAAAAACTGCAGTAGTTGTAGTAGATTGGTACATTACCGACATGTTAGTTAGATGTGAACCTCAGATGCACAAAATCTATCGACCTTTGCTGCTCAGACCCTGATGAATTATTGATTTCTTCATTTGATAGTAATATAGGTACAAATAAGATGCATTTTTTGCAGCTGATGATGCAGAATCATAACTTGTTGATGTGTAATAAGCTGCAGTATAAAGTAGTTGCATCTATTATTGCATAAAGTTGCATTTATTGCCATGTTCTGCTGATGGTGTATGTATCATTTGGCTTGCAGTTTAGGGTTAGTTTGTCTTGGTTCTCAAATATAAGTAATTATAATAATCACCTCAGCAACTCTTATGAATTCAAACCACAGTAAGGATGCAATATGAGGGGATCACATTAACACTAGACCTTTTTACCACTTTTTCTGGGGGTTCTTCGGTCAGATGCTTCATGCAAATATTGCTGAATCAGCAATATTTCAAGCCTAGTCATCTATTAATGGATTAAGCTGGTCACTTGGAGATAATGAGGCCTCTTGGTTGTTTGTTTTTGTCATGTCATCAACAGATTAGGACAGGTTGATACCATTTTCTCTGTATTGAGTAAAGAGAATATCGGTTTTCTCTACAAAACACATGAATTCCCAGCAGCCCTTTTCCTGTACCTGATAACAGCTAAACACTGTAAAGACATTAAGGGAGGGCAATAGACTACATTCACTTTCAAGATCAATTGACTTGTTATAAAGCACAAATGTATTTTAACTTTAGAGCGTGGAACTAGCAGTGTTGTCTAGCTACAAAGTAATCGCACCAAATACTTCAGAGCATAATAAAGAAAACTTTTTAATCTCATTTTTTATTGCACAAAATCTTGGAAGTGTAGAAAATTATTAGCTGGAGCTTCAATGTAAAGACCTTCATAATTATCTGGATTATGTGGTGGGTTTCTTCATTCAACTCTGGTTAAAGGACTCACTGAAACATCACTTCCTGTACTGAAGCCACCTCCGGAAAATTTATTATGGATCCTGATCCATGTCCAACAAATTATCAGTTTAGGTTCGATTTGCCCTTTAAGTACAACTCTGAATACCTCAGAACGCTTATTTCAGGTTGTCTGTTCATGTTTCGCCGGACACAATCATGAGGGCAACTGCTGGTAGGGGATTTGACTGTGTTGCATTATTTCCTTATATTTGTACTGAACTGATTGATTTAAACATTAAAATTGTGTCATGCAGCCGCTTGTTGAGTTGTGTGATGAAATGTGATTTTCAGTTCATCCAGAAAAAGGACTGTGTCAGCATATTAACATGGTTGCTTTAAGAAAAGTTGGAATTGCAGTACTTTGTGTGTGCTTGTTTCAATAATTAATGGAATACTGTACGTTTTGTTTTAAGTACATTCTTTTCACCTGCTTTCTGCTTTAGCAAGAAATATATTACACCTGCACCAAGTAGAAAATCACCTACTAGAACAGGGGCAGGCACCTCTGGTCCTAGAGCTGCACTCCTGCAAAGGTTTGAGTTTCTGTGCTGCATCACACCTGACTCGGATCAATAGGTAATTAACAGTTTGTGCAAAGTTTGATGTCAAGCTCTGCACAAGTCTGCTCTAATTTAGGTCAGGTGATGCACCTCAACAAAGTCTTGCATCACTTGCAGGAGTGCAGCCCTGTAGGACCAGTTGTACATCAGCTGCCAAACAAGATGACAAATGTCAACAATGATTAATAATTCCTTAAAAAAATAAATAAGTCAGGAAACTATTCAGAAAGCTTATGATGTAAATGTCTGGACAGACTCTTAAGAGTAACTTTAATCCTAAATTGTTATTATCTAGCTGGTAGAATTGGGACTTAATCATCCAGTGTCTTTTTAGTTATATACCTGCATAACTTTGCAAACAATTTTTTCCTTAAACTGTGAAAATAAAACAACAAAAACAGCGTAATTTTCTTATTTATTTTAACACAAAATGGCAAACTGTGCCAATTCAACCTAAATGTTTACTTCAGCTTCTTCTTAGGGCGAAGGTTGTTGGTGTGTCCACACTTCTTCTTGCGACAGTTAACAGCACGAGGGTGCAGACGTGCATAGCACCTGAAGAACAAAAGCAGTCAGTATTAAATGTAGTTAGGCGTAATTTCTGGTTACAGGACATTTAACCACATTTTGCTAGATTTGAAGACCTCGTGTGTCACATTCTGGCTAAACGCATGAAAAACTTGAGCCGTTTCATCCAGGTTTACCATCAGGGCTGGACTTACTTGCGGCAGATCATCTTGTCGCAGTTGTATTTCTGGGCCAGTTGTCTAAGAGAAGGCTCGATGATGCCACCACGCAGACGAAGAACCAGATGGAGGGTTGACTCTAGTGTACAGAAAAGCAACATTAGCCTTCAGACTTCTACCCACATTTAGAATATATGATCATTTTAGCATTAGTAAACAGTACAGAAGCATATATAATGGAAGTAGGCCCAAAGTAATGTAAAAACGTGACTAAAAATATTTTCTTTCTAAAATGAACCAAAAAAAAAGGCTTACAGGATGTGTTTTAATCATGAAGTGTATTTTGCATAACGAAGCGCTTACCTTTCTGAATGTTGTAGTCTGACAGTGTACGTCCATCCTCCAGCTGTTTTCCAGCAAAGATCAGACGCTGCTGATCGGGAGGAATTCCTGCAAATAAAAAAGTTAAACTATGTTATATTTTTTCGTCTTAAATAGAACAACTAATCCTTGTAAGACGAGTAAGGTGCCCAATAACTTAAATTATGTGTAGGCCATTTAAAAGTACTTCTAATGCACATCTGGTTTAATATAATGAAGCAAAATTGCTTCATGGGCAATAAATGCAATCTTCCATAAGTTCAAACAAAAAACTCGTTATAAAAAATGCTAATATTTTTTTACATTAAAACATTACACTAAGTTTAAATGCTAAAATGATTTTAATCAATTTATACAGCAATGTGGTTCATGTTTGAGGTTTTTAGCACTGGCTCACCTTCCTTATCTTGAATCTTTGCTTTGACATTTTCAATAGTGTCACTGGGTTCAACCTCAAGGGTGATGGTCTTCCCCGTCAGCGTCTTCACAAAGATCTGCATACTTGCAGGCTAAAACAAGAAAATTAAGTTATGTCCATGTTGCCAAGTGCAGATAGCAAGTTAGCTTGCTCGCGTAATATGCGACAGTTCAGGCCTAACATACAAATTCATGTGAACTAAAAACTAAATTTACTTTACAATTACACAAAGTATGGCTTAAAAAGTAGAACTTGTGATTAGAGGTAGGTAAGAAATTATATATTAGCTGTTAGCACAGCGGACTCGTTGTGGGGCCTTGCCACATGCCGACGACTTTCTTTAATGTAAAGCACGATTGTTGCCTTTTCTGCTTCGCATCTTAACCATAATCTTTCAAAGTGAGTAATTAGATTTAAAGGAGACGTAGTTTTTGATGTATTTTTCAATCAACTGCTATATGCAGACAAAAGTCTTAGAAATATATTCGGACAAAACGTGTACACACCCGGCCGATAGCAGAGCCTCAACGAAAAGAGAGCGGAAGAAGCTGACGTTGATGTACGTCACTTCCTGTAAGGTGAACTCCACCACAATAAAATGCAGCATTTCATTATGAATATGCTTAAAGCTTTATTTTATTACAACGTCATACGACATAATAAACAAACTGTGCAAATAATAATAATAAATAATATATTAAATACTCCGATTTGTTTGCTCAGTCATTCCAAGTCTTCACTAATACAGACTAATTTATTTATCAGGTCATTTTAACCCAATATTGTAACTTTAAAAGGGTTGAGCTTTTACGTTTGAACGTTTGAAAGCCTGCAAAAAACCCAAATGAATCTAAAAGTTGAGCGACACCTGCTGTTGTAATCATGGAATTGGTTTCTAACGCATAAAATTGCAACCCCTGGATAAGCAAGGGAATGAACACATGGTTAGGCTATTTTGTTTTTCTTTAGCAATATTAAATTATAAATGCTACAGGATAATCTAATCTACCATCTAAATATTTTAGCAAAGAATTGTTAAACATTTATCCAATCCTTCCCAGTCCATGTTGTAAGCTTGTTTTCTTCTAGTTACACACTGATAATGATCTACATTTGGCTTTGGTATAATCCCTTTTGCCAAAATTTTGAAGTTACATTTAGGATTTACTAATCGAAAGTATTTTGTTTTATTCCAGTCTTCTTATTGTTTTTCTCCCTTTTTGTTTACTGTATTTAATTTGCTTTTTATATACATGTAAATGCTCACATGAGCAGTTAGATGTATTCAAACGGCATTTTTAAATAGGTGTTATCTTGAACTACAAGTCACAACAAATAATCAATTTTAGGACTCTCTCTTTCAAAATGATTAGCCACTCACTTAAAAACAAGGAGTGTTTACAAAATACCATTACACAATGGATCCTTGATAATCAGCTGGATAATCTTTAAGTGCATTTAAGTGAAAGAGTGGTTTATTGAACCTTTACAAAGCTACATGAGGCAGCTGCAATCAGACAAAGACGGACAGGCTGCATTTGGTTAATCATCCAACCTGCTGTCTGCATGTACGCAACTTTCCTGCATTACCATTAAATGTTTAACACGAGAAATCAGAGGGGATTAAAAGTTATTGGGATTGTACATTTCAGAAATACACATCCATATGTCACCCTTTCACCTCTCAGATGACTTTCGGCTGCATTTCACTTTGTAAAAGCTGTAACTGTGGTTTGACCATTAACCATAAAAAGTGAAAAATCATTTTGAGCTCACTGATGGAAATTTCCATAAAAACTCATGTACAAAGAGGACTTTTGTCACCATAGGTAGAGTAAGACTTAATATTGGGCCAAATTAGCCATTTGTCTGCAGAGGAGCATTCAGGGTGTGCAGGGTGATGCTTCGGATTTTAAAGAGATGTTTAAAAATGAAACATTTTCCTTTTTCTTGACAGAATTATGGACTGAATCTCAGCATCAATATTGCTGATACCTTTCGCTTGGAAAACCTTTTAAGAATCACAGTCATCATTGCAAAAGGAGAGAAAAATTGACATCAAAGATCAAATTCTTCAGAGTCACAGATGGGAAAAGGTTGATATATGTTAGTGGCAATAATATTAATAATAAATTTAACAGAGCAGACTGTTTCACAAACTGAATGTCTTTTTTTTTTTTTTTTACCTTTATTGCTTTTATATTTGAAAAACATTTATTATATTGTTTGCTGCTGTGTGTTGATTAAACAGTGAAAGGCTTTTCAGCACCACCAGCAGAGATGGAGCCGAGCAGCCAAACCTTTGATCCTGCAGCTTCCTGCCTGCAGCCAGTTTCCTTCTCACTTTGTATTAAAGTGAATGAGAATCACAACAGAACCACTGGGTTTAGGGTTCCTTCCCAGTTCATTGTTAGAAAACAAAAAGGGAAAAGAAACACTGGATCTGAAATGCTCTGATTTTATATTGTTTTGCATAAAACAAGAACATAAAGTTTCACTTCTAGAAACTAACATGTGTAACAGAATAAATTAAACTGGATCAGCATGGTTAGATTAAGTTTTCAGACTGGTGTGCTCAAATAACATAACATAATAGATTCTGGATGCATCACCATGATATTTTCAAACTTAAGCAATGATTTCTCAATGCAGGTTATCCCTTATGACCAAAGGTCTTCAGCCTGAAATCTTTTCTTAAATCCATGTCACATAAGTAAACCAGTGATGATTTCCCTTCACTGTTTAACTTCTTCAACCTGATCCCTCAGCATTTTAGAAATTAGGAATCCTTTCAATTCCAAAAATATATTAAACTATACACATCCTCCCTTTGCCTCAGCAAGCTGCAGAGGAATTCTTATAATCTTGCAGGGCTGAAAAAACCCTTTTTCTAGAACAGAGCAGTGAAATGTAGAAGCAGAGTGCAATTGGATCGGTATCATAACCTTTTAGCCTTACATGCCATATTTAGGTGAGCAAAGTAACTGAATTTTACTGACGTACTTCCACCATGTCTGTCCAAGCTGACTGTTAAAGGTTTTATGTTTTGAACAATGATTCATCTCCTTCTGACTGCCTGACTTTACCCTGTTTACACTGTCCATGCTAACTGCTTAGCGTCTGTTTCGCAGAAACATCTTTCATTCCCTCCTTCAAGCATGACTGACCACAAAACTATAAAAACAAACTATGTTGTGACAATAACTCTGCCTTGTCCTTGAGAAGTAAGGACTGTGAAATAAAGAAATAAAAATGAAGAACAGTTTGCATGATTCATAACTGAATATGGAGTCAAATCAAACATTTGGGATCAGTTATGTTAAGATGTCGCTGGTCAGCTGGACAATAAAGCCAGTGTCCAAGGTCCAAGCACAAGGTTCAGTCTCTGGGGGAAAAGCAAAACAAAACAAACAAGTGAAAGATATTTGCTTCCAGCAGCATGACAAATAAAGCAAACTGTTCAATTAAATGAATGTCATTTCTTTTTAAAATAAGGAATTTTATTCAACTTAATTCCACACATTTTCATCCAAAGTAGGTCAAATACATGTTTCTGCACAGCATTTACTGACCTTCATTTGAAGAAGATCCCAACATGCAGCTTAGCTAAGAATGGCTGATTTATCTTCTCATGCATCTAAACCTCAGACTCCATGCTGGTCATGTTCATGTGACTGCAGTGTGGAGAGGAAAATAAGCCAATACTACATTTCACCGTTTCACAGAAAAGATGCACTTCTTATTTTTACCATATCAATACAGAATAAAACAGCAAATATAGAAAGAAACTGAAAGAAACAAGAATAAAGTAAAGCTTCTGATCTTTATCTATTCTTTACTATCTTTCTAACATAAACACACTAGTGGTTGAAGCGTGGTAGGCTACACAAACGTGCGCGTGAAGGATGAAAAAAGGTTTTAAGTTGCGTGACGTGATCTACAACCAGCCCCTTCTTCCTCCTTCGTGACTAAATGGGCGGGTGTAACTAGCATGTGCTTCTTTTCATTGGTTTTCAACAGAGACTCCGTGTTTTTCTGGGCGTTAAAACCTGCCATAAGAAGCAGGCTTCCATTGAAAACACAGAGGACATACAAGAGTCCCTGCGTGGAGACGTCGCGTCCGCGAGGACTATCACGTAGCCCTCGTCCTGTCGGTGAGTTTAGAGCTTTTCATTAAATAATCAAAGCCTCGCGAGTTTTTCTAATTAGAATATATCTCTGGTTTCACATCGTGATTGGCTGATACCCTTTTTTTTTCTCATTCATTTTGGATCACAGGGATGTTTCTGAGAGACAAAAAAAAGCTAATGTAAACACAGTTAGTTTGCTGTTACTTATTTAAAAAGTGTTATTTTATTTACTGTTTAATTGTATAAAACATTCACCACATTTACGGAGTGTAAGTCGTGCAAAAATAGAGAATTACTTTATGCATTGTGTCTTTAAACTGACTGTGTTTTTACATGTAGCCTACACCTCTGTGGTTCCTTGTTCTTATGTCCCAAAGTAAAAGTCGGATTAATACAACATGATAAAGACTTTTTTTTTTTAAGGTGTCCCCAAACTGTCCACACAGCAGCAGATAGTGACATGACAGATATACTAAGTAGCTCCACCCAACCCCACCCTGGAGCCAAGAGAAAACAACAACAAAACGAGCTCATTTACTTAAAGATTATACTAAATAAAACATTTACATGAGAATATATTTTTTAATAAAAGCTGAGATTCCACAGATAATCAGAAGATGTGTTATTTATAAGCTGTCTGTCTTTCTGTGTAGGAATGACGCTGACTTCCATTAAGTCTTTCAGCCTGGTGCTGGATGGTCCTGCTGATGCAGCATTTATTGGTGGGGAGGTGGTGGCCGGTCAGGTGGTCCTGGAGCTCCGCAGGGACACTAAGGTCCTCTCCATGAAGGTGCAAGGAAGAGGGGTGGCAACTGCACACTGGCTGGAAAACCGGGGCATGAACTCTGTTTATAATGACTACACATCCAAAATCACATACTTCAGGAAGAGACAACATTTGATTCGAGGTAAGTTGGGGAATGGAAATAAAATAGACATTGCACTTTTAGACTAAAACAAATTTTACATTATATTTAGGAAGAAATATGCGATCAATTGTCCAGATCATCCAGATCTGTGGAGCATCGCTATGTCATCCACAGAGCTGAGATGTAGGCCTATAATATAGTGAGTAGCTTTATTTCAGGATGCAGCTGATGCATGAAAATATGGTTTCTCATCTCCTTAAAAAAAGTGTAAAACTGCTGATCTATTTATTTGTGTAACAAGCTATAGCCACCTTGTAGGCTGTGCAGTTTGCAAAATGTAGTCTCTTGAACCAAAATGTGTTGCATGGAAACCTGGGAGAGTGTCCAGATACATCAGTAAGATAACATGATCTTTGGCATTAAACACAAACCTCTTGGTGCAGAGTCCAAAATCACAAACCAGTTTACCGAGTGCAAAAAGGAGGAATTCCCCCAGTGTTGATGGCACTAGCCAGACAGATTAAAATCAGAGACATGTTAATAGTGGTCAAGTAAAAAAAAAAAATTTAAATGGTTGTTAATGTTTCATCAGATGTTTTATAGCCTGTTTGAGAAATCCTCTTACCAGCAGTAGATTCAATTTAAAGGCTAATATTTCAATCTCCGATCATCCATCAGTTTAATGAAATTCGGAATATTAAAAATATTCTATTCAGATACGACCACTGCAACAACATTTTTTTTAGGATCCAGAAAGCAATAAAAGGAAAAAAAAGAAGAATTATTTTTTTTACATTGGTAACTACAGTTAATATAATCTTTTTGGTATGGAAATAATAATAACATTATTATTATTATTATTATTATTATAGAATGGTACTTGATTAAAAAACAAGTTTTAAACTGACACAAAAAAAATTGAAACGCAAGTTTTAAAAATTATTTTGGTCAACGTCAGGCCTGCAGGATTTTTTTTTTTTTGCATTGTAGCAGAACAGCAGACAGGAACCTATATATATATCTATATATATCTACATATATATACATATTTATCTATAATCTGAATAAACCTAAACAAGAGACTTACATGTGGTAATTTATCAAATATAACTTTTTATTAGAGATATTTGTTATCAGCTTCTTAACTGATCTTCCATGTACCGATTTTTGTCCCAACTGTTATTTTTCAATATCCGCCGATATAGATGAGATTTTTCATGTTATTATTGACTATATACCCTGTTTGCAACAAGCAAATGCTATAAAAACATGCCTTTTTGATTTTTCCATTATTTGTTTTAAGCTTTCAGTAAGTTGAGTGCATGCCCTCGTGGAAACGTTGTGCTGCTGTTGGATTGTTTGTTGTGTGTCTGTTTATTATCTGCTAAATCAAAGCAAGGCCGAGGGGAAATGGTGGTTTTTGCAAGTACAAGTATCAACTGGTAGACAAGAAAACATCAGACAATGGAAATAAATGAAAGTGGGGAATAGATGGTGAATGGAGGAAGGGGCAGTGGGGGATCATTTAAAAAAATGCAGCCAGTGTATCCATGGCAACAAGGAAAACAACACGTGCTTCTGTTTGGCCCCGCCCCCTCTCACAATGCATCTGCTGCACACCATACATTTTGCACAGTTGTGCCTCTTAA
>JBAMIG010000015.1:4953702-4992272 GCA_037177335.1 Kiunga ballochi
GAAAAAAAGTTTGTTGGAAGGGGGTTTAAGGGGGTGGGGGTTTTTTTTTTTTTTTTTTTTTTTTTTTTTTAATGTATTTTTCCCTCTTAAGGCCTTTTTCAACCCGTCTTTTCTCTTGTATACTAAAGTTTTGACATTTTTTAAAGACTGTCTACAGCACTTTTGGGTGAACTAAGAACTACTGTGATATATTATTTATTTATGCATTCAGCTGTATGCTTTGGTACAGTTCGGCCCGTCATAAGTCTGGGATAATTATCTGGCATGTTGTTTTCTGCAGAAAACATCTTATCAGTGAAGTACCAGGCAGGGAATCTGGCACGGTTGACCTGAATTATGGCTGTTTTTCACCAGTAGGTGGCGTAGTGGTCCTTGTGTCTGAATGATTTTAAAGCCATTCACTTATTTAGCATATTCCTAAACATCTCTACTAATAGAAACATTGTGCAGACTGTACTAAAAAAATGATGGTGCTTTATTGTGATGCTGTACTTTGTACTGCAATTTTCTACCACTTTTACCTCTGGTATTAAATGTTTTGGGAAAGCTATTTCGTAGATTCTCTTTGCCATGTTTTTAGTTACGTATATGTCACATAAATGTTGACTATTTCTCTCTTATTCACGCATACCATCATCTTAATGTAGATTGTTGAATGACCCTGCTTTTGTTTTCCTGTCTGCATCAGTCAGTCTGGCTGGCCTGCTGATGGCAGTAGAGAGTTAAGTTCCTATCCCAAGGAACAAAGGAGTAAACAACTTTGTTTTTCACAGGGCAACCTTGATTTTCTTTTCTTTTTTGTCCATAAACTGAATAGTGTGTAGATGAGCTTAGAATATAAAGAAGAAGAAATGATTGGTTAGGTTTCTGAACACATCAAAACTTTAAGAAGCATTTTCTCAACGAAAAAACAATGTTTGGACACATTTTAATTTAATTAAAAGCAAGTCTGCATTGCTTATGAGTCATGCAAATAAACCAGATGTTGCAGAAGTTCTTTCTTGTGCAAAAACCCTTCACCCTTTACACAAAATCTTCTTGATTCTCTGGCATGTCAAATAGTTGTTTTGTAAGGGGATTTGTTGGAATACTTTTGTGCTTAGCAAAGTGTTTTTATGTGCGTAAAGGTAGTTAAAATATGTAACAGTGTGTTCAAAGTGACATGGAAGCCGTGGTGTAAACAGGTTTGGTTTGGAGTGAAACAATTTTCCTCTGAGCTTTGCCAGACTGAGGCATGCTCAGTAAGCCTGTTTTCTTCTAAGAACCTGTAACCATCAATCATCACCAGGCCCTGCTTTCCTCTGCTGCTTCCACACCCTGCGTTACTGGTTTGTTGTGCTGCCTTCAAGTTAGTGCTGGAAACTGGAGCAGTGAGAGGAGTGGTAGCCAAAGCTGAGGAAGTGAGAATGCAAACAGAAGTATGGAGGAAAGAAAAATACTAGATAATCATATTTTATTTATTCATTTTTATTAAATACGTCATATCATGATCTGAGCACTATGTTCAGAAATTTCTGAGGCTGTTTTTAACTTTTCTGATCCAAAGAAAAGTTTTGTTTTTTTTTTCTTTTTTGTGTAAGTTTTTAATAATCTGCGTGTTCAAATTGACTTGTTTTTTAGTTTAATTTTTATTTATTAAATATCAGAGATCAGTTTTGTCAATAATCTAGTAACTCAAGTTGTTTACATCTCGAGTCCTGAAGAATCTGTTCCAAGGAAGGGTCCGTGAATGCAACATTGCCCAGGCTTCAACCCTCTCCCGAGGCCTTACATAATAAATGTTAGGCCACGCCCACTTCCCAGCCTGCAAATAGGGCTGCTGGCTGACGATGCGCGACACTTTGCGCTTTTCACAAGCAAGCGGCACACCGCGTCAGTTTAAAGGTCTACTCAGTACATTCAGACTCTCTGCGGACCAAACCGAAAAGAGACACTCTTTAGACGCTAAAACTTTGCACAATTCGCTAAATATGATCTTCGACAAGTTAAAAAAGTTTGACATAGTCTTCGATTCTCCGGAGATGGACTGTCCTCCTGTTTACAGCAGTGGGGACGTTGTGTCCGGAAGGGTCGTGCTGGAGCTGTCCGGCGAGACTCGGGTGGATTCTGTGAAACTTCACGCCGAGGGGTTCGCCAAAGTTCACTGGACCGAGTCCCGGTCCGCCGGTTCCAGCACCGCGTACACCCAAAACTACAGCGACGAAGTGGAGTACCTGAACCGCAGAGAGGTGCTGCTGCAGGCAGGTCAGTCCGCTGTGCAGCCGCACGGTGCGGTAGACTTTAAACTCCAGTCCCAGCTGCGAAACTTTCATTCTCTCATTAACCAGACGACAAGCCTCAAAACAATAGAGAAATTGTTTTATTTGTCCGGGAACACTGAGCTGGTTGTTC
This sequence comes from Kiunga ballochi, assembly GCA_037177335.1. NCBI lineage: Eukaryota > Metazoa > Chordata > Actinopteri > Atheriniformes > Pseudomugilidae > Kiunga > Kiunga ballochi. The sequence continues at coordinate 4,956,094 of JBAMIG010000015.1, forward strand.
CCCTGCAGACTGAGGGCATGGTGTCTAAGATAAAGGGGTGATGAGAATAGATGTTTTTATGTAAAAGAGACCTTTTAAGTGGTTGTTTTTCCGTTTTTTACAAGTGCAGTTTTTTTTTATCTTGTTGTACATTTATGGAACATTTGTTCACTAAATAACAATAATTAATTAATTTTAATCTTAATTTATTAAAAAGTAAATGACTTTAAGTTGCAAAATGATTGGCTTTAACTTTATTGAGACACTAAAAATCCCCCCAGCAGCTGTCTTGTCATTGTGAAAACATCTGTTGCACTGACAGAGCAGACCCTGGGTTGTTTTTCTCTGCAGTGGGGGAGCCTCAGGTTTCTGCCTTCATTCACTAAAGCTGTTTTTGCTTTAAAGGGCAGACAGGAAACACACAGCTGGGACTTCATGTCTTTTTGCAGATGCCCCTTTTTACGGCACTAAAGAGATTTTCCCAAATGATGTTTTGAAATTTAGTAAAGAAGCAATGGGCGAACAAAAGGAGTCTGTTAAACACAAACACGTGTTTCTGGACCTGTTCAGCAGGAAGGAAGAAAGCAGAGCAGTCTAGAGAGGCTGGATAATATAGCTCGAGGCAAACATGTTCAGTCAGCACGATGGAGGAGGAATTGCCTCTGAGCAAAAACAAACCATGTGATTGCAGAGAAAGGCAGGGATTTCAGCAAGAGTCAAAACAAAGCATGTCGTAATCATTGAGATTTCTGAAGAATATTTTTCGTTGCAGCATTTATGCCTCATGCTTTTCTCAGGAAGTTTTTTTCCCCCTTGAGTTTCACATGATACAAGTCCTGATTATGGTGTTTTATAAAACTCTGCTCTTCCTTTTTAAAAGTGCTACAATTTTAGAGGAATCTAGTGTGCTGTTTAAATAAAAATGGATAAGAATAACTAAATAATACCTGTAACTTACATGACTTTTTTTTTTTTGGTTCAGATAATGGTGAAGTGACCATCCTTCCTGCTGGCAGACATGAGTTTGCATTCAGCTTCCAACTTCCAGAAGAGACACTGGTCACATCCTTTGAGGGGAAACATGGCAGCATTCGTTACTGGGTCAAGGTTAAGCTACACAGGCCGTGGACCACTGTGAAGAAGATCAAGAAGGAGTTTACAGTCATTGAACCCATCGACATCAACACACCCACTCTTCTGGTGAGCAGCTCGTCTCTTAAAGCAAACGATTGTGCTAGTTAGCACAAAGCATTTGGCTAAAACTGGTTTTATTTGCCGTTTTTAGGCGCCACAAGCAGGCACAAAGGATAAGATGGCACGTGCATGGTACCGCAACTTTGGGCAAGTGTGTGTAACTGCAAAGATTGACCGCAAAGGCTACACACCAGGTAAGTCTTTGTTTGCTCACAATCAATGAGAAGCAACAACGAGAAGCATCTGCATGTACTGAATCTCTCGTTTCATCTCTTCTGCAGGTGAAGTGATTCCAGTCTTTGCAGAGTTTGACAACTCCACCTCCAGATCCATCGTTCCCAAAGCCTTCATCACTCAGACGCAGACGTTTATCGCCCGCGGCACCATGAAGCAGAAGCGCTCGGTGGTGGCCACTTTGTGCGGTGACATCGTGAGCGCCAGATGCCGCGAGACCTGGCACGGTCGCGCCATCAAGATCCCACCTGTAGGTCCGTCCATCCTGCAGTGTCGCATCATCAAAGTGGAGTACACACTCAAGGTGAGCTTACCAGCAGCTACGAGCTTTCAGTTAATTTCCCACCTTTTTTTTTTTTTAAGTGTGCACGTTTTACAGATGGAAATAATGACTCCCTTTTCTTCCTCTCAGGTATGTGTCGATGTTCCTGGGACTTCCAAGCTGTGTCTGGAGCTGCCGCTAGTCGTAGGCACCATCCCGCTCCATCCTTTCGGCAGCCGTACGTCCAGCGTCAGCAGCCAGTACAGCGTCAACCTGGAGTGGATGCGCATGGCCATCCCAGAGCAGCCTGAGCGTAAGTGTGCTGACTAACAGATACACACTGTACTGGGTTAAATATTATGAGATGGGACATCTTCCACTATGGTTTAAGTTGACTAATTCGTCACACTAAAAGCAAGAGCACACAAACTGTTCTGATTCAGCCGAGATAAATGTTGGATCAGATCGGTGCAAAAGGCAGAAGTTTAGTGGGTTTGAAGTGGGTTTTTAACTCCAGCTGCTTCGTGTTTGGATCTGTCCCTGTTTGTTTGAGTCAGACCAGTAGATTTACGGTGCCTCTCACCCTGCAGCTCCTCCAGATTACAGCTCCGTGGTGACGGAGGAGGAGGCTGAGCAGCGCAACAGCGCTGTGGTCCAGCAGCCGGCGGAAGACCTGAGTGGGATCCTGGAGCGGCCCCTCATGGCTTTCGTGCAGGAGTTCCGTTTCCGGCCTCCACCGGTGTACAGCGAGGTGAGTCGTTTGCCTGGAAACCTTTTAGTTTGACTGACAAAAGCATCCGGACTGGATTTTTCTGTTGCACGCACATGAACAAACCCTTTGTTGCAGTAAGGTGTCGGCTGAATAAATCGGTTTTACTCATCCTGCACATTTTTTCTTCTTTCTTTCCGCCCACAGATCGATCCCAACCCTCAGCCTACAAACATAAGACCTCGCTGCATGACATGTTGAACCATGAGCCCTGCCTAAGCGACATGCAACTCAAGAATTGAAACAAATCCTAAGATTTGTCTTCTCCTGGATTAAGCGTCCCTGGTGAATAGCATCTATTCCCAGGCTGTGTGGTGGAGATGGACTGCAGCGCCACAGCGTTCAGGAGACGGAGCTCACAGGAACTGAATGCTTGCAGAGCAGCTGCCTCTTTGCCTTCGGTCCAGTAAAGCGGACGTTTTTCAGCTCCTCCTTGAAAGGAAAGCAACTTCTCTGCATCAGTTCCTGTCCTCCAAGTGAGTTTTAACTCCCAGATAAGTGAGCAACAAAATACCTCCCAATCAACTATTCCCTCACGCCATGAGAGTTTCTGAGACTTAAGGAGTTTGGGACGTATTGGGGAGGGGTTACAGTTAAGATCACTTGATATTTATCAGAGTCGGAGAGCATTTTTTGATAAGTTGATGTGTTTTTTGAAGCACATTGTCATCGTGAGTGGCGTTAAGAGAGAAGTGCAATTATTTTCCTTAGTTTATAACTTGCTTGGCATCGGGGTAGCTGTAACCACCCACATTGCTATGCATTGTCTGACTCAACAGCAGTATGCCTGTGATGAATTCTACTGTTAAGCACATACTGTATCAAAGTGTGATGTTGGAGCAGACATGATGTATTTTATGCATGCAAAGGGAAAATTTATGCATTTAAAAAAAAAAAAAAAGCTCTGCAGTTACGGATTGCATGAGAGTTTGAGGGAGCTGCCCTCAGAGCTGGATACAGCTGAATGTATACCGAAAGATTTTGGAACAAAAACATTTTCATTGTAAGTAGTTAAATTCCAAAAGCACTGAAGTGTTGAGAGAGCTGTAGGAGTTTATTTTAGGTACAGTGATAAGATGGGATGCAGCAGTTTGCTTAGGAAAACTGCGTGAGGCTTGCAGCGGACCTGTTCCAGCTGCTGAACAGAAAGATGGAGACCTCTGAGCCATGTGGACTGAAACTCTGTGCCACGTTGTTGAGCCTTAAGACGAAGATGCCACTGAAATGTAATGATGCACATTCCAAATGTCTGACTTGAGGAGATTTTTTTTTTTCCTCAACTTCCAAAAAACAGTCAGGAGTATCAGTTCAGGGTCAGCTGTGCGACTTCAGTGATGCACGCTGAAAATTAAGATGAATAAATAGAAAATATTTTTTTTACAAAATGCAGTTTATTGTGAATTATGCCAAAGTTTTGTAAATGTTTTTCCTAATAAAAAGATTAAAATGATGTCTGCCTTCAGTGTATCCTTAAGTCTTGATAAGTTTGTAAACTGTACGCTGGTGAAGCAAATAAAAGCGAGGCTGTTTAGTATGATGCATGCCAGCAGCCTGATGCATCGTGTTCAAAATGGCACAAGCTTTATTAAGTACAACCAAATTATTACAGACTGAAGTTTTTGTACGTGTTGTGCAATATTCCTTAGAAACAGTCTAATACCTGGATTTCATCCAGTATCCTTTTGCATAGTTTGCACTTTGTTTACACAAAACTTTTTTTTGCCCCACATGAAGACATTGGGTCAAACGAGCAACTCTGTGAAATATAGTGTGCAAAGTGTCACGCTGCTGGGGTAGAAAGATGCTTAAAGCTGTGTGGAAGCTGGATGAGTTCACATGGGACGTTATTTTGTGTTTTTAGAACAATGTAAACGACAATATTTACATTTTATCTGTATTTAAATGTCAAGGGTGAACCCTGCCTCTATTGGCTGTAGCCCTCCTGCAACTCCATTCAGGGACTGAGCGGTAGACAATGGATGGATGGATACATTGTTGAGTTGCATCCTATTGCGAATGAACAGCAGCATATTACAGCTATTACCTTCCAACTCTCCTTGTTTTTTTTTGTCATCTTTCTTTCATTGCATCAGAAAAAGTTGAGGAAACTGCACTAATTTTAAACATTTTCTGATGTATTTTTACTAAAATGCAGAATAGATTTCAGTTCAAAGTGGATTCCTGAATACACAGACTGCAGCTTTGCTTATTCTGTGACAGATTCTCCGTTTTAGAAGATTTTTCTTACCTCCTACTCCTACTTTTTATCTTCCATTTACTTCTATACTCTGTGTTATAGTTCCTACTTTTGCTTTATTATTTTGCCTTCATAAATGATACTTACATGAGTTTCACTCATTGGTCATCATATAAATCTCCATTACTTCTACTTTAAGCAATTAATCCACATTAAATCATATTCGCTCTTATTGAACTGATTTTTAAACTCTTTACTTCATACTGTGCTGCAACATTATTTATACTACAAATGAGCACACTGTCATAACTCTGAATAAAGTGGGTTACACTTTTATTTTAGAAGAAAACTCAAATTGTAAGACGCAAATGTCTAATTGTACCGAGAGCTGCAATGTGACAACATGCGCAACGGGTCTTCTGGTTTGATCAACACGCCAAAACTTTAAAGGTGACTTATGACAAAATGACTTACGTAGTTTTATTCTTAGAGAGAAATATTAATCTTATACTTCTAACATGCAAAATATGAAAACAATATAATGAAGGCCTTTAAAAGTAAAGATTGAGAACAATCTTTTGTAGAATGATTTGATTCAGAAAAACTCTTTCATCTGGGAAAGTTTGAGGAGTAATTTGCTCAGCGAGGAATTTTCTAGACATCTGTGCTGTTTGTGACTTGTCCTTACAGACATGCAGAGGGGGAAAAAAAGACTTTACAAAACAGCCTTTGAGCACTAATCATTTCCTCTCATGGCTTTTGTTCAGCTCCAAACTGGATTAATGTGGGTTAACAAAGTCAGACGGACACAAAGGTTTTCCTTGAAAAAAGTCCTGGACATCTTGTAACCAAATTGATTACACGAACGACCCAAATCACATTTCCAATAACTAATTTACATTTCTTATTTGTAGGTAGCAACAATTTCCAAAACAAGTTGTGATTAAACTAACCGTGTTTGGTGACGCGTGTTTAAAAGAAATTTGTCAGAGCAAAAGATGTCATTATTTAAAAAAACGGACCTTTCAGGTGAGTCAAGACGAGCACACAATCTTTCTCAGGTGTCCCGAAGTTTATGGAAACATTTCTGTGTTGTGCAAAGTACAATCAGGCCTAAAGAGGAACCTTCTATTGTTCAAAAAGTAAAAGCTGTGAAAATCAATAGAAGAGGCGAAGAGGATCAAATTCCTGGGAGCAAACAAAAGACAGTGTCTTTTCTGATCAAACAAACCGTTAGGGAAGAGAAACGGGCTCATTAGAGACTGAACTATCTGAGGATACACACAAAAAAAGCTTCTGCATGAGCACAGTGTGTTATAACATGCCGTCTCCCATTGATTCAGCAGCTCAATAAGTCACATTCTGTTTCCATTTTTACTCTAAAGAGGAAAAACAAGTGCCTGAATACTTTAGTGGGTTTGTTCCATCTCTTTCCCTGGAATTGTACTTTACATTTATGCCGTGACATGAGGATTTCCCACATTTAGTGAACAATAAAGTCTCATCTTATCCAGCTTCACACTTATTACAATATGTATTTCAGAAGAAGAAAGACAGACAGACAGACAGACCGACAAATAAATGGAGACAGACAGAAAGACAGACCGACAGACAGAAACAAACAGACAGAGAGAAACAGACAGACAGACGGAGACTTAATTATAAGATAGAATAAGAAAAATCTCATCCATCCATACCTTCCATTCATGCATCCATCCGTCCGTCCATCCATCCATTCCTCCCTTCCATCCATCCATCCATCCATCTATCCATCCTTCTACATATCCAAATATCCATCCATCCATCCATCCATCCTTCTACATATCCAAATATCCATCCATCCATCCATCCATCCATCTACATATCCAATTATCTATCCATCCATCCATCCATATGAATCTTACTAGGATAAACTTCATTTTAACAGTTAGTTTTTTTTTCACATATCTGCTGTGGTTTCCTGTATCGTTTCCTCCTCCATAGCGACACCATGTAGGACCATGTTTTGCTTTTTTTTTTGTCCAATACAAACACCTGAGACATCTGCATAAAACAAAAACAAAAAAGCTGTGTAGTACTTATTAATATAAATTTGTTGATATAAATATTCATTAAATGCCTTCATCAACCCAAAATGATCTGATTGTCTGTTTTTAAGGCATTTGTTTTTCTTTACTATTTTTATCTTATCTATAAAGGGAATTATATGGATGACTTTGTTTTACTCAGGAAAAGCGGTGGGAGGATGTTAGGTTCACAGGTGATTGCCTTGGAGGCTTTGTACTTACCGTATATGTATATAGGAGAGCTCATATTATAACATCGTAAATCAAAGGTGACTAAAACTTACATAAGCACCGAACATTAAGCAAGACAGAGTCATGTTAGTTTTCATGTGGTTTTGTTACATTATTAATGGCTGTTTCCCACTTTTTCACTTCTATATTCAGTTATTCAAAACAGTCCTGTCATGCACTTTATAATGCTGATAAATTAAATTGTTTTAAGGCAAACCATGGTAGACCAAGGTCTCCTGATAACAAACTTCCTCTTTCAGGCCTTCTTGAAGCTGTCTTGAGACATTATTGTATCTTCAATATGTTGAAGCAGCATCATTCTGCCTTATCAGGACATATTTGGCGTCAATGTTACCTGTTTTTTTTAGATAAAGCTGAATACAAAAACTAAGCAATTGGAGCATGTCTGAGCAGAGACCAGCCATCAAGGCTGCCAAGAGGAGCTGAGTGCTCGTGGATTTCTTTCTTCACAGATTGAAAATATTTTTCAGGGTTTTCCCAAACAGATAGCAGAGAGAGAATGGCAGCAGACAAACCAAAACACACCCAAGGTGTTTTATTTCCGCTTGCATGTGAGTGGGAAGACACACAGCAACTTCTGTTTTCCCCGAGGACATTTTAAAATGTTGAAATCTGCGACTATGAGGAAAAGAGTAGAAGATGTTTGTGAGAAAAGTTTTGGTTTGGAGATTTTTCTATAAAGAATTATAACTAACTTCCAGATAAACGTCTGTCTAATCTTTACCCTGCATGGTGGGAATAAATGATACACTTTCTTTGGCTATAATAAACCAAATCCTGTTTGCAATGAATAGAACTAAATAAATCTTTTATTACTCAGAGTTAGCAAAAGGAGAAAACAAAAGGTTTTTATCAATGTTGGCGATAATCATACTTTTATTCTTGTGTTTTTATCCTCCATTGTAATACAGTATGGAAACAACGTGGTATTGGTAACAAGGCATCTCGATTAATCAAGGATCACAGCCACTGTGCCCTTTACTTAAGCACAGCTACAAAAACAATGTGGTCATAAGTGATTGTTTTAAAGCCTGTATTCAACAGAAAAACTACAAACACAACATAACTGTTGAAAGTAAGAAATCAGAATTTGATTTATTTTCTACTTTTCATTTATGCTGTTTTATTCTTAACATTAACAGGTTAAATTTGATAGAGAGCAAAAGACTTGAATGTGCTAAATAGAATACAAATTATAAACTTTAAAATAAAATATACTAAAATAAATGATGATTATAACTGTAGATGTGTTTTATAAGAAATGTAGTCTAATGACAGACTGATAAATAAAAAAAGAAATTCATACATTTCTCCACATTTCCTTCCAGATTTTTAAACTTCCATCTGTATTGAGTGGTGTAATAATAAACTGTATAAATGTCATTGCTGTTTGTTTGACTTGCGTGTCAGGATGTCAGTGCTGGCTCTGATCAGTGTCCCGTTGACGCTGAAGAGAAGACGAGATATCAGTTTGCTGACCCCTACCCTCATAATGCTTCATGGAAAGCAGTGTAACTTCAGAGGGGTCACAGTGCTGACAGCAGAGCTGCACACTGAGCAGCTCACCAAAATACTCTGGAATAAAAAAAACTACCATGCAGGAACAAACAACATGCAATGAGAGCAGCTTTGTTTTGCGGCCGCTCTGCCTCCAGCTGTAACCCAGAGTTCCCTGAAATCCACTTTGTGGTGCTTATGATGGTTCTCTCTCTGTTTCAGTACTGTGCGATGCTCTTTGTTATGCACATCTTCCTGATTCCGCGGCTCCAGTTCAAAGTGAATGACAAAAAATATTTCATGTCTTTAAGGTCTGTATAACTGTATCTGATGCAACATAAGCAGAAAATATAATATGACCAACTAAAATCTCTGAATTTAACACATGAAACATTCGCAGCACGTTTTCTTCCATAGTTTATGATCGTTCACCCAGTGAACTCCACAACTCATCCAAGAGTCTGTCTTGAGTGTGAATTATAGCTTTGCAGAGCGTCACTGGAGGACCCATTAATACATTTCTATTTGGATCCCAGTAGTCAAAAGGTAGAATGAATTTATGTAAACAAGACATGAATCAGATTTAAATGACAACAATTCATCAATAATGCATCATTGTTCATGTGAGGATCTATGAAAATGGATTCACTTTTCACTTGATCCTGTTTTACATGATTTCCCCTCTTTTGTTTTTTATTTAAAATAATGCTTTTTATGTTTTAACATCTTTGTAAAGCATTTTCTATCATCGTCATGGAAATGTGCTGCATATAAACCTGCTTTTAGAACAACAGCTTAAAGTTAGCCAACACCAACTCCCTGGTTTTAGGCTTTGTATGAGAGCACACTTTGACTGGACAGGAGTAGGAAATTAAAATACACAATAAATAAATGTAATCAATAGAAAAAAATCTGATTTAGTGATCTGGCTTAAATGTTTGAGCCTTGCAGAGCCACATAAATGTCAAGTCAGTCAGGCTGAAATCAGTATTAGTCATATGGTGTAAATATATTCCCTCTGTGCGTATATGCAGACACATGCAGGGTACATCCCCTCCCATCCTCTGCAGCAGCACATGGGCTGAGCTGTTTGGTAGGGAGACCTGGCTTCCAGCCAGTTTTGCAAGGAGAAACTTTCTCCTCCATAATGTGACAAACACGAAAGCAGCGCTCAGGAATGTATTTTTCTTGGAGCAAGCACAAGATTAGCACGTAGTGTAACGCTCTCAGAGCTGCAGAGAAGGAAAACAATGGTGGGGGTAAGCTGGTGAGACAAGTAAGTTTTGACTTGAATGCGTTGCCCAATCGTCTCGCTTTTCACAGCCAAAGAACACGATGTCCAATGAAAGCAAAACAAGTCTGATGTAAATACTGTTTAGGAAAAGAAAGTGGGCGTTACACGGCTCAGATAACCTGGATAATGACAAAAATACAGGAGGAGGAGGAGACGTTACACAAACTCAGGCTTCCAATGGTTATGACTGTTGTGCAGTTTCCTCTCTGGCACGCTATAAGCGACACATGCTAGTGTTTGCAATTTGTACTTTTCTCTCTGCAACATTCACAATCAGTATTTGTGTTCCTGCACGACTTAAAAAGGAAGTTTACAGATAAGAACTTTTTAGCAGGACAGTAATTCTAATCGTATCAAAGTAAACAGTCGAATCTTCCGATATTAAACAGCAGCTGGAACTCTGCACGGCGTTTAATCAAATTTACACTCCTTTATCAAGTTGGCCTCCCTTCCAGGAAGGTAGGGGGTTTGGTTTTCAACAGCTTTCGCTTGTTGTGTCATCCCAAGCTGTGAATGGAAGATTATCACATAGAATTAGCCTGGATGTGTTTATTTAATAATAATAATAATAATATATATACACATACATACACATACGTATAAAAGTAAAACTGCCAGCTGCTCTCGTCTGTAACGGCTAATAAATCTGTTTTTCTTCAAAGTTAAAACTTTTTTGTTTTATTTTTTAATTTTGTGTAAGAATAGGATAGTTACACGTCAGGAAAATTCCCCTGAACGTTTTCCAGACAAAGCTGTTTTGCAAAAGAACAGAGTGAAAGGAGATCCTGAGCCATAGACAGTGTGCCAGATTACTCATAAAAAATGTCATGTCTAGGAAAACAAACAGAAAAAGAATAAGAAAAAGACACGCAATTATTTTAGTCAAGAACACATTCAAGATGCCGCGCTGATGCTTAAACTGAGAATGGAATGAAAAAAAAGCTTTGAACACAGCATGAATACACACTGGTCTGAGTAGTACACAAATACTGAAATACCAGGACTCTGAACACACAACATATCCAAACCTGAAGCAGGTGTGCTGCAGCAGTGGAGGACCAGGTGAGCTAAAAGCAGGTAACTGAGGTGAAAATTCACACAGGCTCCATAAGATTAGTCAAAAGAAGATTGGAAAGTATCACCGAGGCTGATGACTCTCGATCTCAGCCGGGACATTCAGGTGGTCGAGTTTGAGCAACTGCAGCTTCATGCAGCCCTGCAGGCAGCCCTGCAGGCAGCCCTGCAGGCATGGTCATATGGACCGAGTAATCTTCTCAACATCTCGTTGAATCTATGTCATGAAGAATTAAGGCCGTTTTGAAGGATAAAGGTTGTCTCACCCACTCCTAAGGTGTACTTAATAAAGTGGAAAATGAGATATAAGTAGTATTTTTTCTGTTTTACTTTCTCTTGGTCATTCTAATAATGTATCCCCACGCAGTAAAACAATCCAATAAAATCCACTCAAACAACCAAAATGTGCTGTAAAAAATCCCAGTGAGTAGCAAATGCTAAAATATGACAAAGAAAATAATAATAAATAAGACATGAAATGACAGAAAACGAATAAATAAGCAAATGAATATTAACAAAAGTGTTGTTAGATGTCAAAGGTGGGTGAAAAGATGTTTTTAACGACTAAATAGAACAGGAAGAGGTTTTCTAATGTGGATCGGCATAAACAGTAAAGACACAGTGTCTCCCTGAGTTTCTTCTTTATCTTGCGGGCTTGCAGGAAGAGCTCATCATCTGATTTGGGGGCGTAGTAACTCCACGAGGTAGGGTGGAGTTGGATCATTAAGGGATTTAAAAGCAAATAAAGAATAAAAAAAATCAATCCTTGAATTTATCAGCAGCCATTGGGAGTGAGATTAAAATGAATGATCCGTGCTCATGTTGTCACATGCCAGTAAAAAGCTGTGCAGCAGCATTTTGCAGCAACTGCAAACAAGCAATAGAGGAACCGTTTACCCGAATATAAAGTACATTTCACTAACCTAATGATCAAGCAGGTCTTTATTACTGAGAAAGAATGGTCTATATTTTATTTTGCCAACGGCAGTAACATAAGCTGCTCTTAAAAATAGCTTTAAACTGTGAAATTGGGACTCATTTGGCCTTTTTACCCTCCGGTTTGTGATGGTTTGCATGAAATAGCAAAGTGGACTCAGATCCACAAGTGTCCCAGCATTCCAAAATCATTACCTTCATATTTTTCTAATCAAAACTTAGAAAGTTAAAATCATCCAGGCTTTAATGTCTTCCAGACATCTAAGCAGAAAACTAGCCGGCATGGATCCCTGCGGTCAGCAAAACACACATTTTCTAACAGTAGAATTGAATGTGAGCATATAAAGCGAGAAGAGACTAGGCCCCAACAGGAAACCTTGTGGGATCCCACATGAGGGTAAGGCAGATTTGGAAAAATGTCCTAAAGATGACATAAAAACTCCTCAAATGGGATAAATAGCTGTGGTTCACTGAGTCAAAAATCCGAAAATCCAACTCGCCGACTTCCGGTCTGGTCAAAATAAACCAGTAGAAACAATTTACTGAACAATAAAATCCTTTATTAATGTTGTGAATAGATTCATGACTGTGCTAACAGTGTGCTTATTAACCAGATCAGGTATTGTTAACTAAACACGCCAATCATTTCTAAACTGATTTGTTTTACTTTATTCTCAAACTTGCTGTATATTTTCTTGTCATTTCAACTTTATTCTTGAAATTGTTTTTTGACTTGACATCTTGACATTTGACATTCCAAGTTTATACACAAAATAAAGAAGGGAGGGAAAAAAATTATCCTTCACAATTTTTCTTCCCAGTGTGGCCCTAATACTCCTTCATACAAACCAGTTTGGAAAAGCTTTAAGGTGCTTTGCTTTTACAAAATGCTTTGTGCACTGGCTTCTCGAGAATATGTTAAATAAAAGGCAGTTAGAAATAAATCGCAATCTGGAAAGAAACATAAAATCCAGACCAGTTTTTTAGTCAGGTTGTCCAACAGCATATTTAATATATTTCAGTACCATACCTGAGGACAGAACAGCAAGAACAGACTAGCCTGTAGTGGGAAAGACTTCCTTTAAAGGTCAAGGGGGACAACATAATAAGGAGAACCTGAGGGCTTTAAATGTCCAACAATGTCCAGAGAAGAAGACAAATGGACGAGGTCAAACTGACCTAAAACAACAGAGCAGGAGACACGAAGAAAAGGATTATAGTGCATACAGGAACATGTGGAATTAACCTAAAAAGTAAAGGAAATCTTGTGCGGTTGCCGGTGAGATTTTCATTTAAACACTCTGTGGACCAGAGATGTCCAAAGTTAGCTGTCCTCGACGTTTCTGATGTTTCCTTAAATTAGATTATTAGGTCAAACATGACAGGAGGTAAGCTGTTGAGGAGGGAGAATCAGGTGTGAAGGTACAGGTACAGACTGGAGCTGGACGTCCCTGTTTCAAACAAACTGGACACAAAAATGTCTGTCTGACATGTGAACTGTCTGAAAATGACGCCAGCTTTTTCTTGCAGACACTTGCAGCTTGTCTTTTTTCCACTCATGCTCAGCTCTGTGACACTGAATCATTTAACCAGGGCTCAGATTCAGTTTTAGTGTTGCTGGATTTTAATGAAGCAGCCGTGTTGAAAACCATTCTGCAGGTAGAGCGTAATAATAAGCTAAGTTCCTCTGTTCTGTGGACCAGTACCGACCCGCAGTGGAAGGGTTAATGATGCAGCAGAAGCAGGAGGTCGGTCTGTTTCACCCAAAGAGCGACCTCAAATAATTCGGGCATATGATCAGTAAAAACTGCGTCACGAACGTCTAATTTAAGAACTGGGAGTTCATGTGATAAAACCAGATTGAGAATATGTTTGTGTGAGTCCAGACAAACTGCACAAGAATAAGAGTCAGAGAGATTTAAAAACTCCTTTGCTAGCAGCTCATCAGGACAGCAGACGAGTATTAAAATCCCAAGCAATAAGAAAATGACCGCTATAGAAGTCAAATACTTTGAGGAATACAAGAACAAACATGGACCCTTTTGGCTACGTCTGACCTTTTAACTGCTGTAACAGAAGTTAATGAATATAAAACTAAACTGTTTCTGTTTCTGAGGTGATAACCTTCCCCCTGTGTTGGGTCAGCAGGGAGATTTCACTAAACATTTCCTGACAGTGAAAACCATCAAATGTTACATTAGATTTTATGCAAAAACAGATTTAAAGAGCAGTAAAAATCCTGTGTTGACACAGATAATTAATTCACTTTACAAACTATTCATGTTAGATTTATATAACATGCATAGAATATGCTTTCCCACAAAGAACATCTGACTCTGAACCCTTTGAACCAAGGACAGGAACATTTCTGGTGGTTGATATTAACTTTTAAAGTTTATATTAAAAGGCTACAATGTGTCATGCTCCCTCGGGTCCTGTTTTATATCTTTTCCTTGAGCCTTTTTCTCACGTTAGCTCTCTGTTCTCAACAGCGTTTTTCCTGTTATGCTGAAGTGCAACAGGACGTGCACTCCTACACGCAGCCGAAACCAAAAAAAAGAAAAAAAGGTGTCGGCTAAACATGTGAAACCTAAATGTTATTATGAGAGTAATTTGATTTGTGCAGGAGTTTTTATTGCACTAACGAGAGACTTTCTTTGTTTGGAGAGATCTGACCTGATGGAGGGAAGTTAATTCCCTGCAGGGATTACAGATGTTGGTTATAACATTTAGAGTGCAGTTAAATTCTATTCTAAATAATGTTAAAGAGGAAAAAAACTGGATAATTACGTCACCTTAGAGTTTTTGTCATAGCTCGTCACAAATTAGAATAAAGTTTAAAATGAATAAAAGATCGGCAAATGAATGAACCCACACTGAAGTGAAGTTACAATTCCACATGGACCACCTAAATCTGGTTTATCAACCCTTTTTTACTCATTATTCAGACAAATCTTTATCAAACAATTCCTAAAAATCCACTTTTGATCCCAGAGTTCTGCATTTATCACTACAAATATCCATTTGTCAGTTTTTCATACTTGCTGTTTTTTAGTTGGAGCTAATAATGACCTCCTCCTCCTCGTTACTGTTCATGTTTGTTCTGTATATCTGTAAATAACTTGAGTATTTTTTACCGTTTAATTCACTTATCAAACAGGTTTCTTTTCCCTGAGGGATCCATTTTCAGGATTAGTCAGTGATGGGGCTGTGTGGTGGTGCAGAGGTAGGCACTGTTGCCTTAGGTTGCTCCAATATGTTTGTTAGATAAATATTAAAATGCAAGTTTAAGAAAATTACTTTTTAGAAACACTTTTGTTTATTAAATCAGATTTTGTTTTCTACATGACAGTTTTGCTTTAATTCTTGCTTTTAAGGCATTTCTCACATTTTCCATTCGGTTTACTCCAGTTCAGAGTGGTGGGAGAGCTGGAGCATGTCCCAGTAATTAGCAGGCGGAGACATGTCCACGAGTTTGAGAAAGACTATAAAAATAGATGAAGTTAAGTTGCAAAAAGCTTTGTGTTTATGTCCAGAGTTTCTGCTGATAAAGATGTTTTACTGATATTTAATCATGTTCCCTCTGTTTAGCATGTTCCAAGCACCCAGACTAAAGCAACAACAAACAGCATCGCTAGTTCCCGCCATCATTTCTAAAAACTTTGTGGAAAGTTTTCCATAGGTCAGAAGAAAAGGAAAACATTTTGGGTATTAAAAAAAAAGACATAACTTTGTGACATTTGATGATAGAAAATGTGTGGTTTGAAGCTGTACTGGGGGTTTTGTCTCTGAAAAAATGTTTCTTTCTTTATCATCTTAATAAAAGTTATTTTAAGATGAGATTAAAAAATAAAAGAATGGTACGTTGAAAATATAATTCACTGCAGATTTTTTTCTGTAAGAATTTAAAAATGAATAAAAACTCAAAATCGCAGATTATTCCCGCTTTGCTCAGTGTCTGTGATGCATCCTGCAAATTATGTCATAACATGTCAAACATATTTACAGATGCTAAAGACTATATTACACATTTAAAATAATAATACTGTCTGTCACATCTTCTGTGGTGGTCGGTCATAAAGTTCTGGGTCTCCGTAGGTCTTTAACAGCGTGGTCGTCCCCAGGGAGGACAGGCTATCCTGCGTTTTGACGTCGGTCTTTATGGGTAAGTAAACAAAGACTAATCGGGGGAAGAGTCTCCATGTAAACAGAGCGGTTGTCTCTGTCAATAAGACGCAGATGAGGAAACAAACATGAGTTTTGCTTAAACTGGAGGTTTAAGATACATAACATTTAGTTTTACATTTAAATGAGTTTTCTTTGAAAAAACAAAGAGGAAATATTCACATCTACTGTGGATCAAATTAAAGTTTTACTGGTGGTGAAGTGACACCAGTATACGACCTTATGAGCACCATGACCAGCTTTGGGTTTTTGTCACTGATCATTTCTCCCATGTAAAAAACTAAGCTAGTAATTCTAGTTTTAACCCCCAGAGGACACAGATAAATATGATCCAGCACTTTAAAAATGTGCTTGTTATGAGTAAACACTGGTTACTGGTGTCTCTTTATTGATGTAGAAAAGCTTAATACGACAAAGCTTTTATTCTTATAAAGCTATGAATGGCTTTTGGTACGAGTGATGATGGCTGTCTGATCCAGACATTTCTTGAAGGATTACTGAGCAGAGATAGGAATAAGATTTCCATGGGAGCTTGTAACTCATTATGGTCTCAGTGGAAAAACACATTTCAATGGCATTGCAGAGGTCTGCACTCTCTGAGTGCGTCTCATTTTATTTCTTACTCTATGGGAAAGCAGCAGCATGTTTTCTTCTCTTTTACTTCGCTTGGCATGTAGACGCCAAGCTTCAGCTGTCAGTCATTACCTTCATCACAGACATTTTACCCTGTAGATCTGACTTTGGATTTATTATGGACCCTGTAAAGACCGGGGTGCTCTGAGCAGTGTTATGACTCCTGAACAGGCATCACGAGATTAAAATCAAACCACTATGAATGGTTCAAAATAAAGAAACAAGGATAAATGACATCATTTTGTCCAATAAGTGGAATCACATCTTCATCATGCCTTCAGTTTTTTCTCAGCTGTAAGAGACTTTAGATTCATAATGCTCTCTGAAGCAAAAAAACACAAAGTTTCCCTGTGACATAATAAAGAAATTGGCTTTAAAAACAATTATATTCACTGAGCAAAACTAAAAAAAAAGATAAGTAAAAAAGTAACTTTGACACATCAATAAATATAAACATATCCCCAAATTTATAAAGTTTTTTTTTTTTTTTTTTTTTAAAAAGCTATTTTATTATATGAAGTTTTTATTTGGTTCTTTAATAAATTGTTATTAGAGGAATATTTACCATTTATTACCATATGATGTCATAATTATTACAGTGTAATCTCTGCTTCCCAGTATCTATTAGAAGGCACAAAACAAATATTAGGTTGTGTTCAAAAGGTTTTTGCCATAAAGTGATGCAAAATCTAGCAGAAACTTTAGGTTTAAAATGTCACATTTGGCTTTATAGGTTAATCAGTTTTACCCTCATTAAGGTTAAAATGGTCTCGTGTGAAAGGATTATGGAATAAGTTAAAAGGTTTGCAATAAAAAGTTTAAAAGCTATTTTTATAATAAATTAATAAAACCATAATCATTAATTTTCAAAGAGATAATTTCTGCTCAAACTGTGTGAATGAACAAAACTTTTATTAAGAATATTTTTCTTTAGTTTTTCTGAATTATCATAATAATTTTGATTAGTTTTTCTGAATTCGGGACGTTTATCCTTTTGAACAACTCTATCATATAATGTATCATATTTGGAGGAAGAAGATGTAACTTGTTGATGTATGTTGAATCTGCTGCTGAAATATTGATTAATGTGCATTGTCCTAATTCAAATAAAGATTTAAATAAATAAATAAAATAAACTGTTCATGTTCATTTTCATGTTTTCCACATTACATCTATAAAAACAGAAAAGTATTCTTTATTCTCTGTTTCTGTTTAAAGTGCCCAGACTTTTTTATTCCATTGGTTCTTCATTGTAATTTTAATAGCTTACATTTAATCATACTGTATTTTGCATTGAAATTCTGCCATTATTGTTGGATTTAAGCTCTGTCCTTGTTGTAATTTAATATACAAAAAGCTAAAGGACATCCTGCTGTGTCCCGCTCTTTGTACATCTTTAATGCTGCTTTTGCTGTGTACATTGTAACAGTTATGTAACTGTCGTGCCATGATATACATGCAACCATTAAGCAATTTTAACTGACCTTGGTTTTTATGTCCTCTATCTCAGCCGATTTCCACCTCGTTTGATGCATTCAGGTTATAAACTAAGGTGAGAAGAGCAGTAAAGTTGGCTGATGTATGAAATGTAAACCGTTTGTAAACGGGGCAGAGTCAGAATGGACGATAAGGGAAGAGAAACTAAAGGTTGAAATGGTTTCTTTATCGTTGCTAATGAACCAAGCATAAACATGTCCGGACCTTTTCAACACAAGCAAAGGACTTGTTTTATGACTGCTCAGGTGAACAATGAGCTGTGAACCGACTCTGTGAACTCACATTAACTGTTTCATCAGGTGAAGTTAGCAGGATAAAATGGTTCTTAGCTGAATGCATATCAAGAGGAAGTGAAGACATATATAGTACACATATAGTACCTGACCGATGTTATCCCACTATTACATATTCATACTACTGTAGTTTGTCACCTTTTGCCCTTCTGGTTGGATCCTATCTGCTTTTCTTTAAATTTAAGCGTATCATACAATAACAGTGAAGCAGAATTTGAATCTGAATGAGGAAAGTCTACAACTGGGGTAACTGGTTATTATGAAAACGTCTCAGATACTGATCACTGATTCTTTGTCACCATAAACAGAATACAGGGATTTAAATGCAGCTCTTTACCACAGATAAGCAGATAATATCTGTTTCTTCTAAACCTCAGGTGATGAGCTGTAACATAGCTGATTGGACAGTTTCACCTATCCAACAGTGCTGCCAGCATGGCTGCAGGGATGCTAGCTTTTTTTTCTTATGCTATTAAGGTTTAAGTTTAGCATCACACTCATTTGTGCTGTAGATTTGATCAGTGCTTTCTTTCCTTCAGGCTCAGTGCTGGAGGAAGAACAACAACAGGCTGTGATGTCACAACTGGAGGATTGTGGTGTTTTTGTTCAGCTCACCCCCCTGGAGAGGATACAGTGTCAGGGGCTGCACGGAGGAGCAGGGTTGTTTTTGACAAACCATTGCAGCACCCTCAGACCAGGTGGTGCACTAAGACTCGTTTCCTAAACTGCAGACTGTTTCTGTTTCCAATCTTACTTTTTAGGGAAACAAAAGCTGAAAGTGAAACCATGTGATGATGACTCACACTTTGGATTTCAAAGATGGTATTAAAATAAATCCCCATTCAGCATTTGGTGATTTCTGTTTGCAAGATTTATAATAAACCGGTAAAGATCGACTCCATTTCCACATGCTCTTGGAATCCGACTCCTGTTTTCGCCTCAGCTTTTTATCGCCTGATTCATGTGTTTTTCTGCTCCTGACACGTGCTGTTTGCAGATTTATTTGCCTAACGCAGGTGCAGACTTTTAGAGAGTGGATGCAACTTTGTGGAATTATGACCTGTTTGCTATAGACAGGGTGAGACCGAGGCTAACCTCCCCCCTCTCGCTCCAACCCTCGCCCTCCTCCCACCCACGGGCTTACAGCAATCTGCTACCTCAGAAGACGTCCTGTAGGTCTCGTGTCAAAGGCCAGCAAAACAGGCCCTTGTCTCAGATGGTGACGGGGCCAAACGGCTCCTCGTCTTCGCCTCATACGTTCCGTTCCTCCCTCATGCTCCAGTTTGTTTTTCATTGAAAGGAAAACTGAAACCTGGCCGGTTTGTTTTGTTCCTCCTCTTAGCCTTGTGTTGCTTTTAAAGCCCAGGTGTTGGCAAAGAGAGAAGCTTTCTTTCAGAAAAACATGCGGTAGATTACTGGGTCATAATGGATGACGTGACTGAGTTTTGACGCCTCTTTAATCTTTGAGTGTTTTCATCTTTCAGACCGGTTCAACAGTTTCTCTGCTGCCAGTCACATTATTCTTAGCTTAATCAAGCTGTAACCAGCTTATGTTTGTTTTCTTACTCTGTTCGACATCAAATAACATGAATTTTTTTTTACATTTCTTTCATCTGATCTGCTTATAATTAGCCTCAAACTCTGGAAATATTTTGTATATGAAAGACAAAGATATTTGTGAGGTAATAAGGCAGCCAGAACAGACGGGACTTTCTCTGCCATAGAATAAAATAGAAAGTATTGCTCACAAAACATGTTCATGAACATACCGTTCTCATTGGGCCCACATAAAACATAGATAATAGTCATTCGTGCTTTTCAAAATAAAGTTTTGAAGAACTGCAGCGATAAATGATAGGCAGTGATCTTCTACAAGCTCTTACATGAAATCAGCACGGCAACTAAAAGTTATCAGTTTTGTTTGTGATACGTCATATTCACCTGTCTGTCTGTCTGTTCTGGAATTAAAACTTTGTTTACATTGCTTTATATTAAAAAATGGTTTTCTGAGAATGGGTTTAAATATGTTTGAATGGGTCATTTGTAGGTTTAATTTGACACACTTTAGCTTATGTAATAAATTATTGTTATAGAAAAACAGGAAAAATTAAAGGATACATTTAGAAGAATGAAAAAGGGTATTTTAGTTGTTCTCTCTAAATAACTAACTGTCACAGCATGCCTGTGTCACTGACAGTCAGCTGGAAAAAAGATAATCAGTGGGGTTCTTTTAGGTACACAGATCTGGGAAAACAGATTCAACCCATAATATACCCCCTGACACCCATCCAAACCAGAGCCTCATGGGAAACCTCACTGCCTCCTCCTCCTCCTCTCTGCTTCTGCAGCAACAGTCCAGCTGGAGAGTCAGGAGGTCACTCAGCTGATCTAATCCCTTCTCCGGGTCACATAAACACACAGCACTGGGAAAACCACTTATTAAAGATGCCTTAAGTGTCAAAGAGGATTATTAGGAAGCTGGGTTTAACTAACTTTGTGAGAAGAAAGCTTGTTTATCCCGAAGCTGGTGGCAGAGGAACATGAGCGTGAACTGATAACAGGTTTTCTGTATCAATCCATATTAAGCTGCATAAAAAGATAATTCCATTTCAGAGTTTGGCAAAACAAATAGTTAATATATAATCCTTAAGTCTGAGTTTGTCTTTATTGTTGCATTTACTTTAGGTTTCACTTAAATCTCTTATTCCTGTTGACAGTCTGACAAGGAAAGCATTACGTCATTTCCACGTTTAGACAGTACAAGTACAGAAAACACATAAAATGCAGACATCCACCTCTCTGAAAGAGCTGCTGGTGATTATGTAACACATTTCTGTTCATGCAACAGGAGGGTTACGTATTGATTTGGGATACAGGAAGTGCAGGATAACAGAGAAAAAGAAATAAAGCAGTGAAAAAAAAAGAACTGGTGTTTGTCTGGATGAAAAAATGGTACAAAGACTGAAAAATGATGTCATTTTATGTTATGTTTTTACATATTTACATCCTGTGTGATGTTAGAAGTCTAATTTAGTTGAAGTGTCAGAGCATGTGGCCGGAGCGCAGTTAGGACTCACCGTACCTAAAACCAGTAAAGCACAACAATACCTTGACACAGAAGGTCCATTGTATCATATCTGATCTGAATTTGACAAAACAAGCAGCCAAAAGAACAGACTAGCTGATGGCTGAAAGGAGGAGTGGAGACAAACAAACTATGTGGAGTGAAGGAGGAACACACTGTACCTGCTTGTTTCTGAATGGCAGAGTGAAAATCTTTTCAAAAGAAGCTGCTGGGTGTTTAAATACTAGTGCAGAAATACACAAATGAAAGGAAAACACACAAGAAACTATCATGAACAATGTTATGTAGCAGGGTTCATAATTTGAGTCTTACATTTGGCCTTAAAACAAACATTTTGAAAACCTGTAGATCTGATTGGCCGACACCTGAAGCATATCAAAGTATTGTTCTTAAAGTAAGACTTTATCAACCTTTGACCTCTGAAATCTCAGTATGTATTTCACAATCTATCAAATGATACATGTAGCCGTCCATGATAATGTTGACAGATATACCAAATTGTACCAGTCTGTACCAGTCAAACACAACCGTTTCCTGACATTAATGGAAAAGTTTAACCATTGTGTAAGAACAAAATGAGGTGATAATGGTGTGAAACCACTCTGGATTCTTTGTGATCACAATTATGTACAATTTTGTATAGTCTGTACATTTTGTTTACACATATGAGGAAGTCATCAAACATTGACCTTAGTGGTGACTAGAATCAAATGATTAAACAGCTGAGCCCTCTCAGTTTAGCCTGGTTTTGTCATTTGCTTTAAGTAATAAAAATGCTAACATAAAACAAATCAAATCATTGTTACAAATGCCTCTGCAGGGCATGCTTTTGTCTATTAAAATCAACAATGATATGCACAAAGCAAGCGAGCATGCACAAAAGGTTGCAGAATCAGACATACAAATGATTTACAACTCTTTGCTGCACAAGAACAGAGCCAGTGGTGACATCTGTTGTGAATGTCAAGCATGAGGCATGCATACAGCCAAACAAACACTTGCATACTAACTTCCTTTGTGCAGCCACAGCTGAGGCATTTAAATGTAAAAACATATGGAGGATGTGCGTGCAGCACACATGTGCTCTAAGTTTCTTTGTTGTGTGGGCGTCCTGCTTGCAAGTTTTTTGTGTTTCAGGTCTGGTGTGTTATTCCTTTATGAGAACTCTGTTTACATGTATGAAAATGGTCCCTGCCTGTCTGGGAGTGCATAAAAACCTTTCCTGTTAAAATATATTTTGTAAAAATATAGAAACTAGTAAACAGAGTGCAAGTCAGAACTAAGGTAAGATAAACAAAAATAAATAAAAAGCTTACACTATGTAAGGTGCAGCATGTGCAACTATGAAATTTTCTAAAACTTGATTAAAAAGCAGAAGTTTACAGAAAGATTTCCTGCAGCAGTCAGAAAAAAGACAGCTCTGACCTTTGACCTCATTACTGCATGAACCCCAATCTTGTTTTGACTCTTTTTTATTAAACATTTGTAACAATTTTTTTTACATATGTTTATGAACAACTCATTTAAATACACTTTTTCAGAAACTACATGTTTTTTCCCTCTTTTTACCACAACATTATTATGAGCACATGTTCATACTATACAAGTGTTGCTGCTCAAACTTGCTGGACAAACTTGCTTTCAGCATCAGCCTCAGCCACAAAGGGGAAGTGAAACTCAAACTCTGTGTGTGTCTGTTTGTGTACATCTGACGGTAGACAGCTGGGAACTTTTGGCCACACCCCTTTACACCCAATTGGCTCTGCTGTTGCTAAGTGCATTTAATGCTGACTGCTCAGCCAATCAGGACAAAGCAAGAATTTCCCTGACATGCCACAGCCTTATCTGCGGTGACATCGCATGGGCCTTTAAACAGTAGACTGCAAAACAAGTTTAAATGGCTTGATGAGACATAACACACCTAGAAAAGCCTCATGTGTGTTTCACAGGTGCTTAAGGTTTTTTTTGTCTATTCAACCACAATATAGGAAATTCTTAAAAAAAAGAAAAAAAAAAAGAATTGTGTCTACGGGTCATTTAAATACACATTAATGAGCCTGCTAAAAATATAAACACTTAAAGATGCTGTAATATCTCTCATAATGGAAAGTTCTTATGATTTATTTTTAAATTTGCAAAATATACAAAGAATAAAGAAGAGAGCATGTTATCTCCATTTATAAGAGAACAGCTGAGGTACTGTATAATCAAGATTAATAATTAACTAGAAATATTGTAAGCAGATAAATCTACAAGTAAACAATGGTTTGCAGCCTGTTTAACACCTGTGATTTATACTGCAAATCTGGGGCAGGGATTCAGGTGAGGGGTCAGAAAGGTTAGAAAAGCTGTGTAAACTGGCAGGTCTGAGAGGATGTCCAGCCACTGGGTGATGGGCAGCAATGAGAGAGCACTTTACATACAAAGAGATGCACAAAATGCTGTATATAATAAAAACTAAATATGGACACACATCCAATTGTTTTCTCTTACACAGGTAAATAACATAAAACACTCCAAACAAACACTCCAGACACCTCACTTTATCCAGGATACCAACATGCAAGCCAAAACCATCCTGTTTGGGTATTTTACACATATTTGTTTGCAGTCCATATGTTCTGCAACACATTAAAGTGTTAGTTTCTGTCTTTTTTAATTTCCTGTATGACTCTGCAACATTTAATACGCTGCATACCAAATGCAGCATGAGCTCAGGGTGCACCTAAAGACCCCAGAACAATATAAAGGAAATAATCTCAATAAAAAACACTCTTAATCCTTGAGGGCAAGTTTTCATTTATGTTGATCTAAGAGAATTGATTTTCTGCAGCCTGTTATCAACTGACTGGCTCTCTGTGTTTTATAATAACTGCTGCTGTCCACACACACACACCTCAATACACACACAAAGCTCTGGTGATACAAGCTGCACATGGGTAGGGCACGAATAGTGTTTCCTGTGTTCTTCAGCGCTGAGCATGTGACTCTTCAGGAAGCTCTCCTCCTCCCTGCTGATACACTGTATACAGACTCCTGTACTTGACATGCTAACGTTTGCTCGTTTGTTTTCTCTCCTACTTCGAAGCTGATCTACAAAGAATATTATATATTTATAGTTCAAATACTTTGTATATCACGACTATGGGAGTCATTCATCACAGATATTATGTTAGTTTCTTCCACTTCATTGCTGCATAACTCTCACTCTTATTGTTTGACTTACACAAAAACACCCCGCAACATTTTTTTTTTTACAAATAAATATGTTCTTATTTATTTTTGTGTGACTAAATGCAACAATATAAACAAAAACAGCAACAAGTTTGAAGCAGCAAAAACATCTTGATCTGTTGTGATTCAACACATGTCAAATAAAAAGGTTGGTTAAATGAATATCTTGCTAGTTATTCATTAACATAACTTATCTAAATCATTGGGGCAGAGGTAAACCATTAACATTTTGGTTCTCTAAGGTGAAATTATTCTAGTATTTTTTCACAGGATTGTGATAAAACCTTGGTGAAAGGCATGAGTTTCTGTCCAACTGAAATAGGGATGTCAGACCTCACCAAACATGCAAAACTAAAAGGCGTGTTTGACGTTTTTCTGATTAAAATAATTCAGATTAAAGATCTCAGGTCAGCTCTTCTAATCTATCGTTTACATGTGACATTAATCAGATATGCCGTCTTACATGTGTGTGAGACATGCTGATCTATAAATATGTAATTTATCATGGCTATCTATTTAGCATCCTGTAGCTTGTTGTTTTAACACTTTTATTTAAGCAACAGTGTTATACTGTAATCTTTCTAAAGACAATGATGAAAAGAATGTGTACAGAAGTAAAAGTTTAAAGTTTTATATGTAAAAAAAACCCTCTCTACAGCAGATCAGCTCTGTGTGCTAGGCTTAAGAAACTATATGTTTAAGTGAGTAAACATCACTGTATGCTTGAAGATGGAGCATGCTCCAGAAGATTGCAGCCCGTTTCACCTTTTATATGACAAAACTGCTTTTAATCGATTTGGGGAGCAGAATATTCTACCCTGATGAAACATTAGCAGTTTATAATGATTGAGTTGTTTATATGGAGACAATTTAATTAGTTTGGGCTTCAAAAGCAATTCTATTCAGAATAATAGGCTAAACTAAGCCACTGATATCTATTGTTTCTGGCCTGTTGCATGCACATAATATTTTGTGTCAACCTTAAACTTAGGCAAGATTTTAAATGCAGATTCATGTCATTAGTACAGAAATATTTTATACAATAAAAAATTTCTTTAAAGGAGACATGTGCAAAATCCAGTTTTTTTAGCCCTAAAATACATGTTTTTGTGCACTTTAAATGTTTAAAAATACAGAAAATGTAATTATTTCCTCTAGTCTATATGCTGCGTATTTTGTGGTCATATTTTTCAGTCGGTTGAATTTTCTCTATTCTCTATTCCATTTTTTTTTTTAAATCTATGTCAGTATTTGCTGTGTGCCTGCCAAATAAGGTCGTGCACGTCCAGGTAACCAATTTCATGAATCTGATAAGGTAAACTTACCAATAAAATGTTTCTCTGCCAGAAGATTAGCGCATCGCTGCTATTAAGCTACAAACATGGCGGAACAGGGCAGAGTTGAACTTCCTGTAACCTAGAGGGGGCGGGGCTTCACATGCCTCATTCACATTTAAAGAGACGGCACCAAAACGAGTCGCTCTGAAGACACACCTCAGAACAGGGTTATAAGGTGTGTGTGGAGCGAGAATAAGCAAGAATTCAGACCAAAGCATTGCACTTTTACTTTATACAGACAATACATTTATGATTTACATGTACTATGATTTACATGTACTATGTATTTACAAGCACTATATACATCTCCTTTAAGATTTAAGGTTCTCTTCAGACTTTATTTTGCTACAACAATATAATTCCAATGTGAGCGGTCTACGCTTCCATGTCTCATGAAATTCACAACTTTTTATGATCAACAACAAACACTTTGTCAATTCTCTGTTACATTTTGAGTTCAGGCAAAATCCAAAACAATCTTTTCTAAATCCTTTTACAGACTTTATTGCATGAGGTTATCTGGATAAATTATTAATGCAACTTAAAATGTTGACAAAATACACAAACAGCTTTTAATCAAGAATTTGTTTCTTCTTAAAATTAGGCTACTGAAAAAAAGGACCAATAAGTTTAGTTTTTTTCTTAAATGTCCTTGAGAAGGACCTTGTGGGAAGTTGGCTCCCAAAATACCTCCCAGTTCCTTAACAACAGGAAGAAGGCTTAAAAGCCTGAAGCTTTCAGTTTTCTGCTACAAAACAAATTCTCATGTTAAAATGTTTATTTGATAATAAAAAAGAAGCTTTCCTTTTGCTCTGTTTACATTTCAAGGTTATAGTGTCTATCTTCTTCTCAGTCTAGTAACCTAAAATAACCCAGTTTTAAGAAGAATAGTCAAAGATTTTTAATCCTGTTTCTGCAGCTCAAAATAATCCAGGAGTGTTTCTGGGGAACATGGAAGAAAATGTGTGTTGTTGTTAAACATGCATTGCCAAGAATAATTTACTTTGCAATGAATTCAGACAGACAGAAATGTCACAATCAACTGTAGATTGGGGTAAATGTTTAAATACAATTTGGCACAGATCTAAATTCATTTGAAACTCAGTTTACATTACTTAGTTTACATCAGGACAACAGCTTATGTTAGGATGCTTAGTGTGGATAGGACAAGATCATTTTTTCAAAGGTTTTGCATATCCCATTTATAAACATTTCCTACATTAAAACTCTGCAAGTTATTTTTAATATAAAAACCATACAGTTTCCCTTCAGATTCAAAAGATAGGCTAGCCTCAAACACTTGTCCTCGTAAGTCGCATAACCCCGATTTGTATGTGATCACACACATGGGAGGAAGAAGGCAGAGGGAGTGGAGAGGTGGGGGTGGACGGGGTGATGTAGCTTCCTGCACTGGTTCATGCCGGTTTGCGCTGCTTCTTGCTGGTGCATCACAGCGTGGTTGAGAGGTTAGTCGAAAGGCGGGTGGATTTGAGGGGGGCATTTAGCGCTTCTATTGCCCTTTGCAGCTCTGAGGGCCTTGGCAGGGGTCCCTGGTGACAAGTGAGGCACTTATCTGCATGTAGAGAAAGCACGCAGCAGCCATCAAGCCTTCCTCTGTAAAACATGGTGAAGACTCCTACTTTACATTACACTGTAAACACATGAGCCAGATATATACATATACTTACCATGTATGATAACATGCACATATGCTGCATGGTTCTTTTTTATTTATTTATTTATTTTTTATTCTTTTTCTTTTTGCCGGCATTTTAACTTAATTCCCTCTTGATAGAGGAAGTAAATGTGAGCATTTAGTCACAACCAGCAGTGACAGAAATGATCATCACCAGGGTTTTTTAACCTCTTTACAGAAAAATTATCCAACCAAGTAAAAACAACTTCCCTCTGTGTGTAATGTGGATTGATTTAAACTATATTCCAAAGAATTGTTATTTATAGAAGCTGTGCAGCAGCAACATAATCTATCTTTATGGTTCACAGAGGCATGTGCACTTGCTGTGATGTGTTGAAATATCTGAGAGAAGAGTCACTTTCACAGCTGTTAAACTCAAAACCTCATCATTAGCATTTACTGCTGGGTTTCCCATTCAGGCCAAACAACATACTGGCCTGTCATACTGGTCACACTTTATTTTAGAACCAAAGTACAATTCAGTGCACCCTCTGATAAGCCACAATATGAAAATCAGCTACTTAAAAAGGCTCCAAATGCCCCCCGCCTCCAGAAATCAGATGTTATGAGTGAGGTGGGATTTAGTTCATGTCAAATTAGCCTCATTGATTACTGAGCCTTGGTTTCCCAGCAGGAAATTAAACTATACTGTGCTGATTAATGTCCTTTGCTTTACCAAACAATGGATTTCATATTGTGACAGATTGCCATTACCAGAATCTTTTCTTTGTTTTTACTTACAGGTCAAGTTAAATTGTGTTTCAGACCTAATACAGCATTTTCAATTGAGCACAAATCTAAAGTCCCTCACTTTCTATGGCTAAACTACCACCACTACTACTACCACCACCTTGAACACCAACTCTGCAAAACAGCTGTTAAACAGATTGTTAATACATAAGCCTGCATGTCAAAAGATGCACAAGTGTCCCAATCCATGGCTGGAAATGTTAAAATAGTACTAATGCATACCAAGGGTTTTATACTTCTTATGGCTCTGCTTAATTGACGTTTAAGTAACATGTAACATGGTCATATACTTATTGTCTAAGCATCTGTGGATCAGAGCAAAGCAGAAAAGAAAAGCACTGCAGGTTGGAAGGAAACAGAAAGCTACAACAGAAATGTAGTGGAGTACAAGTCAGAAACATGTTTCCTTTTGCTAAAGTGCTGGAACTTCTGTTGTTTACTGCCTTAAGCCCTTAGGAGTTTTTGCTTTGTCAAGTTTGATCCCAACATAGAAAGTTAAAACCATCCAGCAAGAACAAATATGAAGAGATCAGGTGTTAACAAGGCGACAAACTAATTTGCATCTATGCAGCAAGTTAAGGTTGTGTGTGTGATCATATGTAGCATTACTCTGCAGCAATACAAATGTTAATGATCATGTTATATTACAAATATGTTTGATACAGTTTAATTTTTTTTTTTAATAAAAAATAAAATAAAATAAATAAATAAAAATAAATGAAATAAAAAAATAAAATAAAATAAAATTGGTTTTAGGTTTAAACTGCATTCAGTCTCAACCAAATACACATTTTCCACACACTTATGCAGCAATTAAGAGAAGATCTTAGGAAAGCAAAGTCCATGTGATGCCTGGCAGCTCAAAAATGTAATAAAAAAGCACTTTTATAATGAATAAGTTAAAAAACATTTAGGACAAAGTGACTGGCAGAAGTAAATAAATGTGGATTGAATGTGTGTAATGGAAAATAGACAGACCTCTGTCCAGGTGGGAGGATTTTCAGCTGTTGCACATGGAGAAATCAGTTTTAAAGCCTGCTTTTTGGACTGAAATGCCTTTTTATTCAATCTGTTTTAGTGACGGAGCTTGAAGCTGAAAATTTAATTTAGCCATTTTCAGTACATATTTACTCATCAAATCCCTCATTTTCAGTTTAACATTGAATGGTTTCATTCATAGTAGTCACTCTAATTATTTCATAGCCAGTTTGAGGCTTTGCTCAAGCACATTGTAGCTCCATGTACAACAATTATACCAAACCACAGTCAGAGCACCATAAACAGATAAACCCTGAGAAACTTGGCCACCTCAAGTGGCTTCAGCACTCCAGCCTTCAATCAAACTGACCGGGGATAAAAACTGCTGGATATTTAACAGACAAAGGAAGAAAAATGGATGCATGTTGACACAAACTTTTACAATTAGTATTTAATCAATTTTGTTGAATGACAAAACAATGTCTTTTAGACATGTGAAGTTGAAATGTCTGTGTTCTGAATTAGTGATGGTTGACCGTAAAAATCCTCTCTCCATGGCTGGTGCTGCAACAGAAATGTAAACAGAGGATTACGTTTGACAGAAGTTTACAGGAAGACAGATCAGTGGTTTGGTCAGTGAAAGAAACAAAGATGATTTTATTGCTGTTCGGACAGCAGCTCTGGTCTCTCCAGCTGCCTTCAGTCATGCGTAATAAAACTTGAATCAGCACAGGGGGGTTGCTGTCTTCTCACACCACAATGAACCGACGGCTGCAGCGAAGCTTCTGGCAGCTTCTGGTTGAGGTCAAAGGTGAGGAGTCTGACCTCTGGCAGAGGTTGATCCCTTGTTTCAGATATCCAATAAGAACATCTACACCAGCAGCCAGAAACAGGATTTTTTAGTGCCTCAGCTGAAATACAATGTATTAAATAGTTATAGCTCCATCTCACCAGTCACACACATATCAGTGCTTCTGTATTAGTATAATTATTAGTTTCTTATTTCTTTTTGGTTGATCACAGCTTTTATTGGTCATATTTTATGTTAATACAGATATGGGCAAATAAGGTAGTTTCACTCAACAGCTTGTTTACTGCATCTGAGGTGGCCCAAAATGGTAACTGAGGCAAACTGTCACTAATTGGCAGCCATGTTTGCTCTGATCACTGAAGAGGAGAATGAAATGTTTATTTTTAGGTTGTCTGATATTCAGTGAAGACAGAAGATAGTATGAACCAATCCAAGAGACTAAGTTTAGGACTTGGCAGCTGGTTGAGTGAAGGAATAATGTAGGTGCTTATAAGCCCTATGACGGAAAGCCAAGCCATAGCAGACAGAATTTGTCCCACAGACAGAGATATCATTACCTCTGACCTCCATGGCCCCCAGTAACCGATGTTGCACAACGGCTCCAACCTTATAGCAGGACAGTTCCAAGTCTGTCTAAAGAGAAATCTAAAATAATAAACTTGGTTAAAGCCCAGAATGTCCTGCGTCCCCTTATGTGAGACAAGTCCAAAAACATGACTGAAAAAGCCTTTATTAGGTAACAACCTCTGAGACCTGAAAAACAGCTTAAACCAAAATACATTTTATGAAAAGATTTAATAGAAAAAGTCTAAAAATCTCAGTTATTTTCAGTTTTAAGCAGCTTAGGAGCGCTGAAAGCTGGACACAACACATAAAATAGGTTACCAGTGCATGTCCAGTTGCATGTGTGGTCAATCTGAGGTTACCAGTTAACTGAAACAGCATTTGGTTTGTGGGAGAAAACAGGAGAAAGCCAGTCCTTGCAGATGCTGGGACAATGCAAAAGGACATAAAACTATGGTTTGAATGAAAAGAAAACAAAGATGAATTGGGACAAACACTGCTACTGTCTAATAAACACTCAGTTTTACTTCATAGTGAATACTTTATGTTGGAAGTTGTAGTGGATCAAATTTCACGAAAGACAAATAAATGTACTAATGTAAAAGACTTAAACTGACTGAACTAATTAAAATATATTTCTTTGAACTAAGAATAACTCATTTAAACTGAATTTGCTGCTTAACTGGATAGTAAATTCCATATAAAGTCATATTTTACTTTTTGGACGATTAGATAGTACTTTTATTTTTGCTCCATTCGTTTTTTATATCCATTTTGGGATTAATAAGGTTTCTTTGTTTACATCATGTGATTTTTCTGTGAACTGTGTGTGTGTGTGTCACGCTGTCTTTTCATTACTTTCCTACTTTTTCATGACTGCAAGTCAAACATCATCCATTCTTTCCATCAAAACAATTTCCCATGAATGACCCTTTCATTAGAAGAAACAGATCCTGATAGATCTAATGCAACAAACAAGTCATGCAGTAAATCACTCAAAAAGGAGAAACACTTTCTAGAGTATCATCACTCAAGTTCGTCTTCATAGTATCCACATATAGCTCTACAACTTGTACCTAAGAATAGAAAACTAGGAACACACCCACTGAAGCCGGGGAACAAAATGTCCCACCAGCTGTATCCCACCGATCCAGAGAATGTCTGCCAGATAATCAATACACCCAATCGTACTCTCTGCAAACATCTTCTGATTCCTTATGTAATCTGCAGGGGAACACCTGGCTGTCTCGCTGAGTCCTGGAACATCCCAGCATCACCACTCCCACCATTGCGGATCCTCTTACACTTCTTGGGAGTGCGCGTCAGTTTTTTTTTTATGGTGACAACAGGCACATGACGGGGCGCTAAAAGAAAAAGTTCAGCCAGCCTGAGTCAGAGGAAAGATGAGGAGGAGGGAGGGACGAGGAGGAGTATATAAAACCAGAGTCAGCATGCGCTGGTTCAGACCGGTTTTTGCCCCCCTTTCCTTCCCTTGCTCTTCTCCTTACCACGGCATACTCTCTTTATCACACTGTGTTTCCTGTGTTTTGCTTCTCCCCCATTTTGGGATACTTTTCACTCCCTCCTCATTTCTTCCTCTTTTGCTTTTTTCTTTTCCTCCTTTCAGTGCTTGTCTCTTCATTTCCCCTTTTTTTTTTCTCATTTCTAGACATTTGGTCCCATAGTCGAGTCCCTATTATAAACAAAGAAAGGAAGTTGTGTGTGTGTGCATATGCTGCATGTTTTCATTACAAGCAAATAAATAAGTGTCTTGCAAAATCTGGATGCTTATAAAATGGTAAAAAGGTCACGAGCTTCTGTCTTATGTGTGAAATCAAAGAAGCAAAGTCTCCACAGAATATATTCTGCCAGACATAACAAGGCTCAACATTAAAAGAAGACCACTAGCATTGATAGCTTTGATAGAGATATTAGAGGCATATCTTATTTAACACATTTATTTGCTTCCTAAAAGCTCTGGTGACGGTGAGATGTGTGTCAGCTTTTACTTACTGATTAAACGCCTGTTTACAGCCACATAGCATCTGTGGATCTCACTGACCTGCAAATTAAAATAAACGTCTTTCTTCTTACTCTACATGTCATGTTGATACTTTGCCATTAATCCGGCCACAGGGGGAAAATAAAAAGCACACTGCTTCTGATATAACTGATTAAAATGATGTCTTTGGTCATTGTAAGAGATAATGTTAGTAAATCATTATGTGTTTCTGGATAATTAAAAAGTTTACCTGCAAGGCAAATGCTGTATTTTTTAACTAGAACCATAATAATTCAGAATAAACAGCAGCTTGTTTTTTAAAAAAAACAGCAAAAAGTGAACAAAATCACTTTGTTTGAGCACGGGTCGATCTTTATTTTACTTCCTCTCCTGATGACGTGAATGTGAAAATGTGACGCGTCATTCTGCACGTATAATGCGGGTCAGACTTACAAGCAGAACAATAAGCAAAACAACCAGATTTACATGTAAACAGATTAACAAAGCAGCTAAGACCAAAGCAACAAAGCAATAAGCAATTTATACCTAAACATGTTGTAGGTCATCTTCCACAGCCTCATCTTGCAGCAGTAGCCTGGAGGGGACAAGTTAAACACACTGTTTTGGGTTTTTTCAAAGGTAATGTTTAGCACTAGCTCAACTGAAAAACAACTTTGCAGAAAAGTCAGATTTTTAAAAATATTTCCTTTCAATAAAATCAGAAAAATATATATTTGGGTATTTTTACTATGTACTACTTTGTAATAAGTAAAAATTATTCTAGTCTTCTGCTTTCCATTACCACCAAAAGACCAGTTTCTACCTTAAACTGTGTATTGAATATGATAGTACGTTTGGGTTTGTAGGGTTTTCCCTTTATTATGATATTAATGTGTGGAGAAAAAGTCAACACCATGGCAGAGCATCAAACTACATATCAAGACCACCAAAGTTTCATAAAGTCCACTTAACAGCCAAGTTCAAGTCTTACCTTATTATTCGCTCGTTTCATTTGAGCTTTTGTTGGCACCTTTACTGCCATTTATTTCTAATCTGGTAATGTCTGCATTTGTCTGATCAGCTGCACTAATAATTGTAATGTTGCTTAAAAATGAACTGCACTGCTTTTTTGTATTTCTGCCATTGCAACACAGCAAGCAGGTGTCATCGCTGACTCCAACATACTCTGCTTTACCACAACTGCTGATCTGTGGTAATTTACAGTTACATTTAGGAGACAAATACAGTTTGTCTAGTCATGACAGGGTGACATTTTTATGTCAGACATGACTAAAACACTCACACAGTGTTTTTAAATGAGTCATACTGTCTGAGACAGAGATCACAACAAGCCTAAAGATGTTCAGTGGTGTCATAAAGTTCTTTATTCCCACATTAACTAAGAATTTAACAGCTTTAATTTTACTGTATGAATGTTATATGATATGAGCTGAGGAAAAGCCAAAATGAGCATTTTAACAATGCATCATATGTGACAGAAGAGGATTTTACATTAAAGGTAACAATAGGAGGATCAGTGACACACATTTATGGATCTTTATGAGTGACAGAACAACTCAAACTACAGCAGCATAAATAAATAAACTTACATGACTTTAAATCCATCTCTAGAGATATGATCTCAGAAAAGAAAATGCTGCATTGATTTAAAATACTCCAATATAGTTTGTATAAATGCAATTTGTGGGTGTGAATATTTCCCCATTGTCACAGAACAGTGAGTAAGTTATATCCAAACATGCCGTACAGGAAGGAACACAGTCATGCTGATATCTACTGGAAATACGTTTATTCATAGCAACGGGAATCATTTCCATTAAACCACAAAGATGTGAAAGAGAAACTCTGCCCTGTATGATCTCAGCTGACAGTTACCTGTAGGTGTGAAACCTCCCACCATACCTGGAACTCAGTAGTTTAGTTTAGTAACATGAACAGACTAGTTTTTATACATAACCCAAGTCTAGCAAACCTCCAACCCAACCAGGAAATGACTAAATATTGTCATAATTCATCATATTTACATGTAACCAAGGCAACAAACAACCCATTTTCTACAAAAGCAGAGGACATAGTTATAATGCAACAGAGGTCACGTGTTGGTTTTGAAAACACAGAACTGTATGAATGAGCCCATCCACCCGCATGAATACTATGTAAGTGGGACTGTATGGGATTAAAAAGGTTAATATAATAAACATTTTAATATGTGCTGTGCTATCAATATTTTAATATGTATCTGAATTTGTTGTCTAAGTACTGACTGATGTGCTGCTGCTGTTTTTGGTCCCAGCCTGTTTCATCCAGATCCCTGTGCTCCTTTTATTTCCACCCTCACTGCGTTTCAGGTTATTGGCTGCTGGCGGGCCTTCAGGAAGACAGAAGGAGAACTTGAGTAAATGTGTGTCATCTAGTGCTGATGATAAGGGTACAGTGGAGGGTCAGCCTTTAAAGCAGACTGCTGTGTCACACGGTTGCATAGTCGGGATAACTCCCTGTTTAGACTGCTCACCCTCCTCCTCCTCCTCATCCTCCACTAGCTCTCTACTCCATAGATATCATGTGGGGCCGCTGAGTCAGAGCTGTCCAAACTGGCTGGACTCACAGTCTCACATGATCACTGCTATAAAAGGTGTTAACCATCAATAGATTATTGCTTCTTTAAATCCTTTCAGAGATACAGAGTATGAGTTTAGAGAAACAAGGCTTTGATCAGCCTGTGACATTCTCCACCCTGCAGCCTATAGTGGGAAATTTCTTTGGAAAGTTTGAAACACTAAAAGCACTTGTCTCATTAATATTCACATCCATCCATCCATCCATCCATCCATCTGGAACAAATCCCAGGTGACATTGGATGAGAGGTAGGGTACACCCTGGACAGGTCACCAGTCCATCACAGAGCCAACACACATAGACAAACAATCATGTACACACGCATACACACTCCTATGGGCAATTTAGAGTCTCCAATCAGCCTATCCCCAAGGTGCATGTCTTTGGACTGTGGGAGGAATCCGGAGTACCCGGAGAGAACCCACGCTAACACGGCGAGTACCCACACTAACACAGCGAGAACCCACGCTAACACGGGGAGAACCCATGCTAACACAGAGAGAACCCACGCTAACACGGCGAGAACCCACACTAACACGGCGAGAATCCACATTAACACGGCGAGAACCCACGCTAACACAGCGAGAACCCACGCTAACACGAGGAGAACCCACGCTAACACAGAGAGAACCCACGCTAACACAGAGAGAACCCACGCTAACACAGCGAGAACCCACGCTAACACGGGGAGAACCCACGCTAACACAGAGAGAACCCACGCTA
>JBAMIG010000015.1:4992372-5002832 GCA_037177335.1 Kiunga ballochi
CCACGCTAACACAGCGAGAACCCACGCTAACACGGGGAGAACCCACGCTAACACAGAGAGAACCCACGCTAACACAGCGAGAACCCACGCTAATACGGGGAGAACCCACGCTAACACAGAGAGAACCCACGCTAACACAGAGAGAACCCACGCTAACACGGCGAGTACCCACGCTAACACGGCGAGTACCCACACTAACACAGCGAGAACCCACACTAACACAGCGAGAACCCACGCTAACACAGAGAGAACCCACGCTAACACGGCGAGAATCCACATTAACACGGCGAGAACCCACGCTAACACAGCGAGAACCCACGCTAACACAGCGAGAACATGCAAACTCCACACAGAATTCATTGTTTGAAACCTTCTTGCTGTGAAGCCACAGTGGAATGACTGAATTTACAATAAGCCAATTCTTAAAAATGATCTTATAACCAGCAAAATATTTGACCTTACTTTAGCCTACTATACTATTTTTTTATATGATATTATTTATTATTTTTTCCACACATAAAGGGCATCTTCTGACGTTATGGTACATTACACACATTTATAAATACATGAGAAATTATTCTGGTTGCTGTTAACAAGAGTTTTACTGGGTTCCGGTTTGTGGGAGAGGTTTTGTAGCACTCTCCATCCACGGAAAACAGGTTGCACCATGGGTTTGTGTTCAAATTATAAGTGGTTGGAGACACTTTTAATGACACCCACACAAGACCTTAAAGCTGCAGCAGCTTGTATTTTAGATTTAGGTAATACCCAAAATAATGATGCAGTTTTAAGTCTAACATTAACTGATGTGTCAGATTTCTTGTAAGTTCAGTATCCAGTAGGAGTTTATACCACTTATTATGTTGTTCAAGTCTCTCTATCTAAAGAACGTGTTTAGGTCAGCTTCACAAACTAAAATTAAGAGTCTGTCATTTTTGCTGACACAACACGGTCCTGTCTCTGTCAAAGGCTAAAGATACAGCAGCCAGAATGAAGGGAAAACACTTTACATAGATGTCCACTTGGCTTCGGGGGAAACACTTAAAAAAAGCAACTTATTTCCCATTAAATTTGATTAAATAAGGAGAACATACTGATAGGTATTATTTGCAGCTGAAGTCAGCAGGATACAAAAGATAAGAAAAAAATAGGATATACATGAATAGAGATCTTAAATATAATCAAATAAAGAGTTTAACAGATGTGTAGAGTATTTTTATGTCTCATTGCACATCTATGCTAGTATGTAAGTCATTATGTAGCAAAAAAAAGGTCAAAGGAAATATCAATATTTGTTCTAAAGCAGATCAGAGCATTAGTTCCATTACATAAATACTTGCAGTAAAGTTTCAGTGGTTGCATCACAATCTGTTCAGCTGACTGTTTGCCTACATCCAGCATATTTTTTTATCAAATGTAAAAAGGTAAAACTACATGTAAAACATCCAAAATGACTAGGCAGGTAGTCGCCTCCCACTGGAGGGTCAGTGGTATGATAACCAGTGTTTATATGTCAAAGTGTTTGGGGTTTGATACAACCCACACAGCTCTGAGAGCCTCACTAATGCTATGCTACATACTGTATTTAGATGCATATAAAATATCTTGTTAGTACTGTGTGAGTGTTGGCTAAACATGAGAAATGTATAGTTTAATAATTTGATGAACCAAAGGTTTCAAAAGGCTTTGTACAAGAACACAGTACTTAACTACACACACCTACTCACAAATTAGACCAGCCATCATCTTTGAATATAAAAAGCCAAATATCTTTATATTATTAAACCCTATTGAGTTACAGAAATGATGAAGTGACAGGATATTTTCTAAGCATGTGAAAGAGTTTTGGGTAACAGACTGCAGACACATTCATTGAATGATAACATGAGAACTGTGGCCACAGGTTGACCCCTGCTGTCAGGAAGCAGGTCAACATGAGAGCTTATACTTGATACTGCAGCGCCCTCTAGTGAGTCGGATGAATATACTCAACAGAATCATCTCCAATACCACTTCCAGCAAATTGTGTGTTTCTGGCCACTGAATTGGACCCACTTTACAAAAGACTTATTGTGTTTTTCAAGTCAGTAGTTCTGGTCAGAACTGGGCATGAGAAACTTGATGGCCTATCTTAATATTTTACCATATTTATCTTCATCCTACTCAAATCTTACTTATTCACATGATGCAATAACGTTGTGTCTGTTTAGCTGATTCATCCAAAATATTTTGATCTAAAATTTAATCTAATCATTTTTACTTAGTCATGTCACATAGCTGACTTATATTTGTTATGCAGTTATTTACTCCTCATCCATGTCAATATTAGGAGATAATAAAGAAAATGGTGCAATTTTTTTAAAAGGCAAAAGAATAAAACATAAAACAGGCAGCAGAAAAAACAAACCTCCCCAGAAAATATGTTTCGTATCCAAATCAAGTTAGCCCATCTCTCCTATGACTGCAGCATCATGTGGCTGTTAATAGTCAGGGTTTGTGTTTAAATTTTGTTTCCTGTTTTATTTTGATATGTTTCCTGTTTTCATTTCGTTTCCATCCTTTGTTTTCTGTTTAGTTTCACATGTTTCATTTATTTCATTCCCGGTTTCTGTTTCTGTCTTACGGTTCATTAATTGTCTTATCTTTAGTTGTTAGTAGTTGAGTTC
Organism: Kiunga ballochi; assembly: GCA_037177335.1. Taxonomy (NCBI): domain Eukaryota; kingdom Metazoa; phylum Chordata; class Actinopteri; order Atheriniformes; family Pseudomugilidae; genus Kiunga; species Kiunga ballochi. The sequence goes on from JBAMIG010000015.1 coordinate 4,995,039, forward strand.
TCAGTTAGTATTCCTAATTTGTATCAAAATAAAAATCACTCACCTGCGTTTACCCTGCTTGTCTACACCACTACCTCCGAGCTCTGCACGGGATTGTAACATTAATGACCCACTTTGTTAAGCAGGAGCCTTTTTGCATGAAGCTTCAAGGACTAATTCATTAGAATAGCCTCATGTGATCCCAGCCTTCAGGGCTTCATCTGCATTTTATGGTGTCACTCAGTTTATCACACTTCTCCAAATGCAGATTGCCCCGCGCGCGCCGCGCACACACACACACACGTCATTTTAAAACCAGATCGTCATGCAGTGATATCCATCTCCCAGATCACTAAAAAGAAAGTAAGTAAAATACTCATTTGATTTTCAGATTCCATTTGTAGTTTTATCAAAACATAACAATAAAGTTTAATTGTTTGAAAGAAAATAAATAGGCCTACAATAATAAACACGTAAAATACAAAAGGAGTTACTTAGAAAAATATACGGAAATAGCCAAAGTATTAAAAATTTACTCTATTTAATAATTCATTTATCTTTTTCATTTTCCACTAAGTTTTTTGCATGTTAAAAACATTCTTATATATGGGCTTAAAAGTCTGCAGAGTTTATCTAACGCGTTACTGCATCGGTTTCACTTTCGTTTCAGCAAAAAAGGTTTGTCTCAGAGAACAAAGTTCCCTTGTTCCGCCCATCTGCATCCAGACGTTATGGAGAAAAAAGGAGAAACATCATCCGGGTGAGTTTGTTTACTGTTATTGCATTTAAGTCCCGCACCCATACACTATAAAAACGAAATGGTTTCATTGCATTTAGTTCATTTAAAACTTAATTTGAAACTAAATGCATCTACTGAGAACACAGGTTGTATAAATCCTGAAGTTTAGCTGTTTGTAGGTCTATTTGCACTCTGAAAATATATCGACTTATAAACACAACTTCAGTCACCAGAATTCATGTTTCTACTGGTTTTCCTCATATATTTAAAACGTTAAATGTGACGTTTGTACTGTGAATGGAACAATTAATGTGTTACTTGTGTTACTAAAAATGTGTGGGATGTGCAAGTCTGTGTTAGTGAGTCGGGAAGTTTCCAGTCATGTGATGAAGAGTTAAAGTGAAATGGAACAAAACTAAAAGCACAGGGTCAGGGAAGGAGAGCGAGCACAATGCATCAAGTCATTTTTAAAAGCCTTGATCAGAAATACAAAGCAACACACACAACAGTAGGTATAAGAAAATAATTCCAGTTTGCTTCATAGGATCTCCAGTTATATGGGATTTCACTTTTACTTTTATTACTGAAGATTTGCTGCTGATTTATGCCATAAATTAGTGGTTTGTTTTGCTACATAAACACATTACAACATTTTTTTGCATACTACTGAACTAACATCAATACTCTGGTTGATTTTTGTACAATGTTGCACCACATTTGACTTATTTCTATCTCTATGTTTGTTAAATGGATGTTGCCACTTTTGTTAACTGTTAACAATTTCTTTGTGAAACTTTTACATCATGACACAACAGTTGTCATGATGTAAAAGTTTAGATCAGCTTGCAGCATTTTTGCTCATAAAGTAACATCATTCATGAATCCAGTATTTTTAGCGCCTGTTTGTTATTGAATGTTTTTAATGCGACATAAATATAGCTAACATAGAGAAGGGGATCACAAAAATCTTATTTTAGATGTGTTCGGAGCTGCAATATACTGATTTGCTGGAATATTAAGTATTTTTTCTGGAGTCTTTTACATGTATAAAATATGCAACATTATATTTGATTTGATTTATGTCTGAATATTTAGAGCTCATCCCACTAACTGTGATCAGTGTCTTTCCTCAGTTTTAACTTTAACTTTGGTGGCACAAAAACGGCTTCATTCAAACCCCTCTTCACCCTGGGTACAGCTAACAAAGATGGAGAAGCAGATGAAGGCACCAACTTGACAGAAATAAAGGAAGCTGCAGACAAACAAAGTGAGTCACTCAAATGCAAAGGTTTTGCTGGTATTGAATATGGATGTGTAGGAAAACCCTGGATGTGTTTTACGAGCTGTGAAAGAAGTGTGAATGGTTTAAGGAGTGTTTTCAGTATTATATGGATGTGGCTTGTGAAAATAATCAGTGATGATCACATTATAAATCTACATATATTTCAACTCTGTTAAACAGTGCATACTCTAATCACTATCAACTCTTAACCGTTTCAGCTCTGCAGCCAAAGTTGGAAAAACAAATGACAGATTGGAAGTGGACAGAGTGAGTTGTGCTTATACTTCAGATAAATGGATTTATCTTCTTACTGTATTTGAACTATTTAAGCTGTTTTGAAGTCAGGAAAATCCTCTAAAGTTCTTCACTGATTTTACATGGATGGACAGACAATGCATCACTGCTTATTTAAATGCTGTTTGTAGATTTTCTATATACTTTTAGTATTTATAAAGTATTTTATATAAATAAAATAACAAAATGCTTCCTTTGTTTGTGTTATTTTCTGATTATATGTGGTCTTACACACATTTTTTATTGCTGACCTGCATTTGTTGTTTGCATTTACAGTAAATTATTAAACTTTTTAATAGAAATCTGTTATTAAAGAAACTCAAACCTTCTTGCATTTATTTAAAACCTCTACATATTTTCTTTCTCATAACCTCTGGTATGAATACAGTAAACTATTGTATTCAGATGTGTTACATTGTTTGCTATAAAGTGACTTTTCTTTAGTTTTTGTGTAAATAAAATATGATGTGGTTTAATTTTCTGAGCTCTTCCCTGATCCTGATGACTTTCTTCTGCTGTGTGGTTTTTCCTTTTTGTGACCTGCAACGTTCGTCATCATCACCTTCTCTTAGTCTGGGTGCAACTACCAAAGCTAAAAACACCAGTTTGAGGGAGGAGGAGGGTGCAACTTTAGACATCCCGGGTAGGTTACTGGCCTTTTTTTTTTTTTTTTTTAAATTGAAGACAACTTATCAAACTGAGTATGCAAGTGTAAACATAAAGAAAAAACCGAACACATGTATTAAGAAGTATGAAAAGGCTGCAGGAGTGTTTTCAGCATCCTGTGAACAAACTTTGTGAAAATAATTAGTTTTTAAATCTCTGTGAACTTTATCTTGATGTAAAACATAAACATAGTAGACACCAGTAACCTGTGATCCTTTTTTCTTTCAAGTGCTGTCAGGTTTTCAGCTAAGATTAGATGATCAGTGGAGAGAAGTGAAATGGACAGAAGAGTGAGTCATTTTTTACTTATTTTCTTTCAGATTAAAACATGGCTTCCCTTTTTTTAGTCCAGGGGTGAGGAACCTTGGACCTGAAAGTTTTTGATGTCTCCCGGTTTCAACACACCAAATTCAAATGAATCACTGTGCAGCTTTTAGAAAAAGCTGTTGGATCTATCTGGTTTAAATCAGGTGTGCTGGTGCAGAGATACATTTAAAACCTGCAGGACTGCCCATCAAGGACATGAGTTCCCCACCCCTGCTTTACTTCTAACCATTTAAATCATTCTGAAGATCAATCATCATTGCCGCATTTGTCCACAGAATAATGTATTTGTGTTTAGGCAGATTTAATGTATTTAGTTGTTTTTATATCTTCAGCTAGCCTTCTGCAGGAAGGTCATGTGATGTTGCAGATGCATGTATACATACAATAAGAGCAGCTAGGAAGACACGTCACAGCATGTGACCCTTCTGAGGAAGGCCACAGGAGGCAGCTTAAACCTATAAGGTTAAAGGCTATTTTTTAGGATTTAGCTCAAATTGTTGTCTGTGAAATGCTCTGAGATGACATCGTCATGAAGTGGCGCTTTACAAATAAAGTTGGTTTGAATAAAACAAGGGTTTTGTTTCATCTGCTTTACCACAAATATTCACAATAACAACTAATCATCTTATCACTTCTAGGCAAAAGAAAAGCCTGATGAAGACTGTGAGCTCCTACAGACCCAGTTGTGAGGAGGTCACTCAGGCCCGGGTTCTGCTCCTGGGTCCAGTTAGTGCTGGAAAGTCTAGCTTCATCAGTTCAGTCCAATCAGTGTTTAATGGAAGAGTCACTAACCGGGCAATGGTGGGCTCCTTCTCAACCAGCTTCACCAGAAAGGTACAGGTGGACCAGCTTGTGCAGCGTTTAAGCCTTTAAAACAAACCGAGACAGGAGGAGTTATTCAGAGCACTTTGCTCAAAAAGGAAACAACCACGTGTAATGTTAAATGCCTGGAAAAGCACCCATCACCTGAGCTTTTAGCTTATCTTTTTAGATAGTTTTTTATTCAAATTTTGTCCAAGTTATCACTAAATCATTGATCATCAGTTCAAATAAATTAATAATAAAAATAAACTAAAAATGACATAAATAAATGGCGACACAAACAACAGCCATACAAAAAGGCACATATGACAAACTGAATGTTTGTAGCTTGTTATGAAGAACAACAGGGTGGTGCAGGCTTTTAATTTATTATTCCTCCTGTAGCTTTATGAGTTTAATAAAGTTTCCATCCCATTAACTTTTCTTTTATCTGTGCCAGCTACAGTCCTTCAGCATCCATGCTCAGAAGGGAGAGGAAGATACAGGACTGGTACTGTGTGATGTTATGGGTTTGGGAGATGGAGAGATGACCGGATTGACCCTCCATGACATCCTATCAGTGATTAAAGGCCATGTTCCTGAGGGACACAAAGTAAGCAGGATCAGCTGGTTACATTTTATTAAGCCACTATTCTACATAAAGAGTTTCGATGAGGTGCTGAGCCATCGGACAGGAAAATGCACATTTATAAACTATTATATATATAATTATTTATAGATGTGTAGATGTATAGAAGTGTTAACAATCATATAGCTTTTTCTAGAGCCCAAATGTTTTGCAGACTTTTGTTTTTATTTACTGTCAGTAGTTTTATGATAAAACAGCAGTTGCATCATTTTTAGTTACTCTTTATGGGTTTTGTAGACAACGTTTCTCTTCAGGGATCATTAAACCTTTCCTGCAGTGACACAGTGAAGTTAATGTGTTGTTACAAGATAATCCAACCATTTTATACTAATAAATATTTGAATTATAAACCATATAGTCTCATATGAATGATGGGAAGCTTTTGACACTGCCATTCTACCCATGCTGGTAGTAAATATCAGATCTCTTCTTCTCTAATCTTTAGTTCAGTCCAGATAAGCCAGTGACATCAGAAACAGCTGGTTATGTGAAGAATCCAGGCCTTAAGGATAAAATCCACTGTGTTGTGTTTGTGGTGGACGCCTCTAAAATCCCGACCTACCCCAAAGGCCTCAGCGCCACCTTCAAACAGCTTCGAGAGCACATCAGTGACCTCGGTGAGAAAAGACACAAAATCACCATTAAAGTTCATTTAAGCCCACATTGCATCTTGAATTCTCAAACTATTTATTTATATATTGGAGGTTACAGTCACTATGAATAGCTTAGAACGTGAACAAGAAGCATTTCCTTAAACTATTAACCTTTTAGGTATTCAGGGATTTTTTTCTACATTTTATTTTGTAATAATTTCTTAAACTCTTGTCTTATTATCTTTAGGTGTTCACCAGGTGGCTCTGTTGACCCATGTTGATGAAATATGCTCTCAAACTGCCAAAGATGCCTCTCAGGTTTACAAAAGCTGGAACGTTAAAGAAATGGTAGGCTGACACAGACATTATACAGAAAGATATTCATCATTTTTACTGGAAGAATCCTGAACCAGCTGAAGGGACCAAACTCTGTTTTTGCAGGTTAAAAAATCTGCATCGCTCTTGGGCATGTCTCCATCCTACGTCGTCCCGGTGAAGAACTACTCATCAGAGCTGGACCTGGATGTGAACACAGATGTGCTACTACTCAGTGCTTTAGACCATATCTTGCAGTACGCCAACCTGTTTTTCCAGGACTACAAGCCCCGGCAGACAGGGATGAAGATGTATCCCATAGTCTCTGAAAGAAGCTTTTCTCAAGGATATTAAAGTCTTTACTAAAATTTACATTTTAGGGTCACGAGTTAAAAAGACAGTTTGGTTAGTCTCTGTTTCTCATCTGTAATTAGCATTTATGAATGTACTGATTGTAAGTTTATTGTCATAATATAAGCAAAATGGCATCATTGAACCGCAGTACGGGACAAATTCAGAACAATTAAACTTTTTCTTGTTTTAATGGCTCTTATTAAATAAAAATTTTATACACCATCTACATGACTTTTATATTAATTTGGGACATGTTTTTCTTCAGTCATTGCTTTTTCTAATACATCTTATGAGCTTAGCAACTTCTGTAGCATCTGCTGTACGGAAACATAAACATATGTGTATATTAATCACTCTACAGACGTCACATATGGATATTCTTTGGACACATACGATGGCCTCTTTTTTGTGGATACTAGGGAATTATTTTTGCAATATTTCAAAATGTTGGTCTCTGAAAAAGTGCTGCTCACCTTTTGCATGGTAGAATAATTTATCTCAGAATTACCGTCCAGATACGGTAGTGGTGCTCACTAATATTGTATATCACAAAGCTGTTTGATAACTTCCTGTACAGAGCACTCAGGTGTGTGGAGGACAGTGTGCACATATATAAAAATAACTAAACAAAAATAAAATAAATAGTGCATTCCTCATAAATACTACTCCACATTTCTTTCCTGGATTAAAGGTGACAAGATGTTCTTGACTTTGCTTGGAAATGGCGTAGTAATAAGATCTCTGATGTCACTTCCTTTCATTATGATGTACCTATTAATAGGGTATTTGTATGCTCAAGATGACATCATATATCTGTTTAAGTTTCGTTTTTGTTACCAAGGAGTGGCACAGATTTATGTTCTCCACAGATAGAAAACATCTGACTGAAGAAAGGAGGTAAGACCAAAAATAAATTCTAGATTGATTACCTTTGATTATCTTTATTTTGTTTACTGTTTTTACAAACATGCTTTTATCATCTTGTCCTCTTTTAAAGATTTAACAGTGAGAGAGAGAAAGTAAGAACTGCTGGAGTTTCTGAATGTTGGCAGTAGCCAGTGCTGGGAAAGTTACTTTAAAAAGGTAATTAGTTATAATTACAAACTACTTGTTAAAAAAATATCTAACTTTTTAACTGAATTACTTTACAATAAAAGCAATTAATTACCAGGGAAAGTAACCATTTGCAAAATATAGTTATAAAGGCTATAGTTATATGTTATATGACATATAGCTATAAAACTATATATAAAAAGATTAATAAGTCATGTGAAATGAGTAGAACAAACATACTTTGATAACCTTCCATGTATTCTGCAAATAAACAGGCAGCGCAGGTTTATCGCTTCAAGTAGACTATTATGTGAATCAAAAGTAAAGCATTAAACCCTAAAAACTCTACAGCAAATTCAATTAAGCTCCCACACCTCGAGATAACCGGTCAAGTAAACAATCCATAAATAATAGTATTTTGTTCATATTAAAAGTAAACATAAACAAGTGTTTAACTCTGTGGTCTAAATGACAGAAATCAAACTCAGTCTCAGTCTGGTAGTCATTCTGTACTGCCGTCCGTTCATCCATCCATCCATTCAAGGTGCTTTTATATCTAGACTAAGACAACATTTTATCATACATCTCTGGACTTGTCATTTCCGCTGCTTCATTAAATATCTGCTGTTTTGTGTGGAACATCTTTACTGGCTTGTGTGTTAAAACAGTGGTTCTCAACCTTTTTGCAACACAGTACCCCATGAAAAATATTTTCCCAGCCAAGTACCCCCGACCACCGAAA
>JBAMIG010000015.1:5007764-5027125 GCA_037177335.1 Kiunga ballochi
TATGTCTTAGATGCTTGCAAGATCTCCATCATGTCTACAAAGCTGGAGAAGAAGCTGGACGCTATCCGCAGAAAGGTCAACTTACTGGGTCAGTAAAATGTTTCACTGGTTGACTTTAGTTAAATGTTTTGTCTTTAGAAGTTCATCTGAATGACTAGAATAAGAAATATCATCACCAGCAGTTTAGTATATGTTATCTGATCTACTTTTTAGGGATTCCTCAACTGGTTCTGCTCACTAAAGTAGATGAAGCCTGCCCATTGGTGGGAGAAGACTTAACAAACATCTACAGGAGTCCCTACATTAAGGACATAGTAAGGACTACTAACATTTTACACATAATTTATACGTAAACGTCAAAAGAAAGGTTGGCCAAAATATGAATTAATACTAGAAAATCCCTTTAAAATTGAAGACTTCTGCCAAACTGCGACTCTAAATTGCCTATAGGAGGTATGGTTGTTTATCTGTATGATGGACTGGCGACTTGTCCAGGGTGTTCCTTGAATGATGTCAGCTGGGATTGACTTCAGCCCCCCCACTACCCCGTAGATGATGGATTGATGGACTTCTGCCAAGCGTATTAGTTTTCTCATGTTTGATTTGCTTATTATGGACATGTCTGCAATGATAAAGAATCCTTTGAAGCATTGCTAGATCCAAATGGTGACCCGGATCACCTCCAACATGTATTAATTATCCCGTGTTCCATTTAAAAACTATCCTGAGAACTTTATGAAAATCAGTCCATAACTTTTTGGTTATCTTGTTTACAGAAAAAGTCCTGAAAACATAACCTCCTTGGCAATAAGGTAATAATCTGAATCCACTTGTTTTCTGCATTGTGCGTCTCAGATGCAAGAGGTCAGCGCTCGGGTCGGTGTGCCGTTGTCCTGCATTGTTCCAGTGAAGAACTACAGCGAGGAACTGGAGCTGGACGTAAACTGTGACATCCTGCTGCTCAGTGCTGTCATTCAGATGCTTCGCTTTACTGATAACTACTTTGATGAGATCAGTGACCAAATGAGCAACCTTAAAACCAAAGACTAGGACTGTACAATAAAACAACCTCCAGAAGTAGAAATCTAAAACATAGAAGAAAAGTCCTGCATGCTGCCGTGTTAGTACATTATACCAAGATAGCTTCTGCTTTGTTCGCCCCATAGTCCCATAGGGATAGTATCTGAATGCTTATCATGGTTCATACCCGTTAGAAATGATCAGTCATTAAAACAAAATAAAGCGTGTAATGCAGGATTTTATTCAGCTGAAATTATCATCGTGACATTTTTGGGATTTTAGTTCTTAGTTTGTTCTCTTTTGTGTACCGTGGAAAGCTGGGAGATGTTGGTGATCTGTATGTGTTTAACCTGCTTACCAACTATAGCTAAAATGTCTCAGTGGCTGTTTTTCATGTAATCAATGCTCTAGATATTAGACTATAAAATCCTAGATTGTGACGCTGGTATCAGAAGGCTGCATGAATGTCTGATTATGATACTTATTTACGGTCTACAATTAAAAATAAACTTTAATGCAGCTGTATCCAGAGGTTCTCACTGTAAAATTCCTCTAACCTATAAAGAGAAACAATAACTAAATAAATGGTAAAATATTCTGCATTAAATCCATATCATTGTAAGTGTTAAGGGAACAAAAAGTTATTTTATCAATTATATAAATTTGCAACTGAATCGGTTTTCAGATTTTTTTTCTGGTAAATGTCATAATCAGCTGGTTTTACTATTTATAATCCGATGAGCGCTTCAAGCTGAATGAGACGCTTCTTAAACGTCTTTATTTTAATGCTATGTATGTAAAATGATGCAGTTACTGTTAATACTTCTATAAATAATCAAGTTAATTATCAGATTTTTCCATCTGACATTTTATTGGACCGAATGTGATTTATCGAGTCAGTTCATGTCATCAATCTAAATCCAGGTGAGCAGAAAAACGCCACAAAAATCACTATATTCTGTCCATATCAACATAAAATGTCCCAAACTGAATCAGTTTCAAACAGCCTTAAACAGAAGAAGTGAAGTTTATTAATGCAGCTGGGAGAGTAACTGTACAGGGGAACAGTGTAACAGGACATTGTGTTACAACAAACTGTAAACTACACAACACACACACCTGTAATCTGACTCGCTGTGTCGCTGATAGGAACAGAGTTAGAGTGGGTTATAAACTGGCAGCTGTCTTCTGAGCGACAGTCATAAAACAGACTGAAACAAACATCTTAAAATAGTGTTTAAATATCAGTGTTGTGTTTAGTGCACATAACGGGGAGCTCTCTGCAACCTGGCCACAGTTTACCCTGAACTGGTTGTACAACTTTCACAGACTGGCAAACAACAAAGATGCACATCAGTGAAGAAGAAATGTCCTGAAAAAGCAACACACACCTGGATTATGGTGATATTCTGCTTTTGCCTTTTCCCCTACAGAGCTGGAAAAGATACCCAGCAAACTTCTCTAAAATGAAGCTGTTGCTGTGAGTTTGGTGCAGACAGCTGGGAGTACAGAGGAAGACCACGGAGGGGAGCGGAGGGCTTTTATGGCACAGCTGACACCCAGTTTACAGTCGGATGGCTTTTCTTTCTTCAACCGGCCGCTTCAGTCATGAAGAGATGGCAGCCTCATGAAGAAGAAACATTTCAACTCCAACTACACAAGTTAAAGTACAGAGCCTGTACACATACACACACACGCGCACACACACACTCCCACGTACACACACACACACTTGGTCTGAGTCCAAAGGCCGATTTAGTGTCAACCAGAGTGAGGGGGCGCCTGGCGTTTGCTCAGCGTTTTAATATGTTGTTTACATCCATTTAAATACAACTTTTTGGCATTTATATCACCGAGTCCTTCAAGTTTAACAAACCACAACCTGATGAGGAGGAAATGTTCTCAGTTCTGAGAGTTTTCCTACTGTTTCCTTCTGGACCAACATCCTTATTATTGGATAAAAAGTTCAACATAAAAAACTGGGCTGTTGGTACAATCATGCAATCAGGATCTTTTGGCAACGACGAGCTGTGCTGCAACTTTATCTTGCTTGCTAATATTTTTGTAAATGATAAGATGTTTATCTGAGGATATTATGTCATTGTAACAGATATTTAATAGCTTGGGTGTTATCTGCATAGTCTATCATATCTCTGTGGCTGTTATCTGGCTCTGTGGACATTTTTTCAGTCAGGTAAAAAAAAATAAAAAAAAAGAACAGACGCAATAAATGTCCCTTAATACATTTTTCTTGCTACTGTGATGATAAAATGTGTGTATCCTTCATATGTTGTAGCTGTGATTTATTCTTAAATGGTCTGAATGGAGCCTGCATGATCTGCAGCATAATGAGAAGAATAAAAAAAACCTCTACGTTGTGGGGATGTTGATGCTCAGCGAGTGTTACGATAAAAAGACCGTCGACTTCTTAATGGCAACAGCGAACACACAACCGCTGCAGGTTGTCACTTTGGCTCCTCAGCATTTGGACTCAAACATCAACCACACACTGTGCTTACATCAACATCTGCAGAGATGACATTCAATTTCCAAACAGTAAAAAAAAAACAAATTTAAGAACTTTTCCTTTTGTGGCTTCACAAATAACTATACAAGATAATTAAAAAAATCAAATAATTAGTTATACATATTTATATGACAACATTGTTATATTACTATAAAGAGAAGCAACATTTTCGTTGCTTTCATTTCTGCATGTTTGCAGTATTCCTTTTTCAGAGAAGTGAGGCGTTTCTGCTTGTTATACGGTAAATGTATAAATACGACTGTAAAGGTGCTGTAGTATTACCAGCATATAAAATAATTTCCTATTTATCAGATTTAATGTAGGTGCAGTTTTAGCTTCCAGAAATATTACATATTTGAGAATAAATTCCCAAACACTTATCTGGAAAAATAAATGAGAAAAGTAGTAGGCAGAGGATTTAGAGGGCTGTAGTAGCAACGTATGCCCACTAGGTGTAGCTTTAAGACAGGTAAAGCATATTCTGAGCACAGATACCACTGAAGTGGACTTTACCATCACCTGTCTCATCACCTGTAAAGCAGAGAAGGTCAACAGACACTTAAAAAGTACACATGGCTGTTCCTTTACCCATCCCTCCCCTTTCAGCCATTTTCAGTCAAAGAGCCCAGGAAACTCCACACTGCCACCTGCTGGAAAAGGAATACTGCATCCAGCTCAAGCTTGTGTTGCTCAGCTCTAGTGTGCATCTTGCAGGAAAACGTGACGGGAAGGGAGACTCAGCTAGGCAGCCCCCTCCTTAGGAGACGACGGGGTCTGGGATGTGGAGCTTGAGGAAGCAGAACTTTTCAGAGACCCCAGAGTTTTACTGAACCAGGAGTTCTTGGCAGCTTGGATTTCAGTCATCAGGACTCCCCGCTGATGTTCGAGCTCCTGCAAAATAACAAACATGGTAAACTCAGGTAAAAAGGCTGAAACAGCTTCTGTAATACAACAAGGACTTCTGCATGGCTAACATCCACATCAGGGCTGCAGATCTGACCTTCATCCTTTCATCAGACACCCTTTATTTCCCCTGCTGCCTACAATCCCTTTACAGAATCCCTTTAGACTCATCACTTCCTCCTTGTGGACAAATCAGGAATTCAAACGGATTAAAAACCTGGAAAGCAGCGATCAGGGCAGCAGGGTGTGTGTGTTTCAGAGAACTTTAAAGAGGAACCTTTAGTTTTGATGTACAGGTGAGTTTTTTATGTTTGATTTAGAAAAGAAGATCTCACCTTTTGTGTGTAACCATTAGAGTTTTTTTTCTGGTATATTTTCTTAACTTTTTGTTGAAGTTTAGATTCGTGACATAATAATTGATACTAGCTGCCTCATTGTGAGGACACTTTTTGGTAACTTTGTTTTGTATTTTTTTACCGGATAGATCAAACCTGACTTTGTTTCTTATTGTATCAATAATTTTTTTATAATAAATGATTGTTTTATCTTTAAGCTGTTTTTGGTTTATTTTTGTTTTGGACCCACGACCCCTACTTCTGAATGTTCATAGCTTTTTACACCAGATAAGACCTGTTTAATCTTTTCTGTCTTTAAGCAACAGTAATGTTGTAATAACATTCAGCAAAACTGCCAAACACATTAGAAATAAATAAAATCAACATTTGTTCCTTTAAATGGTGGACATCGCCGTGTCCCTGCGATGCTACTGACCTGGATACGACACTTGGCCTCCACCAGCTGCAGTTTGGTTTGTGCCAGCTCCAGCTCCATCTGTCTCAGCTGCTCCTTCAGCCCATCTTTCTCCTCATCCAGAGGCTCGTTTGATGTCTTGTCACTGCCGGGGGAAGAAACCTGAAGGGAGCCCAGAGTGCTGAACAGGTCCTTGCAGTGCTCACAGCCCATTACTTTGTTCTGCATGTGATACAAACACACGTTACCACTTTTGACCAATAAGCATGATCTGAATCATCAGGTGGATAAAGATAACAAGTGTGTTTTAAACATGTATAAATATTATTATAAAAGAAAGAAAAGAAATAAATATGATTAATTTTATTTATTTTCTGTCTGATTTTTTTGTAGTTTTTAAGGCTAAATCCCAAAGAAACATCTGACATCTCTGGAATAAGCTGCTGCAATACATGGTATTAAGAAAAAAAGCAGAAGGTGTGTTGCCCCACCCACAAAGAGCAACATCACATGCTTAACCCAGGTTAGACACTTTAGGATTATCTGTGAATTTAAGTCCTTAGTGGGTGTGATAATGGACAAACCCGGGCTTGTCTGGCAGCATGTGATAAAAAACCTATTGTGGCGCTTCACGTGCAGTGATGAGGCCCTCTCACCCTGACGATGTCGAGCTCTTCTTTTGTTGCCGCCTGTTGTTTTTCCAGCCTGGTGCTCAGCTGGGAGCAGATCTGAGACGCAGAGAGCAGGACGGTTTATACGTGTAAACGTCCTAAACTCTGTTCAATCCTAATACGCATCAACACATCACTGTTACTAATAATAGCATCGCTTGCAAACAGCAACAACATGAAAGTGATATGAACACATGCAGTAGTTATGATTCCACATGGGCCTCGTTTAAAGCCCAGTTACCTGTTTGTATTCAGCAATAATTGCTGTGGTTTTTTTGATCTCCAGCTCAGCTTTTTCCAGCTCCCTCCTGAAGACTTCCTTCAGCTGCCAGAGAGGAAAATAACAATGAAAAAAAGAGGATCACCACAGAGTTTTAATAGCATGATTCATTAGCTGTATGATTTATACACACTGTCCACTAACCTACATCTAACCACCTTAAATCTTACCATTTATCCCCAACATACTTTTTAAATGAGACTGTGAAACGCAGACAAATTACTCTTAAACAAAAAAACAAAAACAAACAAACTGGGGAAAAATAGATGGTAATCATCATTTGAATATAACTAAATGTTTACCTGAGCCGTCTCTTCCTCATGTCGTCTCTTCTCCTCCTCCGTCTCCACCAGCCGCTGCTTGGTGGTCAGCAGCTCTTTGTTCAGAACATCTGCCTTATCTTCAGCCTGAGTGTGGACACAGACAGACTGCGTTTCACAGCAAACATACAGCTACAGGATAAAACGGCTGTAGATGTGCAGCAGCATGCAGGTGGAGGCGGCTTTGGTAAATGAAGAACTGCTAAAACAAATATTTAATCCAAGCAAACCTAACAATATCACTTCCTAAAAAGTGTGTGAAGTTTAGTTTTTTGCTCTATAAATAAAACTGTGATTCCAGCTGTCTGCACCGTTTCAAAACGGTGGTATTATTATATGTAATTATTATTATTACTATTACTATTTAAGTACTGATTAGAGGAGACTTATTTGAGGGGTTTGTAAATAAATCCATGATTTCTTTTTAAACTTCAGTTTTTTGTCTACAGAGTGACTTTTCAACAACAAACTATAAAATGTGTTATAAAAACCTTTAACTGATGTAAATATCATAAAATAATCATATCTTATTACCTGGTCGAGATCATTGCGCAGGGCAATCTTACTGGTAACCAGTTCATGTGCCAAGTCATCATTCTCCTGTTCCAGTCTCATACTGGCCTCCTGAAGACGACGGTTTTCCCTCTGCAAACAACACAAGAAAGATCGGTTAATGTCGTTGATGTGCATCCAGATCTGTTTGTGTCTTCACCGTCGCCGTGGCGTCCAGCAGAAAACGTTGATTTAAGGTGAACAACCTTCTCAAACCAGGAAAAGTCAGCAGCTACTTTTCAGTTTTACAGCCATGAAGAGCTCACACCGACCCCACACACACACCTTACCCACACCGCAGACCATTAGAGGAATCCCATGACCACCAATCCGTCTGCAAACTGTCTCACATGACGGCCGTGCGTCCACTACAGGAAACAGTTGACACGGTTGTGCGCGGTCATCTGACTCTGATATCCCGTCACTTCTACACCGATGACATTTTCTGAGCAGGGTGGAATTAAACGACCAGTGTGTGTGTGTGTGTGTGTGTTAGTATTCGCAGTGACAGTTGAGTTTAAGCAGATAAACATCTGTGTGAAAACACTGACATCTAACAAGCAGAGGGACGTGACTCTTTTAGCACTCAGGTCAGAATAATGAATCTCTTCCTGAGAGTCGCTTCAGCCTTCCAGGTATCAAATCCCAGTTTATCCAGGAATCTTTTTTACCAACATGTTTAAATGACACCGTTTGGAAATGAGCAAGAATGCAAATGAAAGTTTTAATAAGTCAGAGGACGATGAAAAGCTTACCGAGTCACACGATGTCCTTACATCGAGCGTCCTGCAGGACTGACCCAACTTTCCCACATGATGCTGACTGTTTCACTTCAGCACAACACTTTCCGGCATTACGGTCTCTCTCTGTTAGTTTCTTTGTGTGTATTAACAATCTTACTCACATCTTATGCACATAAACAAATGTACCGGCACAAAAAATACACACAAACAAAGCGTGCACACCTAAAGCTGGAGTAGGAAAGCATAAAAACTAAAAAGAGTTTGTTCTTAAATAAAAAGAAAAGTTAGAAAAGGGTCTGACATGCAAATATAGAGGACATAATGATGTTTTTTGTTCTTTTTCTAACAAACACAGCTTCCACTGTTTATATTGCTGGGTCAAGCCCCAACATCTTATCTATCCAAAGTCTTCCTTCCTTCCGTCCCTCAAAACCTGGTAGTTTGCTTTCTCATCCGTTTGTGGAGAGAAAACTGTCCAGAACTAACAGCGTACAAAGCAGCTGGCTGAAAAGGTTGCATCATTTTACATGAATGTTTAGGAGAATTACATCACAGCAAATGTTTTAGGAACTTCAGAAATCCATCACAACATATCAGCAGACAGCCTCGTATTCATGAAGGGTTCATAAACAAAGAGCTTCTGGAGAAAACAGGTTTAGATTCTTAATTTCTGAAACAGATAACGACCGATACAGACATGTTATGAGTCATAAAAAAGGAGAAAACTAGTTTCAGGTAACTAAAGCATAATAATAATAATAATAATAATAATAATTATTATTATTATTATTATTATATAATATTTATTAATAATAATAACCTCCTTATGCTACAAGTAACGGCGCAGTCTGATGATGTCATTGTGACAGTATTTATTCTGCTAAACAAACAAAAATATCTGGAGGCTATAAACAACATTTCATATAGTTTTTTTTAATATTTTGAGTCAGAGGAGACTTTACTGAATACTTTCACATATAATGTGTTCATGTGCAAATATTACAATAACTAATACAGTATTTAGACTGTATTTTAATCTATTTCAGAATTACTTTGTTTTAATCAACTTTTCTCATATTCATGATCAAAATTAAACATGTTACATTTAATTTTTATTAATATTCTTTTTAAGAGGAATAGTTCCTAATATGCCTAAATAGATTATAATTACCATTAATTTGCTTCACTGAACAAATACAAGTCTCTTTTTTATTTGTTAGTAAAAGTAACGTGTATCCCGACCGCTGATGGAGAACGATGTGATCCAGATTAAAAGCCGGAGAATAAAGTTAGCAGTGGCTTGTTGCATGAGTAGAACAGTCTTCCTCTCATGTCTGCACCACTCACACTCGTCTCTGCTCTCTTTCCACCCGATTAAAAGAAATGACACCAGATGAGTAGATCATTCTCAGCAAGTGCAAACTTTATTTAATCCTATTAAATCTGTATATTTTATTAACTCTTTTTACCTTTTTCTCCAGCTGTAAATGTAACAAATGAAGTTTCCATAAACTGTGTTGTTTTTAAGGCCTCTTTATGTAGAAGTTTAATAGTTGAACACATTGTTTATCAGATTTGGCTTAAATATGAGTTTAAATAAAAGGCAATGTAACACATATTAAGGTCACTCTCAGCTATTTGCCAGCAATTACTTTTATATTAAAAAGGAACACAAGTTTGCAAACTTATGTCATTCTTTATGGTTTGATAATAAGCAGAAAGGAAATGTTTGTCCATTAATTCTGTCCTTTCAGTATAAAAGTTTGCAGATCATTTGAGTAAAAATGGAATAAACAAACAGAGGAAGATGGAGAAAAAGTGTCAAATTGGAGACGTGATGCTTTCATCTGTGCAGCGCCTCAAAATATCTCGCTCAGCTCAACGCTTCCTTCCTTTCTTTAAATCTCATGATGACAAAAAAAAAGCCATTTAGGCCGAACCTGACAGGGATGTCAGGAAAATTTGCTTAAAACTTTTTTCAGTGATTAAAGCGTTGCGTTATAAACTCAGGTACGATTTTAAAAAAACAAACATATTCCCCTGAGAGATTTCTAATCTTAGAAACAAGGTTATTTTTACTTACATAACAGTCATCTCTTCTTTGGTGCAACAAAAGAGCTCATCAGAAACCAAAAGAGTCATGTGCTTTCTCATTTTCCCTGAACCATCTTTGTGAAAGTATTCAGCTTCATGTTCATATCATAAAACAATTCCTCTAAAATCTGCAAATAGCTGCTTATATCTAACTTAAGAGCACAATCTGAGAGTTAGTTATTAAATACTTGCAGCATTTTATTGATACAAGCTTGGAAGATAATTGATATTAACATAAAAGCTAATTTTCACTAAGTCAATGGAAGATGTTGATGAGGGCAGTTTGTTTTTTCAGAAACATACATTTACTGTCTGGTAAGTGTGACAAATAGCTTTGACAACCTGCAGTTAGCAGCTAAATCCTGTAGTGAAGGCCTAATGCAGGTACTGGATGGGTTCTGGATGATAGCTAAAGCTAAAACACACTATGGAGGTGTTTAAGTAGCCTCTTTAAGTCTGTCTGCCCACATAAGGAATGAAAAAGCCTCCATTACATGTCATGTAACTGTGTAAGAAAACAGATAATGTGTGTTAGTGGTGTGTGAGTGCTATACCTGGTAGCGGTCGATGGGGTCTTCTTGTTGCAGCTGACTCTCTCTCAGGGTTTGATATTCCTTCTCAAACTTCTTTAGCTTTTTAGTTGGAACCTGGAAAAAACAAAGATGGCGTGTTTAAGATAACCTGCATTTGCCTCAGTCATTCCTGGGACAGCTGGGTAAAAACCAGTTTACTTTTTAGCACTAATGTAAACTGGCATTATTACTTTCATTCTGGGAGCATTCAGTCAGAGCAGCTTAGAGTAAGCAGGGCTTCTCTTTCACTAAAACAGGAAGTCTTTCCAGACTCGTTCACTGCAGAAACAAATAATTAACCAGCTTCATCACATCTCTGTGAATCAGTGAGTCATCATCCCACTCAGAATCGGTCTGGCACGCTGGAAACTTTCAGTTCAGTGTGAGCTACATGATCAATAAGCCAACGTTATTCACTTCTTCCAGAAATGAAAGGAAGACGTATAGCAGCACCTCTGATGTGGTCATGCTAAAAGTATGAGCTCTTCCCGCTGTTCAAATAACTTGTTGTTTCCATTAGATCGAACATGTCAACGCTTATATGATGCATGGCTGAAAAACACACGACAGAAAAAGTAAACATCACGGTTAAACATGATTAAAAATATCCACTAATCAGTAAAAATGAAATGCTTTACAGAGTCTGAAGTCTTTTATAGTATGCTTGTGTGTGACTGGCATATGTAGTTGTTTCTGCAAACTCATTGATCCCCTGATAAAACTGAATCCATCACAAAGTAAAATAAATAAAGTACAGAAAACAGAAATATAAATAATGTGTGTGAGGTTTCTGTGACTCAGAAGGAGGGAAAGAAGTGGTATTGCCCTCATCTATTCATTTATTATATTATTTTATAGCTCTGATTAGTTTTTCACAAGTTGTCCCTCTCTCCCACTGAGGACTGTTTCAGATGCCTGGCTGCTGACGGATGACCCGTTTGGACCTCAGTTGATCCAGTCTGGTCTCCCGTCCTGACCTATGGGCCCTTACTCTCACTTCCTGTGGACCTCCTGATCCCCCGCCCCCACTCGCCTGTCTGGCTGAAGCTCAACCGCTGCACGCTACAAACCTGAACTGTGTTGTTTTATCATTTAGATGAGCTTATTGATAACAGTCCTGCCCGTCCTGGGAGAGGATCTCTCCTTCAATGTGGGCTCCATGAGGTTTCTTCCTTTTTCCCCTCCACAACTCATTTTTTTCCAGGAGTTTTTTCTTACAGAGAAGAATGGTCTAAGGACAGGGATGTCCTGGGTCTGCTTAGTCTAGTGTAGTCATTACTTGTGTTTATTGTGTGTTATATTGTGATGCTGGCTGTATAAATAAAATTGAATTGAAACTTTGTGAGACTTATGAGACTGTTTTTATGACAGACTCATTTCACTGCATCCACATGTGTGTGTGTGTGCTTTAGGTAGCTGGTAATGTTACCTCCCTTGTGTGGAAACAGTGTTGCCATAGCGCCAACAATTAGCGTCATGAGACCGTCATGTTTACGTTGGTTCATGTATGCAAATAAATCCTGTAGTGGATTATTTCAATCTGAGGACTTTTCTGCAGGTTTATTTTCCTCCTATAAGGAAGAGACTATGCTGGGATGTGTCTTTTATCAGTAGCAAAGCAAACAAACTTCTCAGAGAATCTTATATTAAACATATTGATCAGATAAAAGAAAAAAAAGAGTCTATAATCACCAACACACTGGGACTGGTTTTCACAGAGAACTGGGTATCAGTACCATTCCTTATGGGTCGTTTCAAACAGAACACAGAACCCAGGCTCTCATCTCATTTTAAAAGAAGATCCAGAGTTACTTTGTTTATTTATTCCCAGGAAACCACAACAGCAAAAAGCTCCACCTCTTGTGGGACAGGAGGGAGTTAAAGCAGAGACGGAAAATCTAATAATGACAAGCGACTGAATGATCATTTGCTCTTATTTCAGTAAAGAATCAGAGCTTCAATCTTCTACACAGCTCACAATAACTGCACAGGAAAGCTTATTTTCACTGCATTTATCATCAACTCTATCAGTCATGCTTAGGATCTACTGTGACGCTCCCATCACCGTATTTTCTCCTGTTCGGTTTTGTGTTTAATAATCGCTGACAGAACAACCAAACCAAAAGAAGCATCTCCGGTTTCATCTTTTGAGAAAAATGAGAAAGTCCCTGGAAATTTTGTCAATAGAATAACTAGAAGAAGCAGAAAACAGCATTAAAATGCAGATTCTCTTTATGTAATGGAGAAAAGAAGAGGGAATTAGACAGAGTCTATGGGGGCAATAATTCCCCATCCTCCTCACCGACCTGTCGTAACCCTCGACTTTAATGACTCGAGAATCATTCAGGTGAGTGGATACTAGACACACAACTCCACAGATAACAGAATGAGGAACTTTCTGTTGTCTTCTGTGGGAAGGGAAAGCAGCTTGGTATGGGAAAAGACTGCTTACTGATTGTTACATTGCAATAATGCAAACTGGACGCAGCGTTCCTCTGAAAGCAACATTAAAGATTAGAAGTTTGATTCAAAATACAAACTTATAGTTTTTGTGATGCATTTTGGACAAAAACAGCTTCTAAATCAAACTAATTACTCAGTACTGAGTTATTTATAGACAGCTGATGTTTTTTTATGCAGAATATCTACAGAGTTGACACAACCTGCAGCTACAAAACCAGTAAGTATGTAATAATCATTTTAACCTTAGTCTATTTTAATGCAAATCCATTTTCCCCGTCCAAAGCAAAGTTACACTAAACCCCTAAACATATCACCCTTAACATGATTATGTTAAGCCTAACCCTTTAGGGCTTGGTTCCCTTTGTGGGAATAAAACTAAATAAATAAAAAAAAAACTTCCTTCTTTTTCCACATGTTCAGCTAAAACACGCATTTCACTACCTGCTACAAACTACCTACAAATTCCTCTACGTTACCAATAACATACACTGGATATTGCATCTTCTTGCCATTTCATGTTTACTGGTGTGACTCTGCTTCTCTAACAAGGACATTTTCTGATCCAATGTTAAAAACTATTCTGATAAAGTCTAAAAAGATTATGCTTTTGTTAAAAGCAAACCCCATTAGTTAAACCTAACATGCCTTTTGTTGACTTAGACAAGTTAATCTCTAGCTGCTGATTATACAACCTGCCGCTCTCCAACACCCTTAAAACACACAAACATTGCAGCATACTTGTGTAATGAAATGCAGCCTAAAACTGGGCTGGCTTACCTGTCAGAGGCAGGGCCTTTACTCAAATATACACTCCTGCTATGGACATAATAATAATAATAAATCTGCACATTAATGGCTTCTCACTGTCTTCCCATAGTTTGATAATGTTATAAAAATTAAATATACAGGTGGGGTTACAGAGGACCATAGCTGCCTCCTTTACTCTCCAACATAAACCCGGTTCTGATGAAGTGGAAAGAATCACGTCTCAGTCCTGAGTGTCTCTTTAGGTAGGTCGGGATCTTGTTCCCTAGGAGGCCATAGCATTCACACCTTTTTGATGGTCCCATCAATTTAAAAGCATCTCAGGATAAAAGTGATTCTTAGGTTACCTTTATTCTTATCTACAAAAGAAAAAAGTAGAACCAAACCTTAATGGTAAAAACCTTCCTCTAGACTTCCTCGTTTTACTGAGTCATGGGTTTTGGGTCAAAGGGTCTTTTTCCTTTGAATTTGTGAAACAAACATTTTTCACATCCAACTATTTCTGCTATTTAAAATGACTTTATCTAAAAAAAAAAGAAACACTTTTGATCAGACAGTCGAGGCTTAGTTAGCGTAAAGTGTCTTCCCTGAGGTCACTTCAATAACCCACATGATCACTACACACACAAGCACATGTTCAAATATAAAGCTCAAAAGTGCATCATCAAACTCTGTGCCCACTTCCAGTATGAACATAAGGACCCAGCGAGAAATGGTACCAGGCCCACTTTTAGATTCCTGACCTGAATCCCTGCAATAGAAAATGGAACTGGTCCCAAACCACTAAGCAGAAATCACAAACAAGGGGTTATTTAGTAAGAAAAAAGTGTGTGTGTGTGTGTGTGTGTGAATGAGGATCTACTCTTACATGACTGGGCTACCTCAGAGTTTTACTACTGAAATAAAAACAACACCAAATGGACATTTAAGGAAAAGTGGATCACAGAATTAAATTAACCACATGATGGAAACACACACTCTTACACACACACACATGCACACACACACCTACACAAAGTCTCCATTGACTCTAAATTTATATCAGTAATTGAAACAAACTGACAGCCACAAATGAGGTCTGCATGTAGTGCCTGATGAAGCTTTGTAACCACAAACATCAGACGCAGTTTCAGAGATAACGCACCGAACACACCCACACATTCATAGATGAGCGTACACAGTTCAACAAATGGAAAGAAATATGCATTTTCCGCCGCTGTTTCTGAACAAATCTGCAAGTGCAGAATGAAAAAGGCAAGAAAAACCAGCAGTGTCACGTGGAAAAAGCAGTTGAGAGAAGAAAGGAGGAAGAAAAGACGGGAAAAAATAGATTGAAGAGATAACGGACCTACCACTGGTCTGGGAGCTCGGACTGGTTTGGAATGAGCGACCAAACAGGCCAATGTGTCCTCCTCACCACGGCGACCAATTATGTGAGCGTCATACGCCACCGTGATGGACACCTCCTGCATCATCTTGACTCCTGCTTGCTCTAAGCAGTGAGGAGGAGGAGGATGAAGGAGAAATGAGGGAGAGTGGTGGAGTAAGAGAGGAGTGCAGCTGACAGGTTTTGTTTCTCTCAGAGTGGAGGAGACTACTGGCTGCTCTCAGCAGTCCCACAGCAGCTAAGCCCCGCCCACCAGCGGGGAGAGAGGAGGAGGAGGAGGAGAAAGAGGAGGAGGAAGAAAGGCAACGTGGGGAACAAGAGGGCAGTACAACGCACCTGTTTGTTTCTCTCTCTCTTTCTCTCTGTAATGCAAGAAGTGTGTGACAAAGGAGGATGAATTGGCTTTTTCTTCCTCTCCTGTGAGCCAGTTCTTCATCTCTGTGCTCGCCTTCATCTGTGCCCCTCCCACCTTTGAGCTTTCTTACCGTTTACAATCAAGCTTGTAGGTTTTCTTTATTTTGTTTCCTTCTGCTAAAAGTAAAGATAAAGCCTTGTTTATGCAGCGACTGTGTGAAAGTGTGTATCAGCGAGTGTGTACATGAGGTTAAGACTAATAGGAAGGAAGTAGTCAGGCCAACCACAGTGACTGCACAGTTGCACATCGGTCCAACGGCAAAATCCAGGAAGTTAAGTGAAATATAAAACATCCCGTGAGTAAAGAACCCCCATGTAGCATCTAGCAGACAACAAGATAGCTAACAACCTGTAGGCATTAGAGGGTAGATGTGACTCTTTACAGCTAAAAAAGTTCTGCTTATAATATTAATTATCAGGTTTACTTTATCAATCCTGATTAGTAAATTCATCTCTGGATTTTTACCCACCTCTTCACGTGTAAGAGAGCGGCCATGTTTCAGCGCCAGGAAGCAGTCAGGAGGGGTTAATTAAGGAACCACTCCCTGCTTTTCAAACTGTTTACCCACCAGCATCAGCTGACCATGCAGAATATTAACAAGCCAGTTTAAATAAGAATCTAAGATAAGCATCAGCATCTCACTAACTTGGCTTGAGATGCTGAATTAGACGTTGCTCAGTGAGAAAATCTGCCAAAGGTCAGAGGTGGGCTTTAAAGTTCCTGTGTGCTGATCTGCTTTAAGGAAAGCCCAGCGTGACATAATAATAAGGAAAAGGTTTTAAAAGGCTGTGTTGCTCCACAGTGTTCAGACCAGAGGAGAAAAACCAAATGGAGGCTCTTGAACTGCTTTTCAAATGTTTTAAGCACTTAGTTTATCCTTCATGCCTGGTTGGATTCTGCTGCTTTGCCTCCAGATAAAAACTAAATCCCACTCATTTCTCCTCCAAGTCTGAACTAGAAACACGTTGCTATTTGTTAATTCATGTCTACAGTACGTATGCATATAGCTGTTAAGTAAGTTTAGGAGGCAGCAGGTGGTAAAATGTGTTTTTTTTATTAAAGTTTATTCACTGGATAATAACCAGTCTCACATACTGCTGGTGGTACCATTAGTGCAAGTAAAGAAAAAAAGGGTTGGTTTGTTTTTTCCCCTTAATGCTACCTGTAGATGTGCAGCAGTGGACGTTCTGCCACCAAATATCCTAAGAAAACAGAGCAAAGCTGGGTCTGAATGCAGCCGCTTAAAAAGATGAAAACAAGCTGCCACACCTTCGCTCGGTGAAATCTGAAAAGTCCTTGTAATGTCTGAATTCCTCCAGTCAACAAATATTCTCTGGTGTGTGAAAGGACAAACGTTTGGTGCTATGTCAGATATCGCACGAGCCATGTGTGGAAAAACAAAAGGCCATGAGTCGATGACTACAGAGTCTTCAGCATGTCTTCATTACAAGGATCAGGTTGTTCTTTTAGAACTTCCTTAAAGTTGTTAAAGTTCACTATATTCAGGCATTATTGCATTATTTAAGCTTATGCATCACATTGAATGGATTTCCACCCATCCTGTCACATGATGCATTAAAGTTCCCTCACATGAAGAACGTCGTCTGTAAAGTTTCATTGCAAGTTTTGAGTTCTCATCCGTCACTCGGGAACTGTAAAGTTATTTTCAATCACCCTCTTTTTAGACACTTTTCCTTCTTTTTGCTTCAGTTTGTCAAAGTTTAGCTTTTTTATTTAGAGGAATTTGGTTAATTAACAGCGCTGAAAAGATGAGATTTGTCTCCCTGTTGTCTTTTAGTTCACACACCAGCTGTGGTTTGGTGGAAGTTTAAGGTTGAAGAAACAAAAAATCTAATTCTTTCCATAATCTCCAGAGAGGCAAAGCCACCCAAGTACCCGTTGTGTTCATCAAGCCAAAGTGCCAGTAGATTCCTTCAGTGCTTTAAGCAGCTTATAGAGTTAAGCTGATCCGATTTAAATGCTGGCAGAGAAAAAGAATGCAAAAAGGGGGTGAGGAGAAAGCTATACGTCTCAGGCTGGTTTGCTTTTTTCCTCTGAGCACTCCATCTTCCAAAAGAAAAGTACGATGCTGATTTACTTCTTTAATCTAAAACTAATGTCAGACAAGAATGATGGCCCTATATGTTACAGGGGAAAGAGTAGCCTCTTAAGATCCTTCTTCCTCTTCTTTTTTCCAGCTTTTATTCAGCATAAATAAAGATTAAGTAGCTGTGGTGAAAACAAATAAAAAAAAAAAATCTGTTGCCAGCAAAGTTTACCCCGATGCTTCTCAACACTACAAAGGAGGAAACTTTACACAACAAGAGAAACCTGCACGGAGAAATTAGTGACAGCATTTAGTAAAATCCTGTTTGTTTAATCAATTTCCTGAGAATTGATTTAAAATATTTAGCAAGTTATTTAGCTTGATATGAATGTGAGTATCTACCCTGCGTGACCCTACAAATGAAAAAACAAATAATTTTGAGGACAGTATCTTCGCATAAAAACCAACGAGAAGCTTCACCACAACTCTGACGGGTTAAAGCGAAACAATATGTGAAAAAATGACTCATGGAAATGAGAATAGTTGTTGAGTCACTTAGTGTGAACATGAAGAAATGTGGCTGTGAGATGTTTGAAGAAGCACATCATGATATGACAGGATGACAAGCCAACGGAATAACCGAATGAGACGAGGTTGGCATGGAAACATAAAAGCATAGCGGAGACATATAAACTAATGTGAGTAAAATCATCTTCATTAGTTTCAGCCTCTTTTTATCCGTCTGCCTGACAGACTTCAGCGACGTGCATCCACAGGGAATACTTTATTTTGCACCTTAAAAACTAATTTAGAAAAGAAGAAAACACAGTTTTGATGTGTCAGTCACTGAGAGGTCAGTCACCTCTACACTCAGCTTCTGCTAATAATAAATATTGATACATTTAAACACCATTTAAAATGCCTCTGCTGCAGTTTACAACACATTCATGTGATATCACATTTTTCTCTTTTGTCCTTAAAAAGTAGCAGGAGTTGCAAAGTAAAAAGAGAAACAGGAAAGTCCAGGGAAAGCATAAATGAACTGAACACTGACAGCTTGGTGTATGAGTGCATTTGTTTTTGAGAAAGGTGTGAAGACCACAGACAACGTTTCTCCATCTTTCTACAGTCTCATTGCTGTACAGCTGGTGCACTTTGATAATCCAGTCATGTGATGATGTCATTACTTTCCTATCAAGCAGGAAAATATATAATACACACAAACCTGAGTAAAATTGTGGCCAAACATAATAATGCACAGATACTTTGAGTTACACAACAGTCTGTAGAGCATGAAGAAACTTCAGATTTTACTCACCGACACAAATATGGAGACATTTAACAATAAGCTAAAAAAAGAGAACATCAGATTAGCTGCAAACAAACTAAACTGTGTGATGTGACCGCTGGTTGGTGAGATTATCTGCTTCTAGTTGTAATTCAGTATAGAGAATACTTAGCCTAACCAGGTAGAAAGAATCCACAAGAAGAAAGTGGAACTCTTCCTTTTTTTTTCTGGGAATGTTTGATCATACAGGGAAACACACAGATCAGATCAGGTCATGTGATTCAGTTATCCTGTTTATTGCTTTATAGCAGCTAGGACAGACTCCAGCGCTACCATGAGCGAGCAATGGAATAACCAAGTGGATGCATGGATGCATAGCTGAGTGGCCCATCCTATAAAGGCTATGTCCCATCATGCATGGTTGTGACACAGTACAAAAGCTAAATATTTTAACATTATAAGGGACATTTTGGCAGAGTTTTACAGATTACTGTAACTCCAAGTTGGATGAAAACATTTCCATTCAACTTGCTCATGATAGCACACAAGTTGGAAGAAAGGCAT
>JBAMIG010000015.1:5034776-5064905 GCA_037177335.1 Kiunga ballochi
TCCGATAGATTGTAAATAAAGAGGTAAAGAGGTAAATAGGCATACTTTGTTGTTACATTTTCATGTAGAGCCGGACAGTGGTATATATATATATATATATATATATATATATATATATATTATACACATTATTTGTATATGTGTGTGAAAACTGTTCACACATTCTTTTAATGCACGCTTTGTCATTTTGAAACAGGATGAAAACATAAGGCTAATGCCAGCTTTGCATGGGAACACCCCTCTCCTTGGTCTCCGTGACAACCAGTTCACATGGCAACACAGAGCTAAAAATATCTGGGCAGCTCCAAAAATAACAGGAGAAAAGAGGGGGAGCTCTGCATCCCTACACTTATCTTTGCAGGCCTGAAGATGGTGCTACCATGCTGAGGCATGGGTAATGGTGTGTATGACAAAATATATAGCACCACAGAGTGTGTGTGTGCCTCCTTGCAAGGCAGATTCCCAGAGATGAAAAACAAATACATAGACGGGACACGGTGCATGAGAGAGTAAACAAGGGAGGTCAGGGGGCAGATTATCGGGAACATACAAACAAACTGAAATTGTGCAAAACTGAGCTAAATAATTAATATAACTGGATTTGTCCTGAAACAGAATGAATTCTGACAGACGCAGTAAAAATAAGAAATCTATCCTAAACAGAAAACATGACACTTCAAAAGTCACATGACCCAACAAAGATAACCTAAATCTCTAAGGCATATGGCAGAACATATCTAAGGCAGATATGTTTGCTCTCATTCACCCCTGCATGGCTTCCAAACTAATAGACACAAAGTTAGTTTTACAGGGTATGTGCTACTGATGCTTCACATAAACATAAGATTTCTTTAGAAATGAGCAGAAAAGAAAAGCAATAAAACACGATACTGAACGACAACATTAAAAAGGAGAACAAACATGATGAGGTGAAGAGGCAGGATGCAAAGAAAGATACAGGATATGAGAACTGTGGTCGTACAAGCAAGCTCTCATGCGGCTCATTGGGTGAGAAAGAAACTTAATTGTTCTGCCTCGGGCCAGCGGGACAGGGACGGAGGAGTGGAAAAGACAGAGGGGGGAGCAAGAGGAGAAAATACAAAGCATTTGACTTTGATGGTTTATACAACAAAACTTTCCAGTAAAAATGTTTTAAGCACTTTTAACCAGTCAACCACTAAACCTGGAAAAGCATGAAAAGTGACTCTTCCTGTGTTTGACTTTACATTCATCATTCAACACAGTAGATAATGTAAAAGCATCATGTAGAACCTTCTGGCTCGGGTCGAGCTGGTGTATCCAGTCATAATGGAGCTCGGTCGCTGGCTCCTTGTGATACTGAATTTACCCTGAACTTTTCTCAGTGACCACACAGGTGTAAGGGAAACATTTCCACTGAATGGTGAGAGCTCAGCAGTGATTTGTAAGAATTCTGAATGCATATTCTGGAAGATATGGAGCTACTTTTTTAGAAATAAACTATTTGAACTTGCCCTTAATCTGACTGGAAGGCAAACGTGCGCTGGTGGTTTCCTGGTTTAGTTTATTCTGATCATATTGGCTAATTAGAGCTCTGGGATTAGAAATAAATTATAACCAGGGTTTTTATTCAACATTTCGGTCCAAAACATGAGCAAACCAACCATTTGCAGCTAAACATCCATCATCTCCCCTCAACAGGAGAAACAGACATTATAGGTTTCTCAGATTCCTTTCATGTTTTTTTTAGCTTATTTTAAATAATGAAAAGAAAACCTTAAGCTATCATCTAAGAGAAAATGACCTGATTTGTAACCTGCTCTCCTAATGAGCATGTGGCTTTCATAACTTCATGCAACATTCATGCTTTCTCATCATCATCGTTTCATTGCATCTGCTTTTGCTCATTGAACTTGCACAATAACGTCACCTCCTCTGAGCCATGTGTGTGTCTCGTCTGTAGTTTGTACTTTTTGTTCTGCTGTCTAACGTTACCTCCAGCTCAGCTGCTGCACGTTCTTATCCTATGGATATTTCCCCAATGAGTCTGCTCTTCGTTTTGTTTGCTGTCGCTCGGTGTTCATCTCTTCTTTCTCTCGCCTCTGCTCTCTGTATGCTCATTGTTTCTGAGGTGCTGTTCCAGAATAAAGCTTCCAACTTTGTGAAATGCAGCGGCATACATTAAAACATTTAGCTACAAACATGAATTGAATTCAAACTATTTGGGAAAACTACTCTGTGATCTCTGTTATCTAAGTACAACTGATTCTGGTTGTACCACCAGGTCACTGTTTTAACAATCACAGAGCTCTTATGTGAAGATGAAGATGAGAAATGCGTATAATTAAGGGTCCATATGGTTCTATAAACTATATTACAAAAGTCTGATGTTATTGGCATACCAATATTACTGGCCCATATTGGCATTAAAATGTGATATTGGAAAATATTTGTACTTATTTTAATGCCAACTTTTATGCAACATGTACATGTTATATATCAAAGTCTCCTCCAACTAAAAAATAACAAAATAAAAGAGATAAAATGTAAACATGTAAACATGTTTTTCACATGTTTGTTTGTTTGGCAAAACTGATGCATCCTGTGTGTGTGTGTGACATCATCAAACTGCATCATCACTTGCAGCACTAGGAGCTTGGTAATGGACTTGTCCATGTTTTCAAACTATTTCTGCAGACATGAAATTAGTTGCAAAGCGGAGAATAGATCTTATTTACCTGAAATGATTGAGTTTTTTTTTCTTGTGTGGATTGAAAATATATCAATATCAGTTTATATCAGTACTGGAAATAAAAATTTGGACAAAATCTCCATCATTTTTATTTGATAGCATCCCTCTATAAAAGTGTTAGCAGAATGTAAATGCGTATGTAATGGTGATATATTCACAAGTAGTCTTTATCATCTTATAGCTAATCAGCCATTTAGCTCAGCCACTTCTGTTCCTTCATGCGTCTCACTCCTCATTCCATTATGGCTGCCGTCTTCTAACACACTAATGTCTACCATTTCTCCATCACCTTTCACATAATTGCCTTTCTTCCTTCCTCTAATTCCAAGTTGTTCATTACTGAACTTGATACATATAATGTGGACCACATGAGTCCCGCTGTACATGATGGAAGACCTTCACAGTCCTTCTGTCACTTAAAAAAGAAAAGAGACGTCTTTCTTAACCAATCCCGGTTAATCATTAGTAATTCCTGCATATCAAAGGAAGTCCTACCCCACTTTGGAGTGTGTTTACATTAAGACAACATTGCAGGGTGAGCCATGTGATGACATCATTAAGAGGCATGGTACTGGCTTTTTGTTAACTTCAAACCTTCATCTTTACACTTTCACACTTGACATTTTGTGTCAGTTTGAAAGATGCATGTGAAAAATCTTTGATCATACAACATTTACCTCACAGAGCAGCAGGTCAGTGATGTGGAAAACCATGCAGAGGGGGAACTTTGCTGTAAAGAGGGTGAGGAACCACTGGGACGCATACATATGTGCCTCCAGGTTCAGCTCCTGGAAGTGGTTCCACAGGTCTGGAAGTTGTTCCTGCATGAACAGAAGAAGAACTCATTTCACAGGTATAGTGGGAACTTTAACAAACCCAGGAACAGGAAACAATACTGGTCACATTTGCATCCCATACAAAATGAAAAGGAATACATTTTAACATTTAATTAGTTTGACATATATACTGGATTTCACATCTTAAGCGCTCCACCAAAAAAAAATTCAGACCTCAAGTGATTTTTAATATTTTGATTATTTGAAAATAAAATAAATAAATATCAATTAAACTCTTGAATCTTCTATCATGTCCTCTTCTTTCCTTGCAATCTTTAGTTTTAGTGACTTTTTAAATCACATTTCTATGTTAATACACAGGAGGAGATGTTTGGTGTTGCGTTCCAGTATCAAAGGGTGGATGTGTGCTTCGTACCACCAAACCACTCAATAAACTGTTTAATTAGGGAGATAAAAACCCGTTTGACATCCACATTTCATATAACATCTAATCTGCGGTCAATGCTACCATTGCATTTAGTCTATGCCATGTTTACAGATGACAACCAGCAGTGTTAGGATGGATTTCAGGGACAAACTAAACTCAGCTCATTGTGTGGATTTAGTCACGTCAGCAGAATGATACTCTATACAACAAATGAACAAAATTACTAGATAAAAAGTTTGCAGAAGTTTAAAATAAACTAGTCAACACAAAAAACATGTAAGAACACAAATGATTAAACCAGTGGTAACACACCAACATGACCATTTTGCTTCTATAAAAAGTACAGATGTAAGCCATCTAGACTATTCTTTATAAGGAATTGATTTATCTCATTAATCTGTGTAAAATTATTTCACTGTGCAATGATTTAACTGTAAAGAAAGCTTTTATAAAAAAGAAAATAACTGCTTTTCAGGAAAAAAACTGAAGTTACAAACTGAAATATTTATACAAAAAGGAAGGAAGCAGCAGACACTCATTAGCCACACCATTAAAAGCCTTGTTCATCACTCTGTTTCAGCCAAACCACTCATTTGGTTCTTGTCACGTCCCCAAAGATCCCAATGCTTGCTAATTTTTCCAACTTTCAACTCATCAATATATGAAACTGACTTTTGACTTTCTCTCTAATATTTCCTTCTCCTTCACAGGTGCCACTGTAATGAGATAATCACTGCTAATCATTTCACTTGTCAGTGGATTTAATGAGTGTATTTTAATGTAGAGACAGGTGATAGATAATACGCAGGTAGCTGTACAAAATATAGATATAGACACAAATATGGATCAGTAAAAAAAAAAATGTGATTCTCTTCCAGAGTATGATTAACACAAATAAAAAATCAGGTTTTTAATCCATGCTGGATTCTTGTGTTTATGGCAGATAAAATGCCTAAAAACCTGCAGGACTTTGTTCATTATCCATATCTATGTTGCTTTATTGGCATTACATATTTTTAATTCAAGTTTCTTTCAACTACTACGACATATTACACAACTAACCTGCATGAGCCTCTCCAGCTGGTAAAACTTGCAGTGAAGATCTTCAAAGTTGTTCTTGTAGAGAGCTCTGAGGCCGTATTCATACATGATTTTGACCAGCACACAGAAAGCTTGCTCCTCCGGCATCTGCAACCAAACATAAACAACGCTCTGACATAAATCAGTTAAATGGTAAAAATAGGATTCCTGATGCTATTTAAGTAATGCAGAGACTTAGTTAGGGTCTCCCAGTGGCCTTTTTTCCCACCTGTGGCCAGGTGCAGTCACACTACCAAAACCAAATGTGAAAGAAATATTAAAGTTTATGTGTTTAACTGTGTTTCAGTGTTTGGATGGATGAAGATGAGGAGTATGAGGAAAAGCTTTAATACAGTGTTTTTGTATAAATGGATTTATGTTTCCTGTAACACACACACACAAACACACACACACACACACACACACACACACACACACACACACACACACACAACTGCAGATGGAGGAAGATATTTAATCAGTGACAATATGTGTTTGGGGCTGAAAAGGCTCCTGCAGGTAAACCTGAACCCCCGTTAATATTCCTGACATCTCTTCTGTAACCTCACCCTCCTACCTACAGAGCTAACCCTCTTCCTCCTCCTCCTCCTACTGTGTAACCTCTACTTTTACTGCTGCTGTACCCCTTATCTCTTTTCCCCCTGTTCAGCCTCCTCCTCCTTCATGGAGTAACTTCTTCCTCTGATTCTCGCTTAAGGCACTACCTCCTCAAACCCCATTCATTAAATTCACAGCTCTTCATAATTTCTCTTCCTCACCACAGTTCCTCCTCTTCCCCCCACTGCCTCACTCCTCTTTAACCTCTCCTGCCCTTGGTATTTGGACTTCAATCAAGCTCCCACCACATTCTCCACTACTTCAGTCCTCTGTTTCTCCTCCATCTGTCTCTTCCTAACTTTCTCAATTAAAACTCCACCACTGCTTCCTTTCATTCACCTGTTTTGAAAATAGATTTGTTTAAACAGGTTGAATTCAAGAAGTTAGGAGTTGATTTTTTTCAGTCACAAACTTTTCATGTTTATTTTTTTTCATTATTTCATTCAGGCTCTTATGTTTTCTCACATACTGAAGTGGTAAGAAGCTCTCGGCTCTTGGAGATACAGTAAAAATGCAGAAGGTGATACTTTCCATCCCTTTTTTTCAAGCTTTAAATCCTTGACGACACACTGGTATTTGAGTAAAAGAAAGAATTGAAAAGCAAAATTTGTGAAAGATATAATGCTAAATCAGAATAAAGAATAAATAAATAAAACCGTGATAATAACATCAACTATTGTGTTAGCAGGAGAACTAAAGAAGCTTTCAGGCAAGTGCAGGGAAACTGCAAGGGAAATGTATCGGGGGCATATTACACAGTATTTACATTTCTATCCAGCTAAGCAATTTTAATTTAAAATTAGCTGTGAAAACCAAAGAATTCCATATTAGATTAACTAAAAGTAGCACAATATGAACAAGTTAGGGCAAATAATGAAGTAGATATCTCATGACCTGTAAATGAGGAGATATGCATACAGAGCAGAGTTTGTTCCTTATTTCTATTCTTTGCTGCATACTGTAATCCTAATTATTCATGCTTTGCTTTCCTGATTGATGTTCTTTATAATTACATCACCTCGATGCACTTTAACAGCAAATTTGTTCTCAGATAAGCAGCACATAGCGCTGGTCCTAAAACGGCGTGGATGGGGTCACGCAGATTTTCTTATCATTTCTGCCAATTTGGATGGAAATCCAGCTACCGAATACATATACAGATAAATAATAGCTCTCTAAGGTTGAATTTTGCTGAATTGTATCACATTATGATATTGTTGAGTGTTGCATGCATGAACCATGAAGAGGCAGGTTTATGGACGTATCAGTTTACTCACATGCAGAAGAAGAACAGCAGCAAGAAATGACTGACCCTGGCAATAACCAATTTCCTCATCGTAGACAGAGTAGGCCTGCAAAAGAAGAGAGGACATTTTTATTTAGGGCATTCTATCAGAAACAAACTATATTGATGAAGCTGAACTATAAATCCGTAAATGCTGGAATAGTAAAAGTCAAGCAGCTCACATGACATTAGTGTGGTAAAACCAGAAATATGTTCTGTTTTATTCAATGGATTCTTTTCAAATGACCGGTGTTAAAGGTTTATCCTCAGTGGTACCAGGTTAGATTAACGGGCTGGAGTAGTAATGCAACTGCTTAGAGAAATAATTCACTATTGATTCATTACATTTGTGAAAGTTGCAGTAAGATGCACAGAAAGGCAGAGCTGCAGCAGTACTTCCAGATTTTTGTACATGATATGTATTTAAAGAAATTTATACGGCACACTGGAGTCTGGGATCCTGGATCCAGTGAATGGGTGGGATTCAGGTTGCATTGGGCCGGAGCAAGTGGCTACAGAATAAG
Source organism: Kiunga ballochi (assembly GCA_037177335.1). NCBI lineage: Eukaryota > Metazoa > Chordata > Actinopteri > Atheriniformes > Pseudomugilidae > Kiunga > Kiunga ballochi. Next base: position 5,042,239 of record JBAMIG010000015.1, read on the forward strand.
CAAGAATTTATGAGCCAGTGGAAAGTTATAAACTTCAGATGCAGGAATCAAGGCTGGAGAATATAAATGTGAAAACAAAAGGAAAATCCTCCTGTTTATCTTCATGCTTTGTTCACCTGTTATTCTGCTGTGACCGGTGGGGGCGTGCATGTGTGTGGCGTGTGTGGAGGAAGGGTGTTTCTAGAATATGTGTGTTTGTGAGGGTTAGGAAGGAAGAGAGAAGAGCTCGGTTCTGGTCGTGCACGATGTGATTACAGCTGATTTGAACCATTTTTGGAGGCACTAAATGAAGAGACAGATCCTTTGCTTCCCACTCCTCAGGATGTTCTCTTTTAGCTCTTATTCTCATTTATTGTGATATTGGCACAATAAACTATTTTGCTTAATAGATTTGCTCTTTTAGTACAAATAACTGCAGATGTTTGGTAAACTTATTCTATATAAAACATCGGCCACAGGTTTCTAAAGCAGAAAAGTGAAGCTCGGTGGGCAGATCCCACTGTTCCCATCTAGCAGTCACTCCCAGAAAACACAAAAATGGTCAAACAGGTGGAGCTAAGATTCCCCCTCAGTTATCAACTTTACCTATTAAACCTTTACCTAACCTTTTTTTTTAACCAGGCTGTAAACCTATTGTGAAGTTGGTCTTTTTAACATGGCAGATTTGCTTTGTTTTGCAGACGAGGGATGAACTGGAATATTTGGTACGTCTGCATTACTTTTGTCTAATGAAGACTGCCGCTTAATTTAGCCACAGTTTACAGAAGTATTGTGATTTAAAACGTATTTTTGTTAAGTACATTTGTATGTATTCTTCTGTTGTGGCCCAGCAAATGAATCAGTGCATATACTTATTTTATTTGACCTGAATGGGTTGAAGGGAGCGGTTGGGTTTGGATGCACATAGTGCGGGAGAAGCTAGTAATATTTGTAGTAATGTAAAGTTCAGCAGGAGCAGGACTGAAAGATGGTTCTAGTGTGTAGCTTTGATTTGTTTATATAATGTATTTTTAAAGTTGAGTTTATTTTCAGTTTAGGTTTGTAAGTAATTAAGAATACAGACGAACCAGCAACTTCAACAAACCTAATAAAGCCATTTTTCTGCCTTTTAAGATTTATATAAACCACAGTTGCTTTCTGAAGTCTTTTATTCCTCTCCTTTTATTGCAGACATAAACACTTGGGGGCTGCACAGTTAAATAACAGAGTAATGGCAACCAATGAATGACTAACTCCACTGGAGCAGCTCAGGGATTTAGTGTGTTGCACTGAAGTGCTGAAAGTGTGAAGATTGAGTGAGATGCTCTGGTTTTCAGCCTTAGTTCAAAGAATTATAGTATAAATAAAATAAAAATATAAATAATGGTACAAACAGCAATACAGAACAGAAATGATCAATGCTTTAGTTAAATGCTAAAAAGAAATGCTAGTTTTCTCGGGCTCAGCAGCATGTCGTAGCCGCACCATTTGATCTTGTGATCTTTGTTGATCATGCAGTTACTCTTGTCACTGTAATGTAAATGCTGTCAGAACATCACCGTGAACAAAGGGCATTTCCTAGGAGACAGTTTCTCCCCAGCACTAACATTTTTCCCTTCTTTTCCCGTAGGTATTCGCCCGAGTACTTTCTCTGTCTTTGCTTTCTTACTTGTCAGTGTCAGCTTCTCCCACTGACACTTTATAGCAGACCTATATTCTCTAAAAGCGGAGATTATCCCCAAGATCTAAGAACATAACTCCAGAGTTATAACACCATCACAGCAAACAGACTTTGTCAGGACTCGAAGAACATTTAAAATAATGTAAATCCAATAGAAAGAATCACAGTGCTGTTCCTGTGCTGACTCTGCCATCATTAAGGCTCACTAAAGCCCCGCTATAAATTCACAAAGTTAATAAGAACGGCTTGACATAAGCGCCGTCTCTGTAAAGAGAGTTAGGCTTGTTTGTTAAAGCCTGAAGGTTTTACTACACATCATTGGTTTGGATCATGTTTGATCTTGTACCATCTTTATTAAATCGTAATATTTTATATTTATCTTACAAGAAACACTAAATAGAATGCAGAATGAGCAATGTGGTGGAGTTTAGTGTAACCAAACAAGTTGTTTACATACAAATAAACAGGAATATACATAAAACACAGCTTAGCTTTTACACATAATATCTCAGCACCATATAATGTGTTATTTTACTTATATGCATTTATAAAAGATGAAGGTTAAAATCCTGATTAAATACTCTTAGAGTGGTATGCCACAAATTAAACCTTTTTATAACAACCAGAGTTGGAGCGGAAGCATCCTCCCAAGCTCACCTTACCTGCTGACTTAGGTCATTGAACTATGTGGGACTGATCCAGGATGCTATTCAGTCAACAAACAGATGTTTTCACAGAGTAAACATCCAGAAACAAAGCAGTGTCCAAAACCATCAACACACATGCTTTTACTAGTGGAAAAATGTCAATAAATAAAATCTCTAATCTGAAAGCAAGTAAAGAAGAAACCCACCCAGTAGCAAACAAGCAGTTCAAAAACAGCTTCAATGAGAGAAACCATGCGGTATGAAAAAACTCAATCAGGGGTAGCGGTTGTATCTTTTCTGATTTGTTGACGTGCAAAACCCTCATCCAGAAGTATCTGACATGACTAAACCGGTAATGGCTCAATATCATTCCTAAATATCATGTCAGGATGTACTCATGTACAAACAAATTAACTATAACAGCAGTGGGTTAAAAGATTGCCTCCCTTTTTTTCCATGTGTGAAAAATGAGTGTGGACGTCCGGAGTTTTACTGCTGATGTGTTCAGTTAATTTGGTGTTTGATGCGGAGGTAATGGAGTAGTCTCGTGGAGCCGTCTGTACTATAATCTACAAGCTGACATGCTTGATGGAGTGTGGCATTCACACGTCCCCAACTCCACTGAGAGAAGTGCATGCTGACAGATGGATGGGGGAGGTCCTGGTGGGTGAAATCTAAATTTGTTTGCTTGAGCAGATAATAAGCTCAGAGGGGTGGATTATTACAGGATATGGACATTTTCTCAACCATCTCAGGACATATTTTTGTACACTTGTATGTAAAACATAACTCTGGATATAAATGTGTTTCTAATGGCTGCAAAGAGGATTATTAATTATGGAAATTTCACAGGTTCCATTTTGGAAAATTTTAGAGGTAGCAGTGAGATGCTGTGGCAGAGAGCAAACATGCGATCAGAACGACCTAAATACAACTCTTGGTATATTTTGAATGGTGACTAATACAGTTTTAATGTCTTCATCCAGGAAATCATTAGAAGAGAGATGTTCTAAGAACTGCCCTTCCCCAGGAGAACAGTTTCTCTTTGCATTCGCATTTTAATCAGAGACCTTGATAGGGACCGATGTGATGCAACCATCTGCAACATGCACTCTAGCGCCACTCGGCAACAAACAAAACACGCAAAAAATGAGGAGAGAAGAAAACCCCACCAAGGAGCAAATATGGAAAGTGGGGAGGCCACTGTGCTCCATGTCTGCATGTCGGCATCATTAATCTGGCTGGAGGAGCACACGGAGCCAGGAGAAAAAAAATCCAGCAGAAAGCGGCACCGCTTCATTTCATGGAAGAAGAAAGGAGAGTAGACTCTGTAGACGATGTGTAAGTTTAACATATTAAAGATGCATCGATCACATCCATGTCCTATGAGTGAACATATAAGACGTTATGCTGCTAAAGGGTGGAGCCATCACCTACATTAAATGTGTTCCTGAAAAGATCCTGATTCAGAGTAAGAACTAAAATAGCTATAGAAGCTGATGGCAGTGGTACTGGTCCGTAAGTCCCATCTGTCTGAATGCGTGAAAAAACATCTCTATTCCTGAAAAAACACTTCAAAAAGGTTCCTACAGTGGGAAACAGCTTATGTTTCATTGTTGGAACAACCTGTATTAGTTGCTCAGTTGAGTTGTGATGAGGTAAGAAGTCAGATCTTACAGTATTCTTCAATCCTTGTTTCATGTTTTGTTTTATATCCATAATAGGGAAGACAAACAACAGGATATGAAAGCGGCCTGCAGCAAAAAAAAAGACAAGGAGGCGCTTGAGTTTGAACCCCTTTTTTACCCTAAATATTACACATACAAAACATAAAACGTTCCCATTCCTCTTTATATAAATGGTATAAGATCAGAAGTAGGTTTAGTTTTAGGAATTACATGAAAACCAGGGAGAGGATTCAAACTTACTATTATATTTATATGCATGTCTGATAAGAATGGCAGGAACCAGGATTAAGATGATTTTAATCAGAAGCATGACTGAGTGAAACAGATTATCACTGACGAGAACCGTGAAGCTCAGGTGACCTTCCAGAGAATAAAGGTTAGAAATGAAAGACTTCAGGCTGAGCAGGACATAAAGATGAATATAAACTTTATCCTGGATGGTCCATGCCTGTAAACCCTCAAGATCCAACCAACCTTATCAGCTGCAAATCTACATGGATTTGCATACAAATGAAGTCTGGCTCGCCACTGACCTACTTGGATCCAGGCTGGACGTTAAACCTTCCTGACAGGTTCTCCCAGAGCGCTGACCAAACATACTCTACTTTTGCAGAGCTAGGAAAACACAAAGTTCTACTTCAGCAACATAAATCTAAATTTGGTTTTAAAAGAATAAACAAAACAACTCTGGCCCTTTATGTTTTTTTTATCTCAATCCATAAACTTTACAGGCTTCTTTTTTATCTCATACCAACTACACACAAACTCCTACACTATAACGCTAATAATGCAATGTAGGGTTGCAAAAATATATTGTGACATCTCTGTGTAAATAAGATATAAAGGATATTTACTGCATGGATGGAAGAAGTTGTTTGACCTCCACTGATGCAGTAACTTCTCATTTCATAAACCACCATGTTGGATTATGCCTCCTGTGGTTGTGTGTTAATCTGTTTCAGAAGAGGCAAATCATTGACATCAAGCAAAGAAAACATCTAAGGGGATGCTGAAACTGGTAATATTGGGAACTCACCAACACTATATCAAAAACGAGGATAGTGGGTAACAGTCAATGTGGAGGAAAAGAAAAGCCTGAATGATGGAGAGTGTCTCAATGTTTGGTGAAATCAAATGAAAGAAAAACAACAGTAGAACGTGACAGTAAAATCATTTGCAACTCAGTGGGTTGGGACTGACCAGATGTGTAACTGCTGATCAATGAGGCTATATGGGAAAATTTAATCAATGTCTTTGGAGCAAAAAAGAAAAGATAAACACTTTATTGGGTAAATGACCATATTAGATCACCTCATTGGACATACAAAGTACTTCTTTACTCCATACTACTCCTCATATATCAGACTAAATCTCAGCTACTTTACTGATATCGCCTTTCAGTATCAAGTAAAAAAAACACACAAAACAGAAAACATTAATTCTGACCACTAATTATTGTTCACCTTTTATCTTAGAAAAAAAAAGAGTAAGTACGTTTTAAAGTTTTTTTAATACTATTCATTAATATGAAAACGTTTCTATTGTTAAACATTTAAATTTAAGGGTAAAGTTCACCAGAGAGCTTTATTTTATACACATAAAACCCACCCAGGCCTCAGGCCTATGAGTCCTTCACTACATGAAGCTGCAGACACATCAGATCTTTGATCCTGATATATTCATGTCTCGGCAGCTCATGAAAAAACCATGTTTAGATTAGTTTGATTACTGTAACAGTGCCTTTACAGGTTAATTTAAAAACTCAGACAACTCCAGCTCATTCAAAACTCAGCTGCAGCTAAAGTCCTCACTAACATCAAGAAAATGGACCACATCCATCCAGTTGTCTGGTGTTTAAACTGGCTGCCTCCCAGTCAGGGGATGGACTTTAAAGTTCTGTTGCTGGTCTATAAAACTCTGAACTGTTTACGATCAAAATACCTCAAGGACTTCTCGTCCCAGCAGGAACCTACCAGACCCCTCAGGGCATCTGGATCCGGTCTTTTATCAGTTCTTAGAGTCAGAACCAAACATGGAGCAGCTGCATTCAGCTTCTATGCTCCACATGTCTATAACAAACTCCCAGAAAGCCTCAGATGGGATAAAGCACTGCAGGTAATCTGCCACCTGTTCTCAGCTGCATCTCAATAGTTTTTATATCACAGCTTCTTTTAGGAGGGAACTTTTTTCAAGTTCTTTTAAGAGTTTTTATGTAATAATCCCTTTTCTTTCTATTGTTTCAATGTTAAACTCTACAGATAGATAAGCTGTTATAATATCTTTTCTGCTGCTACTTTATTTCTATTTTCCCCTTATTTTATTGCCTGTGTTTTGTTGTTTTATATCTCTGTAAAGCACTTTGAATTACCATGTGTTGAATTGTGCTATACAAATAAATTTGCCTTGCCTTGCCTTATAAGAGTGCCATAGAAATAAACCTGAACCTAAATCATGCCTTACAGTTCACCCTACATTTAGTCCATCTACCTCTGCTAGCAGGTTAGCTCCCATAATTCTGAGTTAGCTCAGTTAGCTTAGGTACAGGCAGCTCGGTGTTTAATAGACATCAATCATCCACCCCCACACCACCCCTCCACTCCAGCTCTTTGCCCATTTTTGTATTTTTCTGACTTTACTCTTAACATAATGACAAGAACCGCCTAACAAGCTTCACTTTTGCTTTTCAGAAACCTACTGGGAGGCTCCATCCATCTATTATATACAGTTATGGTCCAGACATGAATCTCATTGAACATCTGGGATATACTGGAGAAGGCTTTGTGCAGTGGTCAGACTCTCGCACCATCAATACAACATCTAGAAGAAAAATTATGCAACACTGTTGGAAATAAGTGTTGACACATCAGCAGATGCCTTTTGAAACAATAGAACATATGTTGCAATAAAAACTAAAGAGTTTTCAAAGATATATTAAGGTGAGATTTATTTTATATAACCCACTAAATAAATGCTCTGTACTACGTATATCTCGTTCAAAGAAACAGATAAAATTACTTTATCAAGATTTGTAATCTGGCTGCTTCTCAGACAAATATGTAATAAAATCCCTTTAGTTAGTAAAAATGAATTGCAGCACATAACTCTGTAGCTCTTCTTAGTCCTGTACTTTGCAAATGCTGCCTGCAAACTCTTCCTACACAAGGACTGACGTTCTGATAATAGCAGCTCATTTATATGAAAATGAGATTGCAGCATTGCCTTCTTCATACTGTTACTGTATGAACAACATTCTCCTTATGAGTCATTGATCTGGGACGTTTGAATCTGTTAAAGTTGTTGAGCAAATGCAGCATATCAGGGAGAATTAAAACTCATCGATTATATAGCAGCATGTGCATTATCATGTTACTGTATGTGGCTGAGTACAACCATCTGGAAGCTCTCATGTATAGATATAAATGTGTTAGAGGTGTATAAAAAATACTTCTCACACTAAACTGACAGAGGGAGGTATACATCAAGGTGGTAATGCAGACTGTGATGGAGATGTTGCACATTTCAGCAGGTGATGCAGTGCAGACTAGAGAGAGGTAAATGATAAAGACTGACTGTCTTAAACACATTTTTATAGTCCTGACCTGTTTTAGTCTGAATAAAAATGGTTCATGTGTTTTCACGGCTAATTGCCTGAGGATGTGCATCCAGCTCCTAGTTCCTGTTTATTTTAAAGAGAACTTTGCTCTTCTATTTTTCCTTTTTGCAGGTCTATGTGAAGAAATGTTAGATTTTAAATAAAAATATTTGTAAAAATTACATTAATATTTTTAAAAATAGCTGAAAAATACTCAAACTTTTAAACAACATTGTTGTCTATCTTGATAGAAAACAGCAGGAGAGAAGTATCTCAGAGTTACTTTTGATTGATATTTAAATTAGAGTAGAAGTTAAAAAGCTAAAAGATTATATAAGGAGCTATTTAATTTTAGTTAATACAGTTTGTTCTTTTCGTAATCACATCTCCCAACAACGAAACTTCCTGCCCTTAGAATAAAATATTTTACTTGTGTGAAAAACTACACTTCATACACACTTGTGTAAATCTTCCTGTCTATTGTGATAAATCAAAGCACCGACCAAGCGGACAGGTAACCCGTGTCTGGCACCAGGACAAGGACTGCAGACAAATTAAGCAAAGTAAAATATGATTTAGGGCCACCACCACTGATCACATTTGTTCCACTGCACCCCTCAACATCGTCCTTGGACCACCGCTAATGGTTGCTCACCAGAATCAACTCTGGCTGTCGCAAAATCCTTCCTATTTTTGAAAAGATCCTATCCAGTCATTCAGACACAAAATATGCAGCTTAGCAAAAGGCCCACACTGACTATAAGAACCAATGAGCTATCTATATCCAGACCTTGACATGTGACCTTGATATAAGACTCATCTCTTCTTCTGTGAACAAAACTAGATGGCTCATTAGTGTGCAAATAATGATCATTATTATAAAAAATAATAAAGATTTTTAAGGAGATGGTGCAATTTATGCTTCACATGTACCTAATCTAAAATCTGCATCTGAAAGAAATCTTTCAAGAATGAGAAAACTGAAGGAGAGAATAGCATCCACTGCATGGGGCAAATGCTCAGATGGTCTGGTGCAGGAAGCGTTTATATGGATGTCTCTGTAAAAGCAAATGTTGTCAATCAAGAACTGTGGAGCCAGAATGAATCACTGAGCAATTTTCTGCTGAGCCTTGCCAGACAAAGAAAAAAATACATGGCTTGCCTCACAAGGATAGACTGGATTCATAGGATAATCGTCCCTTTGTAACACTTCTGAACAGAAACATTTTAAAAGCACTAAATGGGTAAAAGAGGAAGAGCTTTGTAAAAACCCAGATAATGTTACAATGTGTTCAGGGTGGCGTCCTGCCATTTGCAGCCTCAGTGTCATATTTTGGGCTCACCTTACAAATCTTGTAGAGTGAATCCTGTCCATCTCCATCCGAGTCTTTAAAGTAGTCGTGTGCTGGAAAAGTGCGGTGAATGTCACGAGTGATGACACTTTCCTGTGCAGAGTCCTGTAACACACAAAAAGACACATATTAGAAATGTTGGGGGGGGGCTCACATTAATGTTAATTTTTTTGTGGTTCCAGATGAATAAATGGAGCTGATGCACATCATCTGAACCTGCACTTTGACTTATTACACTACAAAATGTCTTTCCTCTCTTTGCAGATATGTATTCAGTTCAAACCCACAATTTACTCTGCTAAATTTAGCACAGATAGATACTGTTGTCAATTCTGATACCAAGTAGAAACACATCACTTTGTTATGGTTTTACACTACAACACTCTCCCCAGGCTTCAGCTACTTGTTTCGCAATGTCTTTCTCACTCAAACACACCCACACATATACAGGCTCTCTGCTACTCCCATGTCACTGTTTTCCCTCACATAAACACATATGCACACAATGTGGCGCACAGTGCAAACATGACCAGGGAGAAGACAGCTTACTCCAACTGTGAGCTACAGATAAACAACAGGACTGGCTGGTCCTGAGAAGCATTTCTGAGCATTTGTGACAAAAAGTAACTCATTATCTGTATGTCTGACCATAAAGATGCACAAATAAATGTGTTCTTAGATAATACAATTTCAGATGTTTGTGGAAAACAGTGCAGTATAAAAAGATACTAGTCAAGAGATTCCACCACTCCCCAAACCTCAGTAATTAGTTGTTAATGCACAAATACATCCACTGAAATGTTACCGTGTCGTCATGTTGTGTAACCTGAGTGCCAAGGTGGAAGCACAGTAGAAGAAAAGACAACCTTTTGAGTTGTCCTGGCAACCTAGACAGGAAATACATCACCCTGAACCGTAATTGCAAAGACTTTAAGTTCAGTGGATGACTTTCCTTGCATGTCATCTCTCCTCCTGCACCCCCCCCCACACACACACCCACTCCCACCCTCCTTATCAAGAGATAAGCTGTTGCTAATGGTCTGAAAAAACATTTTTAGGATACTGTAGTGTATTACAGTTTTGATTGGTTAAATCAAATTCCCTGTTCAACATGCTGCCAGCATCTTATAATGATTATGTATTAATATATAGATCTGAGTGCTGGCACAACTGTGTGTAATGCTTTAATAAGATTTGTAGTGAAGAGGTGGTGTGTCGGTTTTACATTGCGATTGTCCGACATCAAAAATAGATGCAGCCATTCAGGAACTGATGCAGTGTCTGAGTTCTTTGTTTATGTGTTTTTTTTTCCTGCAGTCATGTTTGTGTCACCTCTTCAAGCCCAAGTCATTAACCTCATGCTTACATTTTCAAGATGGGAAATCCATCAACTATCAATGGGATACAACTGAGAGAGTCTAAACATAGAGGTCAAAGCTTGCATCCCATAGTGCACCACATATCCACTGCCAACTTCTCAGTGTGAAACATCAGAAAGAACCACAGCTCAAGGCGATTCCATGGCATAATACTGGGTTTGAAATTAGCACGATGCACGTCCCAACCCAAAAACAGAACTAGCATGAAGCGTGAAATGTTCTTCAAAACCAGTGGATATTTGCTGCAGTGACTCAAACATCCCTGTTAAAAGAATTAACCATGTAATGAATGACTTTTTCCTATCTATCCCATCATTACTAAAACATTCATGGTACTGTAAATGCCATGGCAACATCAGGGATGAGCAGCAAAAATCTAGTAGACACAGAGTTGTAAACACTTTGATTTAATAAACCGTGCATGCCTCCACTAATTAACAGCCTCATTATTCAAAAAACAGTGAAAACTGGGAGAGGACGTCCTCTATGCTGCCTAATCCTCTTCCTCTCCTCTTCAGTTTCCTCCTGCACATTTCTTTTTCTCCTTCAATTCTTCATTCCCAGCTCCTTTGTTCCTTTTTTTTTGCCCATCTTTGAGTTTTTTTCCATCCTTCCCACAATTTCCCAATTTTCTACTTCATCTCCTACTGAACAATCACATCAGCTGCTTCCTGTATTTCGTTCTTTATTCGTTATTTTCTTTTCTCTACTCTCAGCATGCACATGTCCTAACATAAGCCTGATCTTCTGATTATCATAGTTGAACAAACAAAGACGTATAAAACATGTTTATATTAAAAGTATTGATCATAATGTGTTTTCTATACACTCTTTCTGTGACTGATCAACTAGCAACACAGAAGCTTTGCATAGAAAAGGCACAATGTAAAACTCTGCACCAAGTTTTTCATGTATTAAATTGAATGCAGCAAAGTCACAGTTGTTACTGTTTTCACCTTCACAGATGCAGAACTCGGTTTCTTTTAGACTCTAAAAGACATCTCCTTCAACTTGCCGTTATAAACTCTGCAGGGTAGACCTTTCTCCTTGCCATTTGTGTAGTAGAAAATCTTTTTTTAGTAAATGCATGTATTTGTGAGCTGAAAATTGCAGCCCTTTGATATCTGCAGGCAAGATAATGTATTCTGAAGAAATTCATTTCACCATTACAGTAACGTGTTTGGATTCACATCTAGATTAATAATAATCAACTATCTAGCTATGTACCCTATAATATTAACATAAATTGAGAACCTACTACAAAGTATAGATTTTCCTCTGATTTCCTGCAGTGAAAAGCGGCAGGTTTTAGTTCAGCTATACATTAAATAACATCAAAGCCTAACTTTGAATCAGAAAGCCAGAAAATGAATGAGCAACAGAGCTCTGCAAAAAGCTGACAGGTTTATAAGTTTAACACAGCCAATACAAAAGCATGACAAACATAATATGGCTCAGTCTGAGAGCCCCATAAATAATGACACCAATAGTTAAGATTGTTTTGGTACTGGGGAGAGAGCTACATGTTGATACAGATAGAAGGGATGAGTAGAGTACAAACATCCATTATCACCTTCAACCAGAGTATTTTCCACTGAATATCTTTCTTCATCATCAATTTGGGAAAAACATCTAAGGTATCTAAAAGGCAGTTTGTGATTGGTCGCTTCCAGACAGGGGTATCAGGAGGACAGAGGATCTGAGGCTGTGATAAGACCAGGAAAGGAGAGACAGCACCACATCTGAAGACAAGGCTATTCTTGACTGAAGATAATCCTCTGATACTCAAAAAAAAAGGCTGCAAAATTTACACAATAAGGATTTGGATCCCATTTGATTGGCAGAAACAGCACGTGCAGATTTTATTAAAGTGCTCCACAAGAGTAAGAAGACAAGCTTATAAGAGCCTGTTGGATCCTAAACCTGTACAAGTCAGAAAGACAGACACATTCATGAGGGCATAAACCACACTCAAAGACACATGATGGCAAATGAGGACACATTATGAATGCAAATACCATCAAATCTGTGCAGGAAAGTGCTTCAAAACAAGCTCACAATCAGTTCTTCATTTATAAATACATAAACACAGAAACACAGGCCTTTATGTTTTCACTGTACCCTTTGTAGGAATAGTTTATATCAAAGGATGTTGGCATCTTGTTAAAAACACTGAATATGGAGGATGAAAAGCTACATATTAGCACAGATTTGGGATTACATAAACACAATTCACCATCAGTCAGTATCAAATGCACTGTCACTCTGTGCGTTTGCATTTCACAGCGCTGCGTGTACCTGTCAGCTTTATCCCCTGGTGGCTTTTAGACCGACTGAGGTAAGAGCAAAGGAGGAAAAGGGAGACACAGAGAAATCAAAGCAGACTGACAGAGGAAAAGACAGACTGAGGCACAAGTTGAGAAAGTGAGAGATAAAGGAGAGGTGAGTGAGAAATGTACACAGAGGGGAACAAGAGGTTTCGTCTAATTGTAGCCTGGGGGTTTATTGGGCAGACAGTCCATTACTCAGATCTCACCAACAGGTTACCTACTTAACACTGGCAGCTAAAAATAAAAACTGCTGATGTGTCCAATGCTCCAATACACCTCCAACATTTCATCTCACAGGCAGGCCTGACTGGTAGAGGATGCCGCATGTTCAGAGCATTAAGCAGCAGAAGATGGACAGAGAAAAGCATTACCATGCAGCATAAACAGTCTTATTGTCACATAGTCAAACATACTTTAAGTGGTACAAGTATTGTGTATATATGAGAATGTTAAATTGGAGCTGAACACATTGCTTAGAACATCTCACAGTTGCCATGGTACCAATATTCAACTATTTACATAATCCACAATATAGCCTGTGAAAAAATGTTAATCCCACAGCATTCATTACACACTAACATCATTCACACCCAGTTACTCTGATACAAGAGCACGCAATGATTACACTGGCTTCAATTGTAGTTATTCTTGAAAGATGAAAGGAATGTGAAGCCTCTGGATAAAACGGGAAATGTGTAAAGCTGACCTTCAAAAGGTCATCTGTTTGCCGCCACACACCCATAAACAATTACCCAGAAACTATGAGTACCAGATAAGCATGCCAGCAAATGTTCCCAGCCATTACGTTACTGTAAGAGCACTCCTCTGTCGCCTCTCTAATTTCCTGGATTTGGCATAAAAGTTTAATGGAACATCGAATCATCCCGTATCAAATTGAACAGTAATACAGTCCATGCGTTGAAGGTTGATGAAGGAGTTAACATTGAAGCCTTCTGCTTCACTTAAAACTAATTTCACCTTTCATTCTTTGTCCTTTCTGAGAAACAAATGAGTCAATGTATGGTAAAATACAGTTGTCTTGAATTAAGCTTAATATGTTTCACACTTTGAATAAAAAGATGTGATAACAGAATGTGCGTTAAGTCTCAGATCAGCTTGCAAATTTCCATTTGAGTCTTAAATGTAGGACAGCAGCATGCTGCAGGTGACACTAAACTGCTTCTGCTGCATATGAGAGGAAAGAGGTCAAAGAGCAGAAGCTTAATGAAGGATGCCTGAAATCTAAAATCACCACCATGGGAACTGTTCTTTATTTTTATTAGACTTGAATCCAACACCTTTCATTTAATTTCATAAACAAACTGGAAAAACTGAACTGGCATCCAGAACATGCATGCTGGTCGGCTGTCTGGTTATTCTTTGCTTTGCTCACCATTAACCTCTCCTGTTCTTGTAAGGAGGATGAAACCACCGGAAACCAGGTGATATGGCTTGGTCCTGCTACAGGTGTTCATAATATCCGGTCAGATTTTTTCACTGGTATTGTTGTGCAGTACCAGTAATGGCCCTGAGGACAACATGCACCTCATGTTTTAGGTGCTTCAGCTAAATTAGTGGCTCATCGAGTGGTTTGCAAAGACCATAATGACAGCCTGTTTAGACGGTTCATTCATTTTAATCATGATTAGAAACACTTTATTACAGTATAATGTGTTTTCCTGCATCTGTTTCTGTGAACCAGTGTCCTGAGTCAGCTTTGAAGAATTAAAAAGATGATGAAATGACTTTTTACAAGCTTAAAGACAAAAAACTAAACTTAAATCTCACATTAATTGCTATTGATGGAACATAACATATAGCACAAGTGAGAAGAAACTCAAATCTTCACAGCTTCTGATGCTTACTTTCAAATACCCTTATATTGTGGTTGTTGGGTATTTAAAGGGAACACAATATTTAGCCATTGCAGATGAAAAGTGGGTTGACATTAGGAAAGACTGTCTTTGTTCGTGAAGGGGATGTGTATAAATACCAATGACCTTTTAGCTCACTCAGAAATGCAACAACACATAAATGAACTTTGATGAGTTTTCTGTGTGTGCACTAAAACTCAGATCATATTTAAATCTGGCACATTTCAGAAACAACACGGAACAAGGCCAACCAGTCATGCCAAGAGGTTTATCATTCTTCACAATGAGTAACTCAGTTTAATCTATTCATATTTATGTATAGATGCATGTGCCAGTCTGTCCATCACCAGTATATTCATTATCCTGTCAAACAGTCCTTGATCTAACCGCTTTAATATTTAAAAGGCTCTTTGGTTAGAAGTAGCAGTAGCAGCACGACTATTTGAAATTAAAATGCATAATCTGAGCTGCAGCTTCATATTGCCCTTAATTCTACTGTTCTGGAGAGCACTACGCTCTCAAGTTACCCTTTTCTTCTCACAGTATTATGCAACTCCCAGGTGTGGATGGGGCCCACGGGTGCTGGGAGTTGAGAGAAGCAGCCACGCTTTCCTAAAAGGATGAGACAGGAGCAAAATATGCCTGTTTAAACAGCTGAACACTCACAGTCTTGAAGTGACAGGCCAACCAATCAGAGATGATACTGCTGGTGTTAAAACTGCTAAAAGCAACCTGAAGACAGATTACTTGGTTTGAAGTCAGATGGCGTGCATAAAATAGCTGAAAAGAGAGCGGCTCTGTGAAGACAGCTCAGGTAATTGCTGAAAAGCATTCGACTTCTCAAAACAAAGTGAAACCGACAGTGTGAGTCTAGCGATACTTCTTTGGACACCTGCTAAATCATCATATTAAGATTATAATCATCAGGAGGCAGCTGAGCTACTGAAGAACAGCACAGATACAGGACCATCCGCTTTTTTCATTAAATTAAAATTTGATTATGTAATTTTTTACCTCATAAGCCCATAATATGGCAGGTCAGTTACGAGCATCATGTCACCGTAATGCTCCATTAAAACCCACAACAATAAAAATTCTTACCAAGCATGGCAGACAATGAGTCTCATTGCAAAACTCATCTCTGAAGCCAATAATAGAAATCACTACAGTACTGTTTCTGTGCTACTCATCTCCATATGCCGTCAAATCTACCTATTGATCCCATTGTTGGCTCGCAGGCTCCTTTCCCCTGTGCCCTGTCCAGAGGAAGGTTTGGGTCGATTGGAAAATTTCAGCGCACTTTGAGCATGCAACGCTGATGAAGATGAGGAAATAAAAAGAGGTGCTGCTATTTATAAGTCAAGCCGCAGCAGAAGTGGAAAGAGGGGCTTTACAAGTAGCAGTATGATCGCGGGTTTAGACTCTGCTGCAGGGTTGCAGCTGGAAACTCATCCGGGTGAAATAAAAATCAGGTCTGGTCTGAGAGAGGATGACAAAATGACTGAAACAGGTTGATATAAAAGCAGAAGTAGTGTTTGAAAGAGGGTTTGGTAAGAGAAGCGTCTATAATCGAGGACCAGAAAACAAGCTGGCCTCATTTGGATAGATGTAACGCCTTCCATAGGGGGCCACAGAAACCTTTAACAAGAAAAGATGCAAGCATAGTATATGCTACATATGTGAAATAAAGATAAGCATTACACATACACCATTATAATTAGACATTTGTTTTAATGTGTACAGATGAGTTCAGGTTTAGCTGATACCACACAAGCAGCTTCATTACTGTTTTTACTGACAGAAAAAAATATTTCTATCTGACTCACATGTGATGAATATTTACGATGAATGTTTTTATAGGCGAGGTTGGAAAGAGGGTCATATAAAACTATAAGCGGGTTAAACAAACAATAGATGTGTGCAGTAACAGTATTTACTGGAAAAGAGGGAGAATAGGCATGTGTGAATAAAGCCATCTGGCATGGTACCAAATATTTTCCAGTTGAATTTTGGGTTTAAATTAATAGCAAATTATTGCAATCTTCTTTTTGTTAGAGTTGCACAGTACAGCAGCTTTGTTGCTAAATAGACTGGCTGATCAGTGAGGCTGTCTTTTGTTGATGCATTTCTGTGAAAAAAAATGTGTGTCAGCAAATGCAAAATGCTTTCTAAGCAACCCAATGGTTTCAGTAACGCGACCAGTCACTGAAAGAAAATTTGAGTTTGAGGAAAACCCCGCAGTGCCCGATGAGGTATTTGCATCCTTTACTTGTTAGAGGATCAACTCAGAACCAAATTAAGCTCTGAGGTTTCAATGAGATGACACAGAAAAAAAAAAACACTCAAGTCTTCTGGAAAACCTCCCAAAATACCAGACTAGTTACAATACAGGTTTTTACATTAAAATGAAATTAAAATAAATATTCAGAATAAAAGAAATGTACTATAACGTCCTATTCTAGCTTCTAGGTTTAATACAATAAAACACAAAGAGGTAATAATGTTACTGAATAAACACTTGCTCATAAACACTCCTCATTAATCTTCATTTCTGTGGGAAGCAATGAGATAATGTACTGGTGTCCTATTCAGAGGACATGGTGTGGTAATTAAAAACCAGTTCCCCCTGAGACCTCTGTCCTTGGTTACCAGTGAGGAAGTTTCTGGAGGCTTCCCTGAGGGTTTGATGGTGGGTGGGGACAGGAGGGCAACAGCTGGCCTGCCGAGCACACTGCATATTCGTCTGTTCTTGTTTCGCTGCTGTGGCATTTTAATGGTCTTGCTGGTTGTGCATTTCAAAAAGTCAGGCTGGCAACACAGACGCATGGCTCAGACAAAAAGCAAACAGAGATGCTGCATCTGTAATCTGTGTCAAAATGCTTCCACAAACCGTTTCCACAGTGATCACTAGAAATGAGCTCATTTTAGGTGTAAAAGTTTGTCATCATGAACTGATTGGTTAATGAGATGCTTAAAGCTCATTAAAGTTTTTCCATTTGTTCTTTTAAAAGTGCAGTTTTATCCCAAAAACACTTTTCAGAATAAAAACAGGTGACTTTCTGCATTTAACATCCACTTAGTTTGATTTTTTTAAATGCAGTCTAAAGCCCTATTACCACCAGAAGATCCTGTTTGTGAAAGGGAAGGATGGTGTGCATGTATTTGCATTTCAGGATGCAGAAATTGAAAAAGGTGCCAGAATATTTGATTCTAGCTGTTCTACTTTTAGAGAAACATCTGATGGGACCATAAACTCACCCAGTTCACTCAACTCAGCAATAAAACAAAGCAGGAACACAAAATGTTTAAATGCATCACACTGTGTCCACATCACACCCAAAATGCTGCATGTCCACCAGTCTCCTCCTTTGGTGAATTTGTTGTGTCGCTATGATGTCATGCTATGATGTCATGTTACAAGCTAATAACATCCAACGCTACTGGATGCAGGCGACAGAGCAGTGATCAGAAAGTTGCCAGTTCAAATCCCACACCCGTCAATCTGTCATTGTGTTCCCTGTGTGCTTCCCTCCCAATTATTAATTATAAATGTCCATCCATTACCTACCGCTTTGTCCCTAACGGGGTCGCGGGGGGGCTGGAGCCTATCCCAGCAGCCAACGGGCGAGAGGCGGAGTACACCCTGGACGGGACGCCAGTCCATCGCAGGGTAATTATAAATGTAAATAGTTAAAAATATATGTTAAAAAAAAGAATAAAATACTATGTAAATACTACTACTACTAATAATAATATGTCTGATTTTGATGGGAAATTATACGATTGCTTCCCAAAAAGAGGTATTGCCCACCTCACCACATCCACACACACATAAACCCAGAGGTCAGAGGTCAGCAGATAAAGTGTCCCCTCTCTGAAACCCCCACCAGGTAACTGACATTTTCTGTGTGTTGTTTTTACTGGAGGACATGAGCTGAATCTGTCATGTGGGGACAAAAGACCCCAGACTGAAAGAGGGGACGTGTTGGTACATACACTCAGAACACAACAAGATCTACATGAACCATTTGCTGCGTTTAAAGCTGTGTCTTTACATCTATTATTAAGAGAAAACCTTTTAATGACTGAGAGAAAGAAAAGATACAAACACCCAAATAAATCAATGAACTCTTACTTGTTCGGACCAACAGCAATGGCGAAGCACAAACAAAAAGGTGATGTCATATGAATTCAGGCTAATTTATTCATAAAGTCTAAACCTGTTTTGGGATTGTGGTCGTGACAGAAATACTGAGATTTAAACCTGCACTATTACCCTTAAGGAGCATATTGTGCACATTATTTTCCTACTATGTTTCCCAAGGGAGGACAGAATAATTACGGAAATTAGCTAAAGTGTGGCTGACAAATTCAATCGTCTGACTGAGAGACTAACGAGCCACACACCCCAGATTACACTCGACATGAGTGCTTCTGTTTTATTTCATTCGATCATTCCTCTCCTTCCGCTCTGACAGATTTACAATGCCACAGATGAACTCGCTAACTACCCACATGCAACTGATGGACCATCAACACCAAGTGCCAAAACATAGGCAAGCCTTGTGTGCAAATGTGGGGTTCACAGCCTTAGGAAATGAGAACAGAAGAAGAAGGCCGGTAAGGGGAGCAATGAGATATGATAAGGAACCGAGGGGTCATTTCAATGTCTTCTGGTATTTAATTCAGCCAAAATGCCCAGAGAGAATTAGACAAGCAGGTGCTTCTGCTGGCTGTATCTTAGTTTTGCTAACAATGGACAAAAAACACATTTATCGTCGATTTGTATTTAGACCTCTCTATCATGTGTACGAACTGTTAAAACAATCCATTATGTGCCGATTGAACTAAATTAAATTGTAAAGGATAAAATTGACAATTTTAAAGAAAAAACCCCACAAATGTTTCTTTAGTAATGTTAGCATAATATTTAGGAAAGAGTCAACATTTCCCTCCACTCTAATCTAACCTCCTAACCACCACAGGATGGTGATGAAATGCACTACTGGCAAACCAGTAAGAAAATCAAGAGAATAATCAAAAACTTTTTAAAAAGAGATAACCACACCTCATGGTGGAGAATGTGTTTAACATTTCAAGAAAAAAAGAAATAAACTGGGGGGAAAAAAATGACAAAAAATAGGTGTTGTCTTGGGTTCTTTTTTTTGTAAGGCAAACATGGTATTTATGAAAAAGAAACTGAGTTTTCAGTTTAAACAAATATTTAAATGATAAGTTTCAGATAAATATAAATTATAAGGATTTAGTATTGTGCAAAATAAACACTGCTTCAACTAAGATACTGCATATGATGTATAAGATGCATGAGATTAGTAAACAATCTGACAATAAAATCTATAAACATGTAAACTGTAAGCTATGAAAATCCATTTCCAAGTTTAATTATTTAGAAATCCAATGAGGTTAATATTTATGTTTATGAGTTTATAATCTGAGCCATGTACAACTAAAAGTATTCACTCAATCTATACTGACCGCTTAGTGTGGAAGGAGCTCAAAAGATGCAGCGTACACCTGTACAGGTTGCTAATCCTTTAAAAGGGCCAACATCCTCTGCAAGGGAGAATTTAGAGTGACCAATGAATGTAACAAGCGTGTCTTTGGACGGTACCATACCAGGAATAATCTCACTCTTAAATGGGGAAAAATCCACAGCTATTAATACTAATAATGTTGCAGCTTTGTGTTACTTTAATGCTACTTCATCTGCAGCATTATAAATACTTTAGTATTTGCATAAATATGGTATGTATTGCTTTATAAAATTATTTTTACTTTTGCTTGTTTTCCTAAATTTAACTTATCTTGTCACAAAACTAAAGATTTTGAGACCGCATCCCCTCAAATGGGTTTGTGTGCAAAAGCCAAAAAGGCTTTTAGCGTGACAACAGGAGGCCGACTGCTGGGGCCTTTTATAGGGCAAACACACACATATCCACACACACTTTTATATTACTATATTCATGATGGTGTGTATTATTGATGATACAAGGCATTCCCCAGACCACACCCTTAAGCATTATAACATCATGGCGGTTTTTTACCCTGACTTTAGCCTGATAAGCATCTGACATTTAGCGCACAGCAAGGCCACGGGTCTTTGCAGAAGCCACACTACTCAGGAAAGCCATCAGTCTCACTCTAAAGACATTGTTTATCTGCAAGATAGGAATTGTTAAAGTAGTTATAAATAAATGGCCACACACAGCAGTACAAAAAGCCAGGCTGACATATAAAGAAGCAGGAATTGATAATCATTTAATCACAGGGTGCCCATTTTCAGATGATCTCACAAACAAACAGTTTCACATGAAAAGCAACTGAAATAGCTTAGTGATATCAGAAAAGCCTCCACAAATCTAACCAATCACCCATCTAAAAGAACTTTTAAAGCTCTTTAATTTTGTATTGTGAAGAAAAGCATTTAAAAATGTTTTCAATAATTTGTTCTTTTAAATTTTTGGACCACCAAATAATTACATACTTAGAAGAGCAATGGCCCATCTTGTTTTAGATTTTAGTTGGCAAAGATATATCCCTTCATATTTGCAGATAAGACATGTACATTAATGAAAAAGATGGGGTTTTATTTTATTGAGTGATTTAAGAAACACAAGACTGGTCGTAGTATTGAGAAAATATCACAGAAGCTAAATAAACACTCCAGATTTTAAAATGAGTGGTATGATAAAACCAGTTTGCACAAATGAGAGTCAAGGTGGAAAATGTCTATTATAGTTTAGTGGTCGCTGATGAAGTCACCAGTGGTAACAAATCAGGTCCAAAGGTGAATTTTCTTTTTTTTTTATGAGCTCAAATACTGAAAATGATTCCACATTTCAGACATTTTCCAAAGCCCCAATCCAGACTGCACTGGTATGAGTGGACATGCAAGTGATCCATTTACTGCAGGGGAGCATTTTGACAAGCTCCTACTCTTAATGGAGATTGAACCGTCTGCCATTTTGTTAGCAGGGTAATTACCAGAGAACCATTGTTATTATAATGCCACGTACCCGTGCTCTGCCGAGGGGCTCTCACGGTGTTCCAATGTGAGAGTGGGCACTTTCTGCAGCATTATTCGCTGCCATGATCAGTGGCTGCATAAGTACCATTATGCTACAGCTAACTCACAAGATGACATTGCATTTATATTCTTGTCTGCAATATTAAATGAAACCCAGGCAGTAAATCAAATTACGGAAGTACAATGGTGGTTCGATTCAATTTTATTTGTGTAACACTAAATCACAACTTATGAGTCTCAATGCACTGCAGTGAGAAATCCTATGATGATGCAGCTCATTCTTCATGCTCTACTCCAACGGTGCACATGCACATCATTTCAAAGTTCAAAATTTGTAAAGATTTTCTTTTATTAAATTCAACAATGTTAGAGGCAATAAAAGTACAATAAATGCTTGTACAATGGGAGTTCAAAAGGGTAAATGCCTCCGTCTTTACAGACCTTTTCTTCAGCACAAACAAGGGGTTGATATTTCAGGTTTTTTTTAATAAAATGTCTTGGCAACTACTGAATGCATTGATATGTGCTTCACAGATCCATCCATCTAATAAATTATTCTTAATGTCATGACATGGCCTTACCTCTCGGCATTTTTACCCTCAGTTTAAACTTTAAAGATTGCTTAATACTGTATACTATGAACTGGAAGGGCACACCTGTCTGCTATCAGACCACAGTCTGCAGCCCACATTTTCAGAGTCATGCAAGATGTATGAGAACTGGTGTGTGGGTGTATGAGAGTGTCCTCGTTACGCCATCAAAGGCACTTGGTGGCTGCCGCAAGGCTCCACCATTAGCACTCAGAGACAGGAACTGGATTCCTCTCCAATAACGACACTCCTGGCTACTGCAAGACTTCAGCTCTTGAAGACAAGATTCACTGTGTAGCTTATGTCTTAGATGCTTGCAAGATCTCCATCATGTCTACAAAGCTGGAGAAGAAGCTGGACGCTATCCGCAGAAAGGTTAACTTACTGGGTCAGTAAAATGTTTCACTGGTTGACTTTAGTTAAATGACCAGTTTTGTCTTTAGAAGTTCATCTGAATGACCTGAATATGAAAAAAATAGCAGGAAAAATTAACATCAGCGGTTTTTA
>JBAMIG010000015.1:5068148-5101689 GCA_037177335.1 Kiunga ballochi
ACGGAGGATGAGTTCAGAAGAGACGGAGGATGAGTCCAGAAGAGATGGAGGATGAGTTCAGAAGAGACGGAGGATGAATGCGGCTTATCAAATGAGTGAATACATCACACACATAATTCACAAAACCACCACACAGTTGTAACGCTTACTACTTTCACCTTTATTAGGTTGGCAGCAACAGTAAAACCATCATAGCCTTTGACAAAATTTGAAAATAAAAAAATAGATATTGTAGAATTTAACACACTCACCTCCTACTCAAAACATCAGCAGCCTACAGTGGTTGATTTAACACAAATGGGTGCACAACACCAGCCAGAACATTTCAGATATTTTCTTTTGCAGGAGGGGGATTTACAGCAGATCAAAAACAGTTACACACATATTACATACAGTTGTCCCATTTATAGTATACTGTGTAAAGGTTTACACACAGATTTATGAATAAATATCTATTATCCTCTAATTAAACTCTTGGGTAAAAATTGCCATCAATGCACTCGAAAGAAACAGGAATGATCTTAAATATGATTTGATTTCCTACCACGTCAGCTTGGTCAGTGCAACACACACAATTTTTTTTAACTATTCATCCACGGGCTCTGAGATTCTTCAAACCTGCGCTAAGACACACATCTTATATAACCTGTCACAAAAACGCTTTACCCAAAGGAATGAACATTTATGCAACTCCAGACCAATAAATGTAATCTGAAGGATTATAATAGAGAAGATGGAATATTCTATCTTTTACATTATATCATAATGAATGAGCTATTTTAGGTTATGCTATTACAAAGATTATTTCTTCTTCTGTGTAATGTCTTTTTTAACCACGGCTTGAGGATTATACAGCACAGATCCTACAAATTTCACCTAAAACCCCACTGCACAATGTGCCAAAGGAGTACACAAAAAATAAACTATTAAAAAAACAACAAATAATCATCATTAGTATAGACTTTGCTATGCAGCATTTAATCTCTTCTACTCATGTACACCAGATAGTATGGCTACAGAAGAGAATTCACAAGGCTTGGACAAAACCAATGTTTCCTGTCATCCTACAGATGCAGACATAAGATAGAGCATGCATCCAGATAAAGGCAGGAGTCAGACACACAGATCAATGACTGACTCAATTCTTTGTTCAAGTGAAGATCACTGAACCTATCACAAAATCCTAAGGAGCAAAATCCCCAAAAACTGTTTACAGGTTTTACAGCTGAAGATGTTGTGCAGCCTCTTCCAACTTCCTTTTTTATCTTCCACAAAAACACATCTTCAGGCACATATACAGACTAATCTGCAATAGTTCTAACTGCAACATAAAATCAGGTTATTGTGAACAGAGATGAAGGCTGATGGTACAAAACAGCTGCCCCTGCAGCTTCCAACACCTCATTTCATCAGAGATCCAGTCAAATTTATAAATAAAATAAATTAACTACATCTAAAAGGTGTTTTGCTTCTTGCAAAACTGAGGAGGACTGAGGTAACAAGTGGCTGGTGATAAAAAAGAAGAGTATATCCATATGCAAAGACATATTTATACTGGCCATGCCAGCTTAAGTCTTGGCTTAAAAACAATAGTATTTACATTCTTCTGGTAGCAAAGAGGAGTCAACATTAGTTCTAATAAAATGTAGTTGTTTTATCAATATGTGTAACTAGAAAACCTGCCTTCTACATCACAAATTATTACAAGCAAGACCATGTTCCTACCCATAGAAAAACCCATAATGCAGCTTTAAAAAGAGGAAAACTTGCACGAGATACGAGCATAAACCGGGGAGTGAACCGGTTCAAGAGGCTTCTTTACAATGTAACTTGGTGTTTTGGATGTATAATCATACCAGTCAAGCCTGGATGACAAATTAAGAACAAGACACTACGAGTAAAATGGGAACCCAGTCTGAGACTTCAACCTAAAAATGTGTCTGTTTAATGGAAAATTAATTATTCTTTGACATGGATCAGTTGACCAGAGGGAGGTATACATAACGGGTAATGCAAAGTAAATATATCACTGTGCTGGAGCGAAGGGTGAGGTCTACAACAAAAGCCTTTATCATTTGTCTTCATGTGGTAATAAGTGCCAGGACTGAGGAAAAGTCAGCAAACCAATTAATTAGAACTGGAAGGTAAATTAATGAGAAAAAACGCATGAAGGACTTTATTTCTAATGCATAAATTTTGCCCTTTGCAGTATTATCATTTGTTGTTTGGTATGAAGACAAGATTTTTCCCTTAATATTAACTTCACAAGTTAAACAAATAAAACTCTGAGTACTCAATACCCAGGACATTCACACTGTTGTTGGAGGGCAGTATCTGGTCACATGCATTATTTGGTACATGTGGAGAAAATGGAAAGCTAAGAGAATGTCGTCTGAACTGCAAGTCAACAAATAAAGTTTCTGATAGCCTTTTGCATTTACACAACAGAGCATGTCATTTCTGTTTGGTTAAGTTTTGACCTCGCAGCGGTTTCAAAATGGATCAGATTACATTAATCTAAGCTCCTTTCCACTGGTGCTTGGAAATAAAATCCAGCTTTAACACAGATAACGGTGTCACCCGAAGCACTTAAAACCTGGTTACATCATCAGGTCAACACTTCCACTCGGATCAGTTTCCATGCCTGTTAAACTTTGTGAGTTAAAAGAAGCATCTCTGAGATGCAACTCAGAATAATTATATTGTTTAGTTTTTTTTATTTCAAATTATATATTAATTTGTTTTATAAAAGATCTAAATACAAAAGCAAGAACTGTAAAAGACCCATTTATTTAGTCAGTCTAGTTTGTAAATATGGTTCCTCAAATACAGGATGTAATATTTATCTGCACATCACAAATAGCTGTCATGAGCAAAGCAGGAAAGTGAGGGAAAAGCAAAAAACAATGACAAAAAAACAAAAGAAAAACCTTATTTTGCTGGATATTTATCTATTGAAAGCATCAGAAAACACCCCTAAATACAGATGTCTTAGACTCACACTAAATCTATAGAAGGTCTTCATCTAGACTGTGGAAATAAGGTGCTTTTCAGTACTGTACACCAATCAGCTGATGAAAAACTATGTCAGCACATATTATAATTAACATACAATTAAAATTGAATTAATTCATAGAAATTTTGGCAATGTGCATTATTGATTAATAACTTGTTAAGGCAAGCAAAAAGCTGATTTAACTTGGCTGCAACTTTGGGGAGTTTTATCAAATCTGAAAGTTTTACATTTCCCTACAAATGACTAGTTACACAACTGTTTACTACACATCGAATCTTCTTTGTACAATTGTTGTCATCAATAGGGAAAACAGTTGCAGACCACCTGACTCATGAATGACAAAACAAAAAGGAGCAGAAGAAGACCAATCACTTTCCTCAAGAAAACAGTCGTGGCCATAGATCTGCCATTTATCAGCAGCTGTTGTCATGGTTACCGCTTTTGTTGTATGGACAGTTTTGTAAAAACTGTCCATTCACAACATTTTAACAGGATTTGGCACAGTTAAGTGCACATTGCGATTAATATATGACATTTAAATAGACTACAAAAACATCCAGTGAAGGTTTGATCAAATTAACTACAAATAGAAATGTAACAACCATGAAATACCACGGTCACATTTGATGTCTGAAAAAACATTTTGACATAATTACAGAACTGATAGTTTTCACTTCCCACTCGGTCTGCCCTGGATGGAAAACATACCATGGAATGTAAAGCTTGTGAAGGTGTGTAAAAATGATGGCAGAGTGCCCAACCTTCAGCAAATATCTCTGTCTTGACACTTTACCAATCTCCATGAAAACTTGCAAACACACAGTTAACTGTGAACAAAGCAACATCACTGGTGTCAACGTAAAGGCTGCTGTAAGAGAGGCCATTTTAAGCCGTACCAGTTTAGCTGCGAAGGGTTTCAAGATTCATGTTCACATTCAGATTTCCAGTAGTATCCTCATCCCACTTGGTAATTCTTTCAGATGGAGCATGAGTTTGCTCTCTTCCTAGGTTTAGGCTCTCCAAAGTCTCTGTCATCTGCAGCACAATGACTGAAGGAGCACATAGTCTGTGACAGCCTGCGCATGCCCAGGCGGAACACGCTATTAGACAGGCTGTAGATGACACAGTTGCAAAAGCTATTGCTAATGGCGAGCCAGGTGGTGATGAAGGAAAGGGCAGGACTATCCAGCACATGGGAGCTCTCTAGAAGAAAGTAGATTATGTAGGGTAGCCAAAGCATATAGAAAACACTAGTGATACGGAAGAGAACCATAGCATAGCGCCGATCTGGTCCATGCCCTCCCTGATGTCCCCCACCGTTCCCTTCCCCAGTTTCCATCTCCTGGCTGGGAAAGCGTGCCCGGCGCTCGCTGATCTCTCTGTTGTGCTGCTGGCAAATACGAAAGATGTGATAATAGGTGAAACAGACCACGAGCGCAGCAGGTGCATAAAGCAGGCACACCACAAAGCCTGTGAAGAGGGCAGAGGTAGGCCAAGAGTGAGCACACCACTCAAATATGTCTCCATGATATCCTGGCTTACCCCAGCCAAAGAAGGAGGGCAAAAAAACCAGGCTGGAGTAGATCCAGATGAGGGCGATGCAGCCTCGAAGCCGGCATGGTGTCACCAGCTGGTTGTATGACAGGGGTTTGGTTATGGCCAAGTAGCGGTCCACACTGATGCAGGCTAAACAAGCCATTGAAACGCTCTTAAGAACGGAGATGACATAGCTGAAAACCTGGCATGTGATTGGTTCCTGAACACCGGCTGGGTAATGGAGCAAAGATAATGTGGGTACTAGGCAGCTAAGACCCACCAGTAAGTCAGCATAAGCCATGGTCTGGATGAAATAACTGGTGGTGTAATGGTGTAGCAGAGGAGCACAGTGGAACACAAAAATCACTGTCAGGTTCCCTGCAATGATGAGCACTGTCAGAAGAACGATCACAGCAGTCTCCAGAACACAAGCGTCCAGGCCCTCTTTCAAGCCCCAGCCTAAAGGACAGGAGTGGTTGGTTGCCTTGCCAGGAGAGAAGTCCGCATGGCTCCTGTTAGCAGCGAGCATCAGGTCCGTTGTCAGCTCAGAATGGTTCATTGTTCTTGGTAACTAACAAGGCAAGTCAAGTTTGTGGCGCGGCATCCATAAGACGACTGGCATGATACTGGAGAAAGGCTTGTATCTTTCCGGTTCCTCACCAGGCAGCTGTAGCCTCCTTCAGTTAAAAAAGCTCAGTGTTCTTTCTAGCAGACTCGTGCTTATGCTCATCTTACGCTCACATAGCTGGGTCTCAATCAAAAGAACACAGACTGGTGGAAAATCAATACAGCCTCTGGGAGGGTAGGACAACCCGTTCACTTCTCCTTTCCAATCACACATGGTTAGTGACAGTAGTGGGTGTATAAATCAGAAGTAGAGAAAGAGGGAAAAAAAGTGTTATTCCTCCAGTAAACCCAAAGTGGGCTCGTATTAGTGCTGCAGCCAGCATCTATCCCGAAGGCGAGTTTCCCCGCTGCTTTCCCTCCCAGTCTGTGGCCTCATCGCATGATTTTAATGAGAGTTGCCACCAGGAGGCTGGGGATTTAAGCTGTCCTCACAAGGGCAGAGAATGCAGAGGTGAGGCAGAAAAAACCACACAAAGTTGAAGCATAAAGCAAAGTACAATACCTCCCCTCATCTCACAGATCCTCCCAGGAGCTCAAAAAGTGTATGCCTGCAATCTCAAAGTGTGCAGTTACCTCATGAAATGCACAAAAGAATCCATTTACGCTTGTAATAACATTCAATTTCCATTATTCCTCTTCGTAGCTACGTCCAAAGTTTCCCTCTCTCATTGGTGTTTGTGTGTTTACTGTGTCACAGCAGGCTTCCCTTATTTTGGTGATCCTCTGGTCAGTGTCTGGAGCCCATGTATGCCCGCCTATTGTCTGAATCAAAACACAGACACAGACTAGAACAACATGGGGATCTCCGCAGGAGATAATGTCACAGCTCTCTGAGCACACATGGCGCTGGGGGAAATATGTTTAAGGCATCCCTACGCAAAATGAAGCAAAAACCAGGGGCATAAAAATTTCTGGGAGAGTTCTGCGGATGAATTAATTCCAGGGTTAGATCAGAAATTGCAGACTTGTCCCAGCGTTCTGGACTACAAGCTGCAGAAGGCAAACAAACAGAAATGTCCTGCAGCTGATGAAAGTGCGGACTCCCGTGCAGGCAGGTGAAAGGACTCTCCAGGAGAAATGTGAGGCCGGCTGACTAACTCAGTGCTCCTATCACTTCCACTCCTCAGCAATCCCGTGGCAGACGCTTGCAGAGATGAGTTTGGGGATAAAACATCAATCCACTCATTTATTCCATTAACTTGTCACTTACGGTTTCATTCTGATGCACATCCTGCAGCGGTTAGCACAAATTAATACCATCCCTTCAAGTGCTTAGTGCAACCGTACATTTTGTAACTTGTCCTTTCAAGTGCATTCAAGTTGTAAATGTGCAGGATCCTACAGCCTTGCCTTTAAGTAAATTCTTAGTATGTCTTTTGCGCACCACATAATACTGACAAGAAGACAAATGGAATCCACTCTAACAGCGTAAAGAAAAGACCAAGTCCCAGTCGAGTCTCAGTTTTAAGCACTGTCCTTTGCAAATATCCCCTCATACCTCAGTCAAACAAGACAATCCATCTTTTCAACAAATAGATCTTCAGATCCTGGCATACAAAATATGGGGAATGCGATGCATCTGTCCAAAACAGCAAGGGAAAAGAAAGCAAAAAAGAAAAGAATATGACTGCGTTGATGGAAATGAGTTAAATCTGCAGCGAGGGGACGAAGAGTCCCTCAGCCCTGGTGCAGTGAGGAGAGATGCTGTGACTGGCTTACACTTCCCTCCCTCTCTTCCTCACCACACCATCTCTCTGGCTTGCACACTCAAGTCTTTCTCTCTCTCTTTCCATACACACACACACACAAAGTCAAACACACACACAAACGCTACCCTCCCTCTTTCTCGTTGATCGCCCAGTCTCTTCCCCTCCTGGCTGCACCTGAGGCTCCCAGCCAGCCACATTATCCTGTTTCTCAGACTGGCTTTTTCCCCCAGAGGTAAATTTGGATACATTTACATTTACATTTCACTTATCTCACACAGTCTATTTTCTATTAACTAAGCCCACCCACTCTTTCACCCCACCTCTTTTTCCTTCACACTTCTTCCTCTTAGTTTCCATCTCATTTCATCTATGGATGGATGGATGGATGGATGGATGGATAAATCAATGCGTCTACATTTCCTGACATGAGATACTGGTTTGGGGAAAAGAATAACATTGTTCTTAATACCGCCTCAGATTGTAGGACTTCTGCACTGTCCCTTTTGGCTTGATTTATTTTGGGGGAATTTATCTCTACAGCCAAGCTCGACCTCAGGTTGTTCTTGTTACTTTATGTATCTTTTATTCAACCCGCAGCTTGGCACAGTCATGTCTGCCCCTTGGTTACAGTTGCCAGGCATTTCGGCCAGTTGGGAGCTTCCTCTGGCCGACAGATGATAAAAAGGATCAAGTAACAGCAAATTGGTTAAGCAGGAGAGCTGATGGAAAGAAACTGTCAAGTAGTGAAGACTGAAGACTGGGTGGTAAGATCTTGACTATAAAAAACGCTGAACACAACTTTAAATGCATTAGACTAAAGAAAGATAAATGTCTGAAATACATGATAATGACAACGACTAAACACAGAAGTAGTGAAATATTACTTGGTCACGTTGCACTGCAGGGACTATTTACATTAAATGTACAGAACAGCTTGAATAAAAAGTAATCAGTAATGTAAAATATAAAGCAAACTTGTTAAAAGCTTGTTCAAACCAAAAAGTCTCTACAAGAAAGTTTTATTTACATCAAGACCATCTCAACAAATATTAACAGCACCAAGGCAATGAATCCATTTAGTATCCCCTATGTGGCATTTCCTTTAGAAAACTGCATGTTAGTGTGATCAGATTAAGTAGGGAATGGTTTTCTCCCATTACAAGAGTTTGCCACATAAAAGAAATGATGGAATTTGATTTAAAACGTCCCAGTAAACGTTTAAATAAAATGATTTCCAGCATATTTTTCAATGTAAAAAATTAGCAGTCCTAGTAAGAAAACTGAAAAAAAACAACAATTCATTAAAGCTGATGTGTTAGGAATGTGGCTTACATACTGATTTTATTAAAAAAGGATGCAAAAGCATTGTTGTTTGTTAATGTCCAGCCTACTGAGGCTAAATGAGTCTAGTTGAGTATAGGCATGCAGGAATTATTCAGTGTGAAACAGCATTATCTGGATGTGTTAGTCCCATTATGAGAGCAGGACCATTTCAGTTAGTCAAACTTGTTTATATGGATTTCTATTATTCATCTTTGGTCAGATTGACACAACATATCTTTCTGTAGGGTCATGTGACATCTATTTTATTTAAGGAATATTTCTGTTTTATATGTCTAACATCTACAACAGAGTAAGTGACTGTAAACAAAATAGCTTATTAGTCACTAGCAATTCATAATGCAACCACAGTGTACTTTGTGTTATAAGAAGTAATAAATATAATAATTAAATAAAATAAAAATAAATTTAAAAAGCAGCAAACTGGTAATTTAACATAGGAAAAAGGCAAACATAAAAAAAGCCACTGTAGCTAGTGGCTGAGTCAAGATAAGACAATATGTCTGGTAAGCAGA
Source organism: Kiunga ballochi (assembly GCA_037177335.1). NCBI lineage: Eukaryota > Metazoa > Chordata > Actinopteri > Atheriniformes > Pseudomugilidae > Kiunga > Kiunga ballochi. Next base: position 5,076,893 of record JBAMIG010000015.1, read on the forward strand.
TATTCAGGAAACAGTAACAAAAACAAAAAAAAGGTATTGATTGAGGGAGGAAAGCTAAAAATAATAGGAGAAAGTGAAGACTAAAAACAGTTCAGGCAGGCAGTTCTGCTGTCACTATGAAAGAACGCCGTCAATGGAGATCTCTCAGCGCTGTGCTCTTTACCTTTAGTGGTGGACACACTGATGAAAAACATGACCAGAAGGCCACCGTTAATAATTCATTCAGCTCCAAAACAAAGCCAGCAGGGCCACTTGGAAACAAAGGTGGAGGCTGATTCACCTTTCACTGCTTCCCTGCATCCCACCCTCCTTCACCCTTGGGCTCCAGCTGATTTCAGTCTCAACAGCAACGTATCAGCATAAACAGGGGTGTAACATCTACATTAAAAGCTCTTTGGCTCTGAGAGTTGATCAGAACACAACTACTAATGAGGCATCATTTACACCAAATATAAGCCATGTTCTTCAAAAGGTTCCACCAGGAGAAGATCTATGGTTTATTTACCATTATATACCGTCTGCAGCATAGTTGTCGAGATCAATCAATTGGTTTTTTATGTTTATATGATCAAATGAGTCACTTCCCTCTACTAGACATATAGAAATTGTCTGTAAAATCAGCTGCTTTAACACAGAAAGGTTGGTACAAATCCCAGTTGTGTCAGGAGTCAGTATTGTAAGCCCAGATGATAATATTAACATTTAATTAGTCCATACTCATATCGGGATATTTTTTAAATAAAATGAAGAAAAGCAAATAAAAAGAAAAATTACAGCACTATAAAATGTTTTGATTTAACATAAGCAGGTGTTGTTCACCACTGATAAGTTCAGAAAACATGTATGAACGCATGCACCTAAAGGCAGAAATGATAAGTGCTCTGGAAATGCAGCTTGTTGTGCAAAAACCACCAGCCTAACTGATTGACAACCTTTTTGTTTAAGAGTCTACAGGCTGGAAATGAAGGAAAGGTGTTTCATGCAGCAGATTAGCACCGATTAACTGCTTGGATACAACCTTCAGTCCTCTTAATCAACAGACCAAGACTAAGATAACATTCAGACAACATGCTTTGTTGGATTTCCATTCCAGTTTAAACCATTGGAGTGTTATTTGAGCTTATTTAAAAAGCTTTTAAAAAGAGAGCCTTTGGAAGTCACATTTATGATGACATTAACCAATAAATTCAACATAAAATGGCAAACAGAAGCTATAATGATACATTTCCCATTTACTACAATTCATTCTTACATAAAAGCAGTTGCATTGCTGCAGGTGAATTTAGATCAAGAACTAAAAGTAACACTGACATCACAACTGATTCTTTTCCTTTAATGTCACCCTGCATAGTGGTGAAGACCACTACAATACAGACCCATTATTTTGTAGACTTGATTCCATTTCTCTTACATCTTTGCTCTGAAGGCAATACATCTTACACATTTACAAAGTTTTTCTATGAAGAATAGGTCTCTATGTTTATCCATTATGGATTTTTTCCCCATGTCAATTATGACAAATAATTTAGGATGGAAACCGTTTAATATGCAGACTTTTTGTATTTGCATTGTCAAAAAATGTGACATTTATGTTTTAATCTACGTTTTTTTCCTTCAGTTTCAAATAAAATGATGGGAAGTTTTTAAAGTAAAGCTTGGATAAGAATAAATCTGCATCCTTAAGTAAAGTCTTTTTATTTTTTTATTTAAAAGTCAGTCTGGGCCAGTAAGGCTCCAACAGGGCTGTTATTTCCTCCTGGTTCCATTACTGCACTGGTATTTCAATATGTCCAATGTCAGTGTGGCTAAGTGGCTATGCTAAATAGATGTCATTGCTGCCACATTGACATCCATTTTCCCAATTTTAATAACCTCAGCCTGGTTGTCCATCAGCCCTTCTGTGGTCTGGCTCACAGTACAATCAGAATCTCACCAACTGGCTGCCATGCAACCTGATCTCTTCTGGTAGCACTGCATCACACATTGTTAGGAAAGGAGCGTTAGCATTTGCCACATTAAATCTTCTTTTTAAAATGTCGTTTTGAGAGAACTAAGCATGTTTCTACATTAAAAGTAAAAGACTAAATGTCTTAGGTCCCAGGCCAGATATTTACAATTTAACTAAAAATATTAATGCTAATAGCAAATGCAAGGCCAGCGGCTAATGCAATACGAACGAGCAAGAAGCAGAATACTAAAAAAAAAGTTCACATTGCACCATGTTGCTCCCGCTGTGAGACTACAGCAAGCATGATGACTGAGGCACAGAAGTGTTGTGACCAGAGAGGATGCTGGAAGCTGGATCTTCTTAATCCGAGCTGTCATATCAATGTCAGTGTGGCTAAGCGGCTATGCTAATACACACCCTGTAGATGCACTCATTACTGTATGGCAGCACTGTTTGGCATTGCATCTTCTATCTATCCACATAAAGATTTTCAAAATAAATTAAACATTTGCTGATTTTATGAGCAATCTGTGTTCAAACATGTAATGTAACACAGTTTAAACCCATTTAGGTTGTATTGACAGGGACAGGGTCTTTCCCATATTCCTGGGATAATGGGAAATAAACAATAGTGGTCTAATCTTTTCATCAATTACAACTATAACTACAAATTACAAACAAATTAAAATGACCAAAAAAGGCCAATGATTTGATATTTTAGTGTCGTTATTCTAAGTCGTTTTTAGTTTATGAATGAAAAGCAGTGGGTTTTAAATGGTGCTTGTTTGCTGCTGTGGATACTGTACATGAAGAGCTGCAGAGATGCATAGTGGAGAACCATGCAGATGTGGGAAGGGCGGGCGTGCTGTGAATAGACCCATTTTGTATAAAGGGGAGAATGGAGGTGGTGTTATGTAGCTGTGGACATGCAGTGCAGCTGGTCCCTTCAGATACTCAGATCAGGCTGGTTTTTAGAGGAGTGGGTGTTTGTTGAAAAGGTTTTGACTGACAGGACCAGAACTTTAAGAGAAATTACTTTTCCATCTATGAATGACGGCACAGCAAGCTTAAGTATAAACATTTATGTACGTGCACACGGTGCACATGCAAACTTTATTTCCTCGTGAAGGTTAAAACCTTACGTTAATGTCAAAATGCCCATGCTTTAAGACCTCACACATCAAACACTGCATCATTTTAACTGCAGTAATTGGATGTTAAGGATTTCTAGATCCACAAGGTCTGGCAAAGGTGCAAACAGCATGCGTGGAAACTTTTTCAGTGAATAGTACCATGTCAAATCCATATTTTTAACAAAATAAATTTAGACCAAAAATAACAGACTGTTATTGTTATAATCAAAAACACTTCAATACATTTGTTCTGTAGAAACCTATTGAATACACACCTTTTGCAGACTGACCATCTAAATTTAAAGTAGCTCATACAAACGGTTCAATGCTGCTGAGTGGTTGCCATAAAGCATAGCACTCACAAGCAGCTAGCTTCCCACCCGGCTTCCAGTTAATAAAATATCAACTACTTAATCAACAAATAGCAGAATGCTGACATAAAGGGTAAAAGACACAAAGAATTGTCATGGAGACAACTTCGACAAAAGAGGAGTCAAAACACCCTTTGCAGTTACCATGACAGCCCATGTAATGTACGTTGTACTCTGCGTATCTGTATGTGGGTTTCCAGGCGTGGGCGTAGCATTATTCCAGCCTGGTTGCATTGCTGATGTTAAATTTGATTGAACAACATTAAATGTCATTACCAAGCTGGAGACAAGCCTGAATATGATTCACCAACAAGCTGCAACACACCTTATAGGATCTGCAGAGAAAATCTAGAAGAGGAGGGGTGGGTGGGGGTCTTTACATCTTATCTGGGTAATTAAAGACAATATCAAAAGGTCCGAGAGGAAAAATGAGGGAATAAATATAAAGTGCAAACTTTTTAAATATATCCCTTTTTTTCCTGGATGGCAAAATTTTGTCCATCTAGACAAAAATCATACGCTGGACAAAACTTGCTTCCAAATATAAAGGATCGACAAAAATATAAAAATGATTTGAGGATTTAAAACTAGGATTTAATCATGAATAACATAACCTTACAACTTTTTTAAGCATCTGTCTTTTGTTTATATATAAGTCATTATTACATCTGCTTCACTAAAACTTGATATTTTGAATATGGCTGTCCAGAAGAATTGGATATAACTAATACTGCTGCATTTAACAGAACAGATTTCTCTACACAGCCAACTGTTTATTACAAACATATTTTATTTTAGCTTAATTTAAAAAAAAGTATAAAAGAAATCAAATGACAGTAAAGAATATTAAAAATAAAAAAATAATCAGTCTTCTTGGAGGATGTTAAATGAATAAAATCTGTATAGCTATTGCTTGGTGTGAGTTGGAGGAAGGGGTGGGGGGGGGGGTTGCTGTTCCAGGCCTCCGGTTACTGCCATCAAACGTGAGTAAAAATCCTGACCTCAGTTAACACACTACCTGTGCTTCAAGCAAGATGGGTTTTTGAAAGAGAAGCCTGGAAATAGCTGGCAGAGCTTTTTTAAGCTGTTGGTTCAAGCGTAGCTACACACCTTGTGCTTGTTCAGCTCTAGGGGCACGCAAAGGTTGTTTAAATGTCACTAGCAAGATGTCCCCCCCACCCTTGCCCCAAACACAGTGCAGTTGCAACCAAGAAAAAGCTCAAGGAGTGAATGTCTCACATGGCCTGAGGCCATGATGCGAGTAACAGGGTGTACATTTGTTACTCTCAGTACAATGACTCAACATGACCCATTTGATCTGTGATATCAAAACCAGCCACACTGCTCCACATGCTGATAAATGTTGAGCGTGGTTAAAATATCTGTGACCAGAGCACAGAATTCATGGTGATACATGATGCTGAATTTCAACACCAATACCCTTACTACAATAATAACAATCCAGCTACTTAGAGTTCAATCAACATTAATGTTGCCACTAAACCCAGACAACAGATATTAATCAGCTCCACATTGGCCTCACTGTTGCCATTTGTCTCTCTCCCCTCCTATTCTTCCTACTCCATCTTCCCTCAATTCCATTTATTTGGTGAAGCTATTAATAGCTCAGCCTACCGCCTATCAATACCATCACTACTCCTGCAAGACAGAAGATGTGGGTGTGGTGAAGACAGTGGAATGAGAATAAATGAGCTCAACTACAGAGGATTTCAGTCTTATGTAACATGAGTGAAGGAGAATAGGAAGGAGAGTCAGGGGTAGGTAAACGTACGAACAATCTGGGCTTCGACAGCATACAGAGGAAGTAACTGTCAACCAAACAAGATGGCACAGGAGGCGAAGAAAAGGCAAGACTATAAGAAAGAGGTAGGGTAAAATAAATGAGCTAGATAAATGAAGAAGCAAACTAACAACAGATAAAAATGTGAAACACAGTGAGAAAGAGAGGTTAACAGCAGAGCAGAAAAATGTGATAAATCTGCTTTTCTACCTCAACGTTTACCAAAGCGATAAGTTCAGATGGTACAAAGTGAAACCAATGTGGAAATACCAAAAAGTGCACTTCCCTCCTTATCCGCTATGGGCTCTGAAACAGAGCTTATCCCATGTAAAGAGGCCAGTTTCACAGCACAAATAAACATATTTACCGTCTGGTATAAAAACATTTTAGGTTAAATAGGTTGTGTGTACCTTTGTGACACCTGTGAGAGGGGGGGTAAATATCTTTTAAATAAACTCCATTTAGATGTTATTTAATCTCGATATTCTGCATTATTATGTCCTTTTGATTGACAGGTATGCGGTTAACAGCGCACCTTCGCTTTAGCCCACCTCCCTCCGTTAGCTCCCAATAGATCAGGGTTAGTTTAGTTAGCTCTTAGCTACAGGAAGCTCACAGTTTGATAAAACATCAATTCTCCACGCTCACAACCCACCTCTGAACTCCACCAATTTTTGTATTTTCTGGACGCTCCCAAGATGGCAACTGTATGAACTGCCAAACAGCCTTTAGCTCTTCACAAACCAACTGGGAGGCTCCCAGTCTATGACTGATTATCGAAAAGCGAGGCTCTCTGGCTGGGAGTCAATGTAACTTGCATCTTCCTGTTAAGATGGAGGACAGCACTTGAAGAAAATCACTACATCCCATCTGGAGATGAGCTTAGTCTCATGCAGTGCAAGTCATAATTATTAGAAGTTTAACTAATACCCCAATAGCTGACTTTCAATAAGGGGATTTTTCTTTACATGAGAAAACTCATATTTAGAGCGATTACCACACTAAACCAGCTGACTTCTCATTTTTGCTGCACAACTTAAAAGTAATTTTGATTAAAAAAAATTGAGGAAAACATGAAATTGTAAAGAGCAGCAGATAATTTTGTTATGCGTCACCTGTCTTAGGAAAACGTATCCCCAGACTGATCTACGAGGTATGACCAGGGACATATTTGTCTATTTAGATTAATGGTTTGAAGCTGAAAAGTAATCCCGCTGATAGAAAACACTTATACACACCGGTTCAAGGGCACACAGACTTAATTTGTCACTAAACAATTATCCAGATTTCCAAATGTAACTGCATCAAGGATTGATTTGAATTGTTCCTGCATTTTGCATTAAAGTGTTTTTCCAGGTAAAATTCTTGCTTAAATTGAGGAAAACTGCTCTAAAATACTTGAAAGGCTTGAAAAAGGATTCAACCTGATGAGATTGAGGTCACATGTGGTGTCCGTTATTCACACCTACAGGTTTTACTGTGCCGAACTAAAATTGCATTATGCCTTAAAGTTCAGTAAATTAAATTAACAATAGATCATTAAAAGCACATTTTGTATGAGATAGAATAGTAGAGGTCTGAGTAGATAAACATGTTATCTAATTTTTCTAAAATGAGGGAATTGACATCTAGACACAACTGTCTCCTACACTGCGTCTCGCTTTCACAGCATTATTGCTTACATGTGGCACCCATCATAAACTCCAAAAAAAACTTAGCATGTATGAGGTTCAATTAAAAAGATGATCTCCACATTTATATCTGGTGTTTTCAAATCCTCTGAACAGTCATTACAGCATATGGAGATGCACACGTTGGGAATAAAATGAGGAATTATATTCTCTACATTTATTTAAAAAAACATTTGATGTGCATGTTGATAAACATAAGCTCACGTGACTAACACACTGCTGCAGTTAAATGAACACTTAAAACAGTCAAAAGCTTCATATTAAAATGTTCATGTTTGCTATCCGGCCTGAAGCCAGCAGAAGTCACAATAATTCAGCGGCACATGCTCAAAAATGTCTCCGCTCAAAGAAACATTTGACATCACACGCATCTGAGAGGAACAGCTACTATGACTTTATAGACAAAAGCTAAACACTTTCTCATCGCCTTCATCATATTTGCACAGCTTTAACACCAGAACTGAACTGGTTTCCACCAAAAAGTCATCCAACAAACCTGCCACACTGCCTGAAAGATCTCGTTGTTTTTTAGAGGAAAATAGTAAAAGAATACAGCAATCTTCATCTTTACAGATGTTTTAAAAAGCAAACAAGTAAAACTAAATAAATGTCGTTTTGATACAGTCAGGCTTTTTTAATCAATATTGGGGACATTCTCATAACTCAAAGTAACTCTCGACCTTCATTGGTGAAACAAATACTGATGTGGAGGCATGAGCACCAATGGAAACGGCTTGTTGCCATGACAGTCCCCATATCAGGAACATCTTTACAAGGACAAACAAATCATTGTAAGCTGTTGCTACAAACATATATAATGTATGAATATATGCAAACAGATGCTGAAACTTCCAGGGCGAGCTCTGCATGACATCAACTTCCATCCTACTTAGTGAGTGTAAGCATTTACCTTGGTGATGAGGATGCGGTAGTGCTCAAGCAGGTCATGGTTGTCATGGCAACCGGCCAGCAGCTGCCAGACTTCAGCTCTGAGTGGTTCAGGAATGCCACTGCGAACCAATGAGGGCAAACCCTTCGGACGAGTGGACAGGTTCCCATGCCTGATAAACACAGACACAAAGACGAAGCTTCGTGAAAGCAGACGACAACTGGATGAGTTTCACAGACACTTCAACCCTATTATATGATTTTACATGTTAGATATGATTTGTTTCTATAACAGGAAGGGAAGTTCGCTCAAGCAAGTTTATCCTTACTAGCATCAGTGTAAACAGTAGGGACGGCACTATACAACAATGTAAAGTGGCAAAAAATTTCTCTCTACTTTAATAACTAGTAGCTTGTTCAATATAGATTTTATGCTTCATTTATTATAACATCAATTATTGCTGTACCTTTTACAAATTTCACCACATTTAGTGTCAATAGCTTTGACAACAATAAGATCAATGCAATAGTCTGCTATATTATTAGCAAAGCTGTGCTCCCTCATGGAATAGAAAAAAATAATCCTTTTAAAGTCACGGAGTCAGCGCTATTTAATGATGCTTGAAACCTCATCATGAAGCATTTATAGGGGCCATATGCGAGCCATTTCCTAATAAACCTAACCTCATTGTGCTAATGCAACATCAAGTAAGCAGTCTGATATAAGGAAGATGCTTGAAACAGATTTTATGTGGTTCATAATGTTTGTGTGTAATGCAGTATGTAAAAGCATAAGAAATGACAATGGACAGTTATTTATACCAATCCAATTAACTGCTTTGTAACAACCGAAGCTCCTCGGGGCTCTTTTCTGTAGCAAACTGAAATAAAATCCTGGTTAAGACATAAAATTGTATATTGTATTGAATAAAACTACAAAAGCAAGGAGTGACAAGATGAAAAATCAGATAAATGTATAACATGTCACAATATGTGTTTTTGGAAATAAAAGAGGATCCATTAATACATGATAAGACAGTAAAATCTGTTAGGTGAATAAAATAACTCAGTTTAAAGGAAATGCCAAGAAAAAAAAGGATCTTAAACGTCTTCATCTCATCAGTGTTGGGAGCAGATAAAGTGATAAGATGTTCCACAATTAGGCAGCAGGCACAGAAAAGGCTGGATCACTGTTTTTTGCCTGCTTTTGGGCACATTTAGCAAACTAATCTTCAGGCAGAACCGAACGCAGAGCTTTTATATTAGCATATAAAAGCTCAGCTAAATTAAAAAGGCATTTAAAAGTACACAAGATCTTAAAAATCAATCTTCTGCTGGACAAGGAGCCACTGCAGATCATATAATACTGATGTATCACTGTTTTCTCCTTCTGTCAGCAAGCAGCAGCATCTGAACCAACGTCACATGATGAGTAGATACAAATTTATTAACACTTTGATCACCTTCTCCAAATCATCAGGCGAAGACAAAAAGCTTTACCTCTTTTCAAAATTCAGCTTCTTGTTTAAATTACAGATGCAGGAATTCACTAAACAACCCAACAAATTTCATGATACCCTGTTTTTTCTCTTTGTTTCACCCACATGCAGATGCCATTTAATCTGAATGTTTCTGCTTTGCAGCATTTTGTCCCGTTTGATGTCCTACCATCTGTTGAGGATCCCTCCCCATGATTCCAGTATTTTCTCGGGACACTCTTTGGAAACATCTCCTGTCCCACTGGAGATTTCACTATCACTATCTGCAAGAAACAAGACATGTCAATATTAACACAAACCTGTTCACATGATCATACAAGGTGCACAGAAACAAAATATTAACAATGAAAACTGTTTGTTATCCTTTCTGTTTATGTTTTTTTATTCACTACATAGTCAAAGTCAAGATGTCCTGTTTTGACTTGTTAGAATGGCATATGTCATCATGATATGACTTATGCTTCCTGTTGACAGGTCCAAACCCATAAAGGCCACGTGTCAACTCTAAATATAATAGTGGCAAGTCTGGGAATGGTCAACTCTAATGGCAATTATTTAATAAAAACACAGTTTTTGTCACATACTAAATAATAAACCTATCTAAAGCTATTCTGTTGGGTACTGCACATTTAAAAACCTGTTGATACTGAACCCACACAGTTAATGGAGGCAGGAGTGCCCGTGCAGTGCCCACACCTTCTATTATTGCTGCTCTTCTGTCTGCTGGTTTGTCAGGCAGACAAGAGGCAATCAGCACTGCTATCCACTTGTCTTTCAAAGCAGAAGCAATGACTGAGTGTCTGATCGGCTCTGTTGCAGGAGAGCTCTGCTACATGCTTCTTTATGCAACGCTGAAATTTACGTTGAGAAGAAAAGGTGCAAAAATACTCCTAATGTAGCAAATGGCATCATAACCTCAGAAAGGAAATGAGTTTGAAAATAAAACATTTGTAAATATATTTCAGAATACAAACACTAAAGTCTTTTTTTAAACATGCATACAAGCAAAATGTCTAATACTAAACATTTTGTGATTCATTCAGGCACACATTTATTATAAACTGCACAAAAAGAGAAGTAACATCTCACTACCATATCTGTAAGGTACTATGAAGATATTTTACTTTGTCATTTCATCCATTGATCTACATAAATAAGCCCATCTATAATCTCACAGAGTAGTTTGTTGCCATGACAGATGTAGTCCATTTGAACATTTTCTAAGCCCTTATTGGTTTCAGAAAGGGAAAAAACACGACAGCAACAACAGTGGTAAAGAACTTCTCAGAAAACAGAGCTTCACTGAAACCTAACAGCTGCAGCCTTTGAGACTTTAAGGCACAATTCACTCCCACTGAACACTTTAAGCAAGGCCTTGACATTTTGGAATAAGTTAAGACGTGCAGCTATACTCGATTCACTGTGGCTCCTACACACCCTCACAGCCGCAGCAGGAGCTTTTTATGTCTTTATAAATGCTTGATGAGGTCTTTCAAATGCTTCAGACGCAGCATTAGGCTGCAGCTTCTGTCCTCAGATCGGCTCAGGCCACGTGGCGAGGAAGCGTGAGTCCAGCGCCACTGCCATCTTACCAGGTGATAAAAGAAACTGGGAAGACGAGGGCCATTACTGTTACCTTTTAATCTGTGGAGGGGCTGCACATTTACTGTGGGGATTACATTCAAAAAGGATCCCTTTGATGTTGAAGCCACTAGTGGATTGGTTTTGTAAAAGCGAGCAGCAATTCCCTCTTGGTAGCACAGGACCGTCTTGTATATTTCTGGGTTTTTTAACCTTTTATTTGACAGCAGTGTATTAACTGAAGCCATATTGTCAGTTTATACATTTATTCCGCTGGCATACAAGATTGTTAAAGCTAAAATGGTTGTGATAAAGCGGTGGGAGAATACAGATGTCAGTATATTTGCAATCTCAGTCTGCTCAAATGTATTTTATGAACAAAGAATATTTGTCCGTAGAGTGTGTTTGTGTACACAAAGAATGCTATAAAAGAAAAGCAAAGAAAAAATGGCATTGTCAGGTCTACTTTACAGTGAAGCTTCAATCAATAAAAAACAAATATACACATGAATTGAATGTGTGTATCCAGCCTGTGGCATCTACGCTGAGAGTGTATTCATTTCTGAACACAATGAGAGTGACCTCCAGCGTCACAGCTCTGAGCACATCCAATTTTCAGCTCTGGGAAGGAGAGTGGTGTTTCAGAAAAAGGCCCCTGGATAGCTCCAAACAGTGCCAACTGGAAGAACTCGGGCCCAGCCTCAGCAAATGACTCGTGAATTTTAGGAGAGTTGGTAGATTGACTTTAAAAAAAAAAAAAAAAATGTATCTCCTGTTATTCTGATCCAGTTTGCACTTCAAGGTCAATAAGAAGAAAATTGCTTCAAGCAGCACAAAGAGATGCAACACAATGGCACAAAGACTTTAGATGCTGCTGTGTCACATTATATAAAAACAGCTCTTACAAAAAGAAAATTCATTTTAGTTTTCAAGGTTTCAAACTGACATCACTTTTAGGATGAGGCATCAACATTTCCCAAGAAAATATAAGACGGATAAACCTGAGTGTATCCCGTAAGGCAATGCCTTCGTGCTGCCTGCATGAGAAGATCTCAGCTTGGATGAATTTGCAGTAAAGTAAAATTCTACAATCTATTAAACCTGAAAGGTGAAAAGGATGCAGAAATGTGTGCACATGCACCCATTTACAGACACACACACACACCTTTATCCAAACCTGTATTACCATGAGACGTGCAATTTGAATTGCAGCCAGGAGACACCTGCACTGTCAATGCCAGCCCTGTTTATATTAGTGGGCTGAAACTGGGTCATGTTTGGGAACCACTAGAGTCTAACAGGGGTTCTTAATATTACTGCTGCTTTGCCTCCATCCTTTTTGGCAATGCTGCCGTTACTTAAGGTAAAATATCCACTCTGCTGTGGTTTGTGTTGTAAGTGGGTCAAGTTTATAGATTCACCGTCTTTATTAGGACATTAGATAATAAAAAAAAGGTTTTCAGACTAAGACATGTATAACAGAGTGTCTGTACCCGGGGGACCAGAACCAGCTGGATTTTACTTCACTTTTTATTTTTAAAAACAAGCAATTTAAAGCTTTTCATGGAAAAAACTTGTACCATTAGAAAACAATCCTTTGTGGTCCGGTGTTACTGACTGAAGAAGCCTACTGCTTACTTTATGCAGAAAAACAGCATGTGAAAACGTTTTGATTGTGTTTGGCACTGCAACGCTGTATTGCTATAAGCCAACAAGCCTTTACAGGATTGGCCTGTGCTCAGCTTGACACACAACCACACACACACACACAAGCATGCATAATCACACAAATAACTATCTAAAACCCCTGAGACTGCTCCTGCAGCTCATTGCTGTGCACAGTGTAACACATGTGGCCAGCAATTTCAAACGCATACATTTACATTTATACATCCTTGCCAGAGTTTACATGCCTAAGAGAATTAAGCCTCTAGGGATGAATGTCTGTCAATAAAGAGAATATTATTAGTTTGTGACAGTCTTGCTGCAGAAGGACACGATTTTTAATCTCATTTAGGAGTCCGAATGGTTCACATGTTGCACGCATATTTAGTGTGCATGCACATCTGCACAACTCAGTGTTCAGTGTCTTGCACATGGACACTTTGGCATGTTGGCAGGGATGTCTGGACTTGAACTGGAAACTTTCCAGTTCCATAAATATGCTCTTCTACTTGTGCCTATTGTGGTGCAGTTATATGTGAATAGGTGGATGTTGTGTAGTGTAAAGTGCTTTTCACCATTTATGTAAGATATGCTTGGTTTATAGTGCTACCGAGACAAGAAGAGGTGAATGTAGAAGAAAAAGAAAGAACGAGTCATCTTTACCTTCTTCAGCTTCTTCTTCTTCATTGGAGGAGACAAGTCGTCCTTTTCCTTCATTGTTTCTTTCTGCTTCCCTTTGAAGACTCACTACTTCAAGCACAGCATCACTCTGACCCACTCTGTCTGGTACCTGTGATACAGAAAAGCATAAATCTGTGATGCGATAATGACTGATCTCTGTACTCATGTTCAATTTTAATTGGAAGTTTATGTCCAAAATGAGAATAGAAATCAGGGATGGGTAACTCCGGTCCTCCAGGGCTGCAGTCCTGCAAATGCTAGAAGTTTCCCTGCTGCAACACACCTGACTTAAATCAATTGGTAATTAGCAAACGTGTGCAGAGTGCAACGTTAAGCTCTCCACTAATTAGGTCTGATGTGTGTCAGGTGTGTCAGCATGACCTAACATTTGCAGAACTGTAGTATGGAGGATGTACAGTCACGTTTCCGGTTGTTGACGATACCAGTTTGGTGGGCATGGGTCCAGCGATAAGCATAGAGCAGGGGTGCCCAAGTCCGGTCCTCGAGATCTACCATCCTGCAACTTTTAGATGCAACCTATTCTAACACACCTGAATTGAATAGGTGATTCCCTGTTCTGCATGTCATCCAGACCCACAGAGGCCTACTAACGAGCAATTCACTGCATTCAGCTGTGTTGGATAATGGATGCTTCTAAAAGTTGCAGGATGGTAGATCTCGAGGACCGGACTTGGGCACCCCTGGCATAGAGCAACTAGCATATCCACACAGGATAAAGCATGGATTAAGCCTAAACACACTCACACAGCAAGTATGTGTGGATGGTGCCAACAGAAAGCTCTCTCTCTTTAGTGTCTCGGGTAAGTTTCCATCAATCTATCACTAAGCGCTCCATATTCGTCTCTAGTATCAGCCAGAATGTGACGTATTTATGTGAAATCTATGAGCAGAAATAAACCCACAGTTCCCAGTTACATTATATTTAATTTCATAGTATTTGTGAAACCACAACACAAAGAAACAGAAACTCAGAACATACGTTCCCAGCTGCAGGTTACCATGGCAACACGTCACCATAACGGTAAATAATCCACTCAGCCGCTTCCTGTGAGCGAACTAACAATTTTTAACAGTTTAAAAAAGTTAATATATATTTAATATTTATTTCTAGTGTAAGTGACTGTGGTAAAAGTGGCTTAATGTCCTTCGATGTGTCCATTTGAAGTAATTAATAGACGTCATAGACGCAACCGTACCTCCACATTGTTCATTAATGTCTGATTAATCTGCAAAACGACAGCTCGTTCCTTTTTACTCTTATTGTTAAGCTGCTACACCCAAATGCGGTGCATGAAACGACCATTTTTATCTACAAGTATTCGCAACATACTCAGCTACTCATTTTCCGCCTGACCCTCATGTTTTTCAGCACCGGTCAGGCGACTCTGTGACGTCAGGTGCACGTCCTCCATAGATTTTACCAAATATCCCTGATATAGATATTTTCTATGTATAGACGCTGGTATTAGGATCTACTTCAGCAGGCAGAACTATAACTCTAAAAGCCTGATCAGAACCTGGAAATCCACAAAACCTTTGCAAGACCATGTTAACCCATAACTGCTGTGGTGTTATTTAAAATATAATACATTAATATAATGAAAATCTTACTTAAAACATAACATAGAAAAACATTAGAAATAGTAGAAGTAAAACATTTTATCTTCAAAAACAAAAAATGATAGCATCAACTTATCTTAAATTTTAAGGCAACAATAAATGTTAAAAAATGGAAGATGATACAAGAAGATTCTGAGGATGTGGAGATGGCGCTGCAAGCATGACTCAGAAAAGCTTTTTGAAACCACTGACGTGAACACACACGTCCACAAATACACATTAAAAGCCATCATGCAAAGCAGAAGTCGTAAATGATCATGTCTCAGAAACGCCTTCTCTGAGCCAAAGTCCTTTCAAACTGATTTCAAGCTAAAGGGGAAAATTATTCTCTGGTCACGAGTCGGTATTGCTCATTTGTTTAATACTCTGGACGTCACATCCTCCTGTCTAAAATGAGAAAAGAGGCCATGCTATAAACTCTGTGATAAAAAGCACGCATTTCTAGCAGAATCGGGTGCATTAGTGATCATGGAAGTGCTAACTGGAAGATCTAAAAAATAAATAAATAAAAACCATCAATGCTGAAAGATTTCTAAGGATTTTCTCCATAAGAAAGTAGATTATTGTAATAATAGTTGGATATTTTCTATTTTGTGACTCAGTGTTTATCATAGTACAGCAGGAGGGACACACTCAGAAGACTACTGACAACTGTTTAACTACCAATTAAATAACCCACAACAAAAAAAGATTTTTACCAGGATTTTTGGTGCCAAATGTTTAAGGTGGTGGTAGAAAACAAGGGTTAATACCATGTTATTTCCATTATTACCGGACAGGTTTGGAAAAGGCAAAAAAAAGATGCAACAAAAGTCACTTCCTCTAACTAGAGGAGCTTTCCCTTCCATACATCCAGGACAAAAAATAACCCTCACGGAAAATATGTTTCATGATGCTAAAGGGCCGAGCTAAAAAGGACAATCATCACAATCACAGCATTACAAAAGCAACACCATTAGCAGGGGGTTAAACAGAGTTTGCAGAACTAACTACTAACACTAACTTTCTGAGAAGCATTATAAATATTCTGTTTATAGACGGACCTAAAACTCATCTTAAAAAGAGTAAAGAAACGCACAAGAGAACTAAGATACCATCAGACTTGACCTTTTGTGTCATACGCAACTGATGTTTATTTCTGGTCTATTCAATTACTTTAGTGCAGTTGCCTCTCTTCTGCACCTGGAAGAATGGATCAATGAGCTGTATTGATCTGCCCACTCGCATGGCATCTAATGACTAACTCAAGTTAGAGCTGAGAACTCAAATAGGCAGAGATATCAAGCCTGGCCTATTTTCAGAGCTTCAGCTTAGGTAACGTTTGTTTTTCACTGGCAGAAGACGGTGAATAGTTAACCCGCATGATGAATTATTAACAGCAATAATACAGAAGCAGATATTTGGGCAAAAGAAAGATAACTGTGCAAACACGGCATCATCAATTGTGGATTTACAATAAAATGAGAGAAGACAAAAAAAAAAAAGACCTGATAATACAAACTTGTTTGTTGATACATGAAAACGTATTGATCGTCTAATAAATGTTAGTGTGTGAGATGAGTCACATATAATGCATAAAATACAACCATGGCATGAATACAAATTTAATAGATCTTTATAAATATCACAGACAGGCAGGTCACAATAGCCTCTCTTTTTCTAAATGTTAAACAGTTCAATAAAAATAAATCGGAAAAATAGAAGTTATATTCCTCACAATTTATGCTACTTTCCATGATAATGAGCCACTGGTATAATAAGTGTGTCTCCCTTTATGAGAACAAAGACGCAACGCAGGAAGGAAAGCTGTTTACTGACAAATTGGAGCACCTGGGTGTAAAGTGTCCTGAGATGACATTGTTGTGAAATGACAATACAAATAAAGCTGATTTGAATTGAATAAAGGGAATCACGCCAAATATTGACTTTTAAAGCTTAACAGCTTGAAATGCATTTGTCCTTTAAGCTGTCTTACCTTGTAAATTGCACTTTCTGATAGCACAGATAGCAGATGACACTTTCATATATATACTGTACTCTTTAAACACACACACACATATACATATACATATATATACATATATATATATACATATACATATATATATACATATACATATATATATACATATACATATATATATATATATATACATATATATACACACACACTCCTATATAGTATATAAAGAGTAGTAGAAAATATAGTATTCCTCATCTAGAAGGGGTTAAGATTAGAAAATATAATGATTCAACATCAACAATGAAGTCTACGGTGTGTTTAATTAGAAATTCAGAGCCTTACAGACCAAAGAAACCCTTAAAGTTAGCTCTGACATTGAGGTTTTGTACCTCAGATGACTAATGACTGTTTTCAGCTAAATAAGACAGAGTATTTTAAGTGTGCGTATCATCTTAGATTGTCATCTTCAGCCGAAACCTCCACACAATATTATCATTTAATTAGTTCAGAACCACAGCACCAGTCCAACACTGCCATTTACTGAGGAGATAACTAGAGAGGCAATCAGGCGAACAAGTCAAAGCGCTGCTGTTAATTACCCACACGCAAATAATGAGACAGAGTCTCTTATTAGCGTCCACAA
Source organism: Kiunga ballochi (assembly GCA_037177335.1). Lineage (NCBI taxonomy): Eukaryota > Metazoa > Chordata > Actinopteri > Atheriniformes > Pseudomugilidae > Kiunga > Kiunga ballochi. The sequence continues at coordinate 5,094,398 of JBAMIG010000015.1, forward strand.
TCCAAAGCTTCCTCACACTTCACTGCTTCGCCAGGTCCCCTCGGCCTGAGGAAAAATCAGCTTTTTAACAGGAGAGAAGAGGCATACGCCTTAACCATATTGTCAAGTACCAGCATTTGCTGATTTATCACGCTGCAAAGGTTTGATGCCACTGCTCATTAAAATATTTTTAAAATTCATATTTTTTGGTCTATTAATAAAATTCATGAAACGGTGAAGTATTATTATTATTATTATTATTATTTGGTAACAAGATAGAAAATAGATAGCAGAATTATTTTCAAATACAACTTAAATATTGAGTAGCATGGCAATAAGATTTAAAGGTACATTAGCAATGGTCACAAGCGCGCCCTCCTGGAGAGAATTTAGTTGGAAGAATATGATGTGGTATTTCTGTACTCCAGCCCAAAAGATTAGATTTGCGGACCAGACCAGCTGCTGGAGGTTATGTGTGCATAGGGTAGCAAACCACCTCCATATATTCTGGGATTGCCCCTACTTAGTTCCCTTTTGGAAATTCACAAGATTCTGGAAGCAGAATTCAAAGAAAAAATACAGTTTCATTTTATATCCCTATACCTAGGAAACTTGGAAGGTCTTAATTTACAAAAGACAGAAAAACACCTGCTCGGAGTGATACTGGTGGCCTCAAAAAAGACCATAACACGTAAGTGGCTTAAAAAAGAACCGCCTACGGTGGAAGAATGGATTAATCAGATTTATGCTATCTTTGTTAGGGAAAGAATAACGTATAGGCTAAGGATAAGGATGGATGTCTTTGAGAAATCCTGGTCAAAATGGATAAGTTATATACAAAAAGTACGGCCTGACTTTATTTAACTAGGAAATGACCCCTGCCACACACACACACACACACCCTTTCTTTCTTTTTTTCGTAGCCACATTGTTGGTTTTTGCTTTGTTTTGTTTCCGTTCTCGACTGTTCGTGTTTTTTAACTGTTGTGTGTAATCCCTGTATAAAACAAAAGACCAATAAAACCTAAATACTAAAAAAAGATTTAAAGGTCCATTATGTAGCATGTACTCCAAAGGGTCCTGAGAGCCCGAGGAGCCAGTTAGGTTGTTGCTTTTCTTTGGTATAGCATCTGACAGGTCACTGATAAACAACCACATATACAAACTGCCCTGTGACTACTTCATCACACACACCATTTTCCTAACTGCACAACCATTGAAACAGCAGTGTTGCTCTGTCTTTTACCTCCAGACTCACCATCCTACATCATTTAGATATTTTCTATTTCAAGACACCAGATTCAAATCGATGGACCACCTCATCAAGTCTTTTTCAAGCCTGTTATTGTGCCATTCATTTGAGTCAGTTGGGTTAAAGTATGGAAACATGTACCAGTACAGAGAAACACTGGTCTACAGACACTGAACTGGATTCACATTTCCAGCCTTTAGCATCAGGTGACAGTCGTGTTTTTGCTTCACGACGCCACGCCACATGGCTGCTACTGGATTTCTACACACTGTCCGGTTTGAACATGTATTAATGCCGACTCAGCAAAGAAATGCTTAAAATTTTACTGCCTGGAGAAACATCAGAGTGCCGACAAGATGCATCTTTAAAACTAATACGACATCAAAATCGCACTTCATAAATAGTGTTAATATCCAACCAGCCAATCAGAAATGATCAAGAAGAAACTGGTATTGCTTGAAAGCAACCAGAAAAAACCAGTGAGATGTCATTTATGTGCTGACCAGGAGGAGGCACAACAAACATTTAACCTTCACATCATATCAGGATATGTGAATCAGAGCATCTGTGGGCGGCTTGAAGTTATGTCACTGTTACCTGTCTGAGTTTGAGGTAGAAAGTCTCACAGAAGGTCTTACGGCTGAAGTACCAGAAGCGTTCGTTTGATGGATAAACCCTGACGAGTGTTTCCAACAGGAAGCGAACGGGCTCCACCACTTCAGTCACCACCAGGTCCACTGCCACCGTCACATAGACCTGCTTATCTGGACGACATCCCATAGAACAAAATATTATATGTTAGGGTTATTAGGCAAAACTGCTTCCCAATAACACATTTTAATACCGATATTAGCCAAGCAGTGCATCGTTTCGTGCTGGTTCACCAATTAAACACTTAAAATGTCCTGTTTGCACCTCTTAAACTGAAAACCCTTTAATTATAAATCAATACATCTTTGCTTTTTAAGTTAGTACTTAGGTGCATTCCAATTTAATTCAATTAATTCATAAAGCATATTTTAATTGGCCTTCCCCTAATCTCTGGTTTTTATGAGGAGACAGGAAGCCAGAACATGTATCCAGTGAGGAGGTTACGCCCCCTAGTGGATGAGGAGCCCAAATGACCCAACGTCCTTTTTTATTTTAAAATGTCACACATATAGATGATAAAACAACATTTTCAGATATTTAATGACTCTAAACCGTTTAAATAATGTAATTATGAATGTATGATGGTAAGGATTTATCTGGGTTCTCTCTTTTCCAGTAACTTCTGAGGCTCAGCTTTCCTCGACCTGAGACATTTTCAGACTTATAAAGGTTTTAGCGTTTCATTCAGTCATCAGGTATCCTGTCATTCACCACGTAGATGGTTTTCACAGGATCTTATATAATTAATTTGGACAGACAAGAAGAGCCTTCAGTGTTTTCTTTGTGATTCAGTCTGAACGTTTAAAATACGGTTCTAATAAATTTTATCCAGTTTCTGTTATAAACCCGTGTTTTTGATGATCGCTTTACTGGCAGCTATAGAAATATCTAATACAAGAATAAAAAATGTGTGCATTCATAACAATTATGGACATTTTTGAGACACACTACAGAGAGTAGAACAGTTTGCAGGCTTTCTAACAGACTAAACTTTTACATAAATCAAGCTTCTTTGAAAATCAATGAAGCTGAGTTTGTCGATCATGTAATACCTGGAAAATTTCATATTATCCTTTGGAGGGAAAATAACCTGTTCTAACCTTTAGGTGTGTCTTCATTTAGTGGCTGGAAGGCTGTCATGTTGGGGTTCCATGTTCCTGTGATGATGTAGGCTTTCCCATCAGAGCTCTTACCCATTGATTCCTGTTTACATGGACATACACAGAGTCAGCTGCAACACGCAATACATTAAACCAGATTCAGTCTATTTATACTCATTTAATCCCAACAGATAAACAGAAAAGGAAAGTATAAAGTATTTATAATTATCCTAAAAAACATATGATTATCATGATCTAGTCCACCACATGCTCTGCTCAGATACTGTAAATATTAATCACTAATATATGTAATATTAAGTCTTGCTCACCATGTCTAGCAGATGCATGTTACTGTTGCAGACTTTCTGTCCGGGGCTCAGTAGCATCCCAAAACACCTTTAAGGAAAACAAATGAGATCATTTCCACAAATCAATAACTCCAGTGCTGAGCTGCACAAGAAAGCTGAAGAGAAAAGAATCTGGAACAAAGCAAGCTGGACAGTACAGGTTCATGTTTATGCTAATAAAATTAGCTAAAAGAAAGATTAGCAAAGTCCATCTTCACAAAACAATAACTCCAGTATATATTATTCCAGTTATTTATAGTGAAAGGACACTAAACCTCTTCAACTTTATGTGAAATGTTCCAGTTTCTCATATGCAGACAAAAAAAAACGATTATTTATGCCATCATCGATGCACAAAGTCTTACACTTATTTTACAAAAAAGGATTTCTATCATCAACAATGTCTCTTAGTAGCAGTGTGTTTCACAAGCTGTTTGTTGCAAGGTGACATTTGAATAACAGGGATGTAAGACTGTAAACATAAAAACTCCAGCCATTCAAGCCACAGGGCTTTTCAGCTGCGCAGTAATACACAGAAAACAAAGCCCTGCATTCACACCGTCTTTCAAAGGAACTGAACATAAAGACCAAAGCTACTGGAAAAAAATGAATATTAATAAACTGTTATAAAACAATCTATTCTGGTCACAACAGGGGTTTTCACCTACTCTAAAAATACACACCAGGGCAGGTGTCTGTCTCTCTGACAGCAGTACAGGTGTGGATGAAAAGGGGAAATGTGTTTCTCCAATAAATAAACATATGAAAGTTTGGCAACATAAAGCTGTAAATGATTAAAGATATGTCAAAATTACTTTGTTGAAATAAGTATTTTATTTGTTTGGATTGACACTGCTAAATATCTGCAAATAATTAGATATATTCTTTAAACGGATACCATGAGATTATGTTTCAGAAATAACACGGTGCAGGTAAAAAGAGTTGCAAATGATGGCTTCCATTTTTAACTCATTTAAATTAATCTCAGGTATGTGTGTGTCTTTAATAATCTAAACTAACCATTGATCTTAAGACTTTAAATAATGCAACACTGACTCACCTCTCAATGCCCAGCTCTTTGTTGCATATTTGCTGAACTGTAACCACCACCTTCTTCTGGACACCCTGTCTGAGCTTGAAGTAGAACTTATCTCTGTCCTTTGGCACTGAACTGTGCATGGAAGCAAACACAAGTGGACATAAGTAACCTGACAATATGATTCTTACTGACTATTTAAAAAGTGAAGAGTTTAAATTGTGATTATATTGTACTGTATTGTATATGGTACTTTTGATTATTTTTGTCATGACATGGTTTAGATTTGGTTAAACTATGCCATGTCTTTCCTCTGGTTTTCTCTTGAAAACATTTGATATAAATCAGGCCTGACATGCTTTTAGACAAGCTACCGAGTCATTTAATCCTTACTAGCATACTAGCATAGCGAGAAAACCAGGTTATTTTGATATTTTTAACATTAAACTATAAAAAAAACATTTTTGTCAAAACTGGGACGGACAATAAAGATCTATTTAAGCTGGTTTAGTTTGTGCATGTGTATACCAGATACCTAAAGTTGCCTTTGCCATCATCTTCTCGAATCTCCAGAGACACAGTGAAGGTATAGAGATCACCATCAGGAGGGCTGGACTGCGTCGTGTCTCTAGCATCTGCTGGCCGCGAGGAACGCCGAAAAGCTGTCGAGAAGCTGTACAGGATACGACTGACCTGAATGGAAAGGAACAAAAGAAGCCAAAAGATGGAGCAATGATAAAAGAAGTGAACATAAAGGATGGAAATACACGTGAATAGAGCATGATGAACTAACTGCAGAGTAAACACACCAATAAAACTATGTATGAAAAAAAGACCAAACGGCTGGTTTAATAATATCAGTGTGTTAAATCAGCTTGTAAGGAATCAATTCTACTATGTTTGCATCATTATACATGAAACATGCAACAAAATAAAGAGTTCATCTTATTTGTAGCAGAGTCGGGCAGACAATGTGCTCTTTAGCCTGTTTTTAGTTGTAAATCCCACCTTATTTTTTACTTCATCTTCACATGTGGCGAGAATAAAAAGCTACTTCTGATGGACTTAAACACATACGAAAGGCAAGGCTACAGTTGGTGTGTGTGTGAGATTAGAAGCCCTTTAAGCAGCAGGACAGTGTTTTTATATATACACACATTAACAGAGATAATAATAATGAACGTTTGTGAGGCTTGGGGCGTGACAAGCTGCTAATATGATTAATTTGCTGCACTGAAATGGTTCAGATCTACACCAACAGAGAAGCTGGGCTAATCACGAGCGTTCATATCAACACATCTTCTTTTTCTGGTTCATTTCTCAAGACAGAACTTTGATTGGGTTATTTTTAGGATAAAGAAGAGCAGAAAGACAAAGGCAGAAGCATTTCAGCTGGAATCAGCTAAATAAAAACAGCAGCAGGAGATGGAAACCGTGAGGAACTGTAGTCACTGGGTGGGGATTAGATGCATGCAACTCACTGCTTCTTTGATGTGGCAGGAGAAAACGTGAATCTGGAAGTCCTCTGAACTTCGATAGCTCTCCGTGAAGGAGAAACAGTCGCTTTCAACAGAGCCTTCGCGACCACGTGCACAGAACAACACCTTGTAGATGGGGAAGGAGGCGATCTCTGTGGCAGAGGCCTGGTCCACAATTCTGATGGCGGTAAAACCAAGAGTCAGTGTACCAGTAAATTAATACATGACTTCATGTTACTGTGCAACGAGCTCAGAAAGCTAAAGGTTATGCTTAATACAGGGCATTAACTTTACATTAAAACTCCTTCAAAATGAGAGGCAAGGCATCTCGCTGCATTTCATCAGGGCAGAAATGTCAACTTTTTCAGTCAAGCGTTTCTTTCCTTCAACGAAGCATTTAAATATTTCAGGTTTTGTTTTCATTCAGTGAATCTGGACTATCATCTGGGATTTATCTTCCTTCTGCTGGCTAATAAGCTTTATTTTACCAAAAAAAAATCCCTTTATTCACTTTATATCTGCAACATTTGACATTTAGTTGTATAATGACCGTACATTGTAACGCTACATCGTTACGGTAGATAATAATATCACTGTAGTGCACATAAATCCAACCTATGCTTTGCTTTAACCTCGTTTCCTAGGTCATTTTTCAGTCCAGCTTGCTTTGTTACACCATCTTTAATGTCTGACCTTACAGAGCCCTCTGGACCACAGGGGACATGCAGGGTGATGGGAATGGGGATGGCACTCTCAGCTCGTAGGGTCACCATAGCTCTCTGTGCTTCTGCCTCATTGCGTGGAGCTTTGACCCAGGTACAGCCCAGGTATGATAGTTTGTTAAACTGGACACTGTCTTCCTCAAGGACAGTGGGACTGCATGGTGCAGGATTTGCTTCTGCGGACAGATGGAAAAGATTTTATTGAAAATAAATATTCTTTTGTCCACCTTGTAAAACCTGACTAATGATTCATTTAGAATTGTAAAAAAAAACAATTCCACAAGGGGAGGAAACATCCGTGCTTCTCTTTAGAGAGGGGGAAACAACAGAAACAACCCCTTTGATGTAGCAAAGATTAAAAAAGGAGGTGAGAAAATGACAGGAAGTTACTACGTCCTCTGTGGAATGACCTTTAACCTGAAACTTTCACACTCACAAACAGGAAGCAGAACAATGACAGCAGCAACCGGACTCCCACTGCTGACTAGCTCTTATTTTACACCATGCTAATCATTTCCTGAGTTAACTGCAGCTGTGCAGCACATTTGCAATTCAACAAACATGAATGGTAAAAACATAAAAATAATAAATAAATAAATAATGTGAAAAATAACTACATTTCTCATTTTTTATATGAAATCAAAGGTTTACATTCCTGCCAGACCAACAGCCTATTTCCTCTCTTTTACACCATCTGTCATGCTGTTTTATATAAAGAACCTATGTT
>JBAMIG010000015.1:5102338-5115026 GCA_037177335.1 Kiunga ballochi
TAAAAACTACTGCACAAATATGTGGACATACCTTGACATCTTGCTGTTTTCAAAGCAACACGTTTCACTCTGGACAGCATTGCTAACTAAACTAGTTGTCTAAATGAGTTCTTCCTTGCTGTGTGGTATCACTACAGTATTCATTTCATTTCAAGTGAAGTCATTCACTTATCCACATATAGGTACTTCACACACTTCCTCTTCTCTCAGCAGTGCAAACCCTCTTTTGTACACACTTTCGTAACTATATTAATTACTACTTCTGAAAACGGACGTGTTCTTCACTGTGAATGAATATAACTGTACTCTGACCTCTTTTGCTTTAGTGTTTGTTGAAGCACCTGGAACAACCTGCTCATGCTATTCTGCAAAACAGCTGAGGCCGTGTCAGAGAGTTCAGGCTTGCTGGTCTGGATTTCACTGGAATGTGAGCAGCTAAGTTTTTTTGTAGGCACAAATATATGCAGAAAAATACCTTTAAGAATGTTTTCACTGAAACTCAGTTTAGTTTAGCCCGTTTAGTTTATTAACACCACAGTAACAAATATGTACTTTAGTTTTATATAGATCTCTCAAACACAGAGAAAGGCTGTCAGAAAAATATGCATTAATATCATGCATTTTGTAACCACCTAAAACAATAAATATTTGGGTTTTCAGATAATGTTCACATACAAGTCTGCTCTGACTGAATACATGAAATATCAGTTAGCAAGCAAAATAGTACAATTAACACTTAGTAACCAAGCATAATAAGTTTGACTTTATATTAAAGGTTGTTTTTATCATTAAGTTTTTCTGTCATCATCATTATAATTATTTAATAATAATAAAAATTACTATTATAATTACAACCAGCAATATTACTATCAATAATAATAATAATAATAAATGTAAAAATTAATATGTTTTATATATATTATTAAATGATAAAATTAAATTATATAAATTAAATTATAATATATATTATTAAAGTTCTTATAATAATAAAAGTTATTGTCAAATCAACAGTGAGTACAATGATTGCCAGTTGGACCGGGTCCAGAAACCATACCTGCTGGTTGGGTCTTCTGTGGTCTGTTCTCTGGTTCCTTGTGCTTCTCCATCTTTTCCACACAACTCTTCTCCACCTTCACTTCCTCATCATCATCCAACACCTCCTCCATGGCTTTCTCAAGCTGATCATTCCCATTCCACGACATCTGGCGGAAGTGAGAAAGAGTTAAAGAAAAACTGGGGACAAAAATTATGCATAAAGAGCAAAGAGAAGGAGGAAGGCTGCTGTGGATTGAATCAATCAGTCCATCATCTTCTCTCACATAAAATCCAGGTATGATACATCCATCACACACATTAGGGATCTAATTAGTCAGACATGTTTGTCTCCGTAAAGATAAATTAAAAATAACTAAATCCAGGATGGCATTGATGGGAAAGATACCTTCCCACCTCATCGGGAGCTGGATCATTTTGTTTATACTGGGTATAACCATTACAAGCTGTCATTCAGATGCAAATGTGTCATGAGGTTTGGTTCTGACCTTAAGTCTTGGTTTTCCCTCAGAGCTTTGTGGGGAACCAGAAGAACTGGACTGGACGAGAACAAACTCCTCACTGGTGACGGTGGCCACGGACTCTGTAGAGCTGCTGACTTTACCCAGTGAGGAGACGTCATCCATGGCGAGAAGGTTGCAAGGACGTGCAAGGAAGACCAGGGTTACAGCTCTCCCCTACACCTCCCGTCTGGCCAGCACAGTAGGAAGGGAGTCTGCATGCACAACAAGCAGAAGCATCAGATCACGCAGGCATTTTTATTTCATGTTAAAACACCTGTGAAGAATAAAGTCTGCAGAAACTTAAGTCTGAAAAGTCCATGATGATGGTTTTCTTTCCCCATTCATCCTCAGATGGAAGTAACCAGAGAAGTATTATCTGCAGTGTTATCACAATAATGGAAACGAGCAAACACAAAAGATGTCCACTGAAAACAGACCTTCTGGTTTTGTAACAGTTTCAGGTTGCAAAGTGAAGCCAAACTTCTACTCATCCGAGTTAATGATACATGTCCAGAACAAAGAATGATTTATCCACCTCATCTCCAACATAGACCCGTACGGTCCCTAAAATAGTCCTTAGTGTGATAAAGTCACTTGAAGATGACATTTTCTAGTTGCCCGTCACAGTCTCAGGCGGGACGAGCCGGTAGATGAATGGGGTCATTGACTTTCCCTGAATCTTAAGATGGGTTCTATTTCCAGCATAGTACCAAAGCAAATCTTATGATTAAACGCTTATGTTTTAGCCAATAATCACCTCCTATTGTGGCATCTCCAAAACCAAATGGTTCGTTTGAATATTGTGTTTCCAGCTGCAAAATAATATTATAACATTACAGGCTTATTAACAGAAATATCTAAAAGGTAATTCAACAATCAATAAATAGTATGTCTTATATTTTTTGAGCTCCAAACTCCTGAGATTAATTTAAACCCTATTACCACCTTTTCTTCTTATTTATAAAGCTTATTCTGAACCTGATTTCACTTTTTGGCAGCAACTGGGATTCTTGCATTAATGAGGAGGGTCTCTCATATTCAAACACACATCGTCTGGAAGGATTGTATCAAGGGGCCATTCATTCACACGCAGCGGCATGACAACAAGCACACAGAAGCCATTCATACACACTTTAACTAAGCAAATTATATTCATACATTTGTCATCTGCACACAAATGCACGCTGAAAGCATCAGGGTCATGTGCCCCATTCACGTTAATTTAATTACAAAAACCACAGCATGACATAAAAAGCCAGCATTCCCACCATTTAACTTAGGGAAGTAACTGGTTCCCCCTGCGATGAGACGCATATTACTCCCAGTAACCTAATGGTAACTATGTGGGTGCTGATATCCCATAAATGCCTCAGAGAACACACCGAGGTACAGAGCTAATATAATAATAACCTTTAGCGTTTAAAAATAAAGGGAGGATATCTGTGATAGTGTTTTAATTCATGCAGAGATGAAACGTTTTATCCTCTGTGTAGCGTTTTATCTGCTAAAGCTGCTGCTGGAACATGCTCCTCCACGCAGTCTCTTCCTCTCCATTCAAACTCAAACATGACAGCAAATTTGCACCCAGTCATTACCAGCATGTCACTGCAGTCCAGACCCAGTTGGCAGCCTCACTAGCATCAACCACCGCCTGTATGGAAAGACTGACTCATGTGCCAGACAAACGGACAACACCCAGCTGGACTAACCAGCAGCATTACATCTGCGAGGGTGCCTGTGCTCCAGCAGGTTGATGTGCTGCTAATTCACAGCACAAACAATGTGAAGTTTGATTTATTGCATGACAAGGCAAGATTCAACAAAGTGCTTTTTAACAGGTTACACAAGGAACTTTTTCCCGCACATTTATTTGTCTAGAAAAGGAGAAACATGTATTAAATCTTTATCTGAATTCACACTGGTAGCGGGCTCAGTCTCTGCTTTATGGTTCTGTTGATTTCTGAATGAAAAGCAGCAGCATTAACACAGAAACCTGTTTAAGACAGCTGAAGCAGAGCATTTTCTACGTGAGACATTGGTGTCTGTTGTCTGAACGGTTAACTCTTTTTTTTTTAAAGATTGGGGTGTGACACAGCAGGATTAGGAGTGAATTTTCTGCCCGGTAGAATATTTATGTTCCTAGAAACCACCACATCACATCAGAGCAGAAGCTACACAGCCAAACAGAGACATAGTTCAGCCTCCTGAGACTCAGTAACAAATACCTTTCAAGCTTCTTCCTCAACAGGCTTTGCCAATAAGTGACACCTAACACCTTCATGGAGTCACTTTCAGTGAGGTTAGAGTTATTTCTACTATGTTTACTTGTTTTTGTATATAAAATAAGTTGTTTTTGGGTTGAAGTGCAGCAGCAACAACATGGCAACAAACAATAAATAGACTAAAAAATTATCTTAGGCACCTAATACAAAATAATATTATGTTCTATCTGGCTGTCAAATGCAACAAAAGTCTCTCATCCCATCTAAGAACTGGCCTACCTCAAGCTGTGCCCCACTGTTTTCCTTAGATTAGTTTATATCTCCACCAAGGAGTTCATGTTTTGGTTAGTTTATTCATTAGTTTGGGTTTTTTTTAAACTAATTTTATACAAAACTAGCGAGCGGATTTTTGTGCTTTTTTCCCTGAGAATGGGTCTTATTCCAAGTTAGATTTTATTAAATTTGAGGATTGATCCAAAAAACTGTGGAAAGAAGAATGTTAAAGCAATCTTTAACACTGCAAGACTGAGAAATTGCATAATGTTATGCAACATCCTTATACTCACATATCCAAACGGTATGAAAAATATACCACAGGAAGGTTATGTCTCTCATAAAGAATATAATATTCAGTCAATTGTTACATTGAAATAACAACAAACAAAACAAAACCGCTATGTTTTAAATAAACCTTCAACTATCAAGAGTTTGTAAGTTCAAATGCAAAATGTACATTTTCATCATTAACTAATCTAATAGTGAATATAATATAAATGCAAATGTCCTCTTTACTGCTGCCAATACTACTTTCCACAGTTGTCTAATATATAAAATGAATATGGGTCAAACAGAACATCTATAAAAGGTTCAGATTTATAGTCTTAAAATTGCTGCAGAATGACTTTAAGCATGTTCAGTCAGAGGATGGCAAATACAAGCAGCTAAGGGCAGGAAAATGTCTGTTTACCTCTTCAGGCTTAAGTTTCACTGAAATTAAAGTTAATCTTATCAGATCAAACTAAAATTAGACTAAAAGCAATTCTGTGCAACACAGTGGTTTTACTCTTTCAGACCTAGGTTGTTTTCAAACTAAACCCTAAATAAAATAATAAACTATTACTTGTAAATATATATATTTTATATTTATACCCTTATTTATTTCCCACATTAGCTACATTATGTTGTTGTACTTTTTATCTGCTCCTCTGTTCCTCACCTAAACTGCGAGTTACAACCTGCAGTGATGAAGTCATGATGAAGACATAAAGCCCACAGCTGATTCATAAACAGTTATTGTGGAAATTTGCAATAACACCTGCAGTCATACCTGTGCTATAAGATTTGGGCTAATGATCTGTTACATCTTAAAGCCCTTAAATCAAATAACTCAACAGTAAAGACTAAAAGTCCAGTTCAAAATTATTAATTTAACTCTCAAAGTTGTCCCTTAAAAGGTATATTTATTCAGGGTAATGCTTAAAAATTAAACCTGGACAGACTGATGTCAACGTCTTGTTCCGTGATGTGAGTAATGCCCTCATAATTTACTGCAGTAAACTGTTATTACTGGTCCTACTGGTGTCTCCAGGCCTGAATGGGGAACATTTCAGTCTCACAGCATCATCAGCAACCTAGCCTTTATACCACATTTCTTGTTTAAATGCTTACACGAGTATTAAGAATGTTAAATGTCTCTGGGAGTAGAAATACACATTCGGCGTTGTTAGGCACGTAGCCTATACTTGAAAAACAGTCAAATTTCTTGCAAAGGAGATAACTTAATGCAAAATACACAAACACACAATCGACAGGCAGAAAAATAAGCTAACATTAAGCTAACTTATCCCATTATTCAGTATAGCTTTTTTATCGTCACGGATGAAAGAAGAAGAATTACTTTCATGCTGACCTGTAGACAAGCGATCAGCTGTCATGACAGGTGACAGCGATCTAAACAGGAAGTACCTGTGTGAGAGCCAGGACAGACCTGTGAGCTAACGCTAAGTTGAGCTAACGCTAACCAGCTCGAAGTCCAAAACTGTTGTAGCAGTACACAGATGAAGCAGTGTATAGCGGAGTGAGATATCTCAGCATTACCTAGCCCGGCTCCGAAGGAAAATCACAAGTACCATAAAGGAAAACAAGGCGTCATCTCCCAGTGCACATAGACCTGACTCTGAAACTAAGGTTGGTGTTAGTAACAGAGCTGTCAACTTACTTGTTCCTAGCTAATGGGAGTTTGCTGTGTGTCAAAGGAGTTGCAGCGAAGATCGTATAAGTTTGAAAAGATGAATCACTCAGGAGTTTAGTTTCACGATTTCCGGTATGGAGCGTCATAAGTGTGTCACGCATGCGCGGTAATATTAACTTCGTTTAATGTCAGCTGAATCCATTAGGGAGAATGTACACACACATTCAAACATTTATACATTTATTCATACACTTCGTTTTCTATTTTGAGTTTTAAATAGCCCTTAAATTTTATATTTTGTTTTATATAGTAATGTATTAAAATATCAGATTTGAATCAAAAACATTTATCAATATCAAAATTAATATTTATCTCTAAATAATAAATGGTAATAGATGATACTTCAAAATAAAAATATTTTATATTACTAGGGAAAAACCAAACAGCTTAATTGCTCATAAAACTGAGATCAGCGCCTACATAAGGTTAAGTTATTGCATGAGGGGACGTGTGTATTCTGTTAAAAAGTCTGAACAGAACTAAGTTTAATTTAAAAAAATGTTTCCAGGAAAAATGGATAAACAAAACCTATGATTCTTGACTTTTCTACACTTTTAACATGGATACGATCATTTTAGTTGCTCACCAATAATTTAACGACTGATTGGGGGGATGAACAGTGCCCTCCTGATGGAGGGATAGAGTTATTTCAGAACAACCGGTCTAAATAAATGCTTTGTTCAGAAAATGTATTTAGACATTTTGCCATAGTCGTTTGCCTCATGACAGTCATTAGTAAGAACTTGGACTTAATGCTGCATTCAGAGGCAATTATTGCTTTATTTTCCTCTCTGCCCCTCTGATATTTTTATTAATTTACAATCTATTTCCCTGTGTGTGAATCCATAAAATCAATAATAACACAACAGTAAATTCAAGCAATTACAAATCTTTAATTTTCAAAAGGTGACCCCATCAAACCTTACTGTTTATCTCACATACAATTTGTGTCGACTACATTTTTAAAAACCTTTTTACAAAGAAAAACACTTAAGTAGCAAAATGTGTAGCACATATGATGCTTACATAAATAAATAATGACATTGTGACGTCAGAGTGGACAGCTACAGTAGATAGATATTTGTTGTATATTTAACAGAATCCATGTGATTTCTTTTTTATTATTATTTTCCAGTTTTCAATCAATCGGTTCCCTTTTGTTAGTTTAACCAAAGCAATGTGAAATCCAGCCTAATACCACTGTATTTAGAATTTATTGAATGTTTTGCTAAACTAAAATTTAAATAAGGGAGATTAGGAAAATATTAAGCTTCATGTCTGCATAAAAATGCCAAATATGTCTAAATTTGGCTTAAAACCCCATATTAAAACTTGAGTTGCTATATTTTCTTGCACTACCTAATCCTGCTGCTCATAGAGAGATTAAAGACCAATTTGACAGGAAACATATAATTGGGAGGACAAGTGATGCTCTGTGAGAACATGAGAAGTGTGAAACAACTTTAAATAGGTACTTTGTACATTTATTTTCTCACAATATTAAAAAAACTAAACTGATTATTCGCATTTCAGATATTCCATTTCAGATTATAGAGGAGTATAGAAGGAGAGTTTAGACAAAAAGAACAAACTGGAAAGGACTCTTCCTCACTTAAAATGCTCACATCCCAGCACTCATCGCTTACAGAGAAGAACACATTGGGATTGGGAGATTGCCTTCAAGTTAATATGTACATGTCAAACTTTTTGCATCATTGTTAATAAGCGAGTTCATTTCAAGCACCCCACGTTGCATTCATGGGCTCAGGCTCCACTGCTTGCATACACGTTTCAAAATCAAGTGAGAAACCTCTGTGTCCATATTTCAGTTTTTTAAATGCTTAAAAAGTCTATCAACACGAGGAGCACAGTGCTCATATTATTCCTCAGATTTCGTTGATGGGAGGAAAATTAGTTTGCTGGGCATCTTGCATAGAGAACTCTCCGGGTCTTGCATCTCCTGAAAATCAACATTTCCAGAAATCTAAAAGGGGATGTAGACTTTTCTTTCTCTGGTTTTTTGCAGAGATATTTAAGTCTTTTTTCTGTTTGTCATGACAAGCAGAAAGCTTTCATGTGGGTGAAAATGTTGTACAATAAAATCCTAAATGGTTTAAAATAGCCTTCAGTCATTAAACATATAATAACAGTCTGCAGGGTCATGTTTAATGCAGGCCCATTAAGGGACATTTTCTAACAGACACATTTATCTATAAATAAAATATTAAAGAAAGATGTGAGAAATTCTGATTGTATGCCATCCTTTATCACTTTTATCATTAACAGCTCTTTCAGGACACAACACTCTTAGTAAATGTGCTAATGTTGCCTTCACTGACTCTCTGGAAGCTGCAGTGAGAGTCAAGATTAGCTTTTGCAGTTGTGTTAGTGGTGTGTAAATGTGTGGCAACGTGGGGCGGTCACACTTCGGTGCTGATGGCCCGGGTGTTGGTGTAGAAATCAGGAGGCCGGCCTCGCTGAGTGTCCCTCAGCAGGGAGCCTCGGACGGCGGGAAGCGGCATTGCCAGAGCCTGGTTGTCATAGTGCGTGGGCATGTAGGTGATGCGTTCGCCACCATTTCGCATCTCATCGGTGGTCCGGATGTAGAAGGGCGAGTCATAAGGCGAGCAGCTGGGACAGTAGCTGCGTCGCCCCCCTGTGGGTTTGGTTGGATTGTAGGATTTGGGTGGTTCTGGTGGTGACAGAGACAGTGAAGTGATGATGGATCCGTCCAGGCCAGACATACTGCAGGCGTTGCAGGCAAAGTGTTGCTGAGAAATGGAGCCGCTGTCAGATCCATTCTTCTTACAGCAGTAGTACTGCAGAGAGAAAGTCTGGTGTGTGAAAATGGGCTCATGTTTTAAGCCAAACACACAAGTCAAATGGATGGAAGCAACAAACTTTATCATTTCATTGCATATTTTCTGTTCTATCATTCACCACACAGTCAGTAAAGAGCCATTAAATCTTACTTCATAAAGAGATTTTCTCTTATATTCATTTAATAGTAAGTTCATCTAACATTTTCTTTCTTAATATGCAGGTTATTGCTTTTTATTTGGTAAATAATTTTAAAAAGTTAGAAGATAATAAGAAGTTTTGTGTAGATCTTTAAATTCAGTGTATTCTGGCTTAATTATGTCACACAGAAACATATAGTTACAGCTGGGATTGGCTTCAAGCCCCCGTGTAACCCCATGATGGATGGATGGATGGATGGATGGATGGATGGATGGATGGAAACGTGTGGTTATCTTCCTTACAGAAATAACATGGGATATAATTACATAATCATGTTATGAAAACATAATAACTTTCATAACAACAAGCAAATAATGAAAGGAGTGAGACATTAGTTATTATTAATTTGATAAGCAAAGGTTTAATTTCCTACAATTTCAATTAAAGATGTCAGTTTTTTTAGCTAAATATAAATTTATAGAGTAAAGTAAAAATAAGAAGAGTATTTCTTTCTCCTAGCATCTTTCTCTCTCTCTTGCATTTTATTTTTCCTGTCTGGCTTTTGTTGCACTGCTTAGCTGGGCTCTCTTGTCCATGTCTGCATTGATTTCCTTAATGTTCCTGACTAGGATGTTTTCATCCAGGCTTGCTTATCCCCATTATTCAAGTTTCCTGTTTCCTCTGTACCACTGACTGCCACCCCAGGCTGAACAACCAACTTTGAAACTGCTGCCTGGCTCCACGTTTCTGGGTCTTCCTCTTCCATTGCAGAGCATTCAGTTCAATTATTCAAAGTGTCTGCAAGATATTTAGCCATACGTTTCATCATATACACGGTGAAGTCGTACCTGGAGTCTACAGTAACAGAGCACAGCTATGATACACAAAAGTATCACTGTGGCCAGTATTCCTCCAGTTATGACAACGGTTCCAGCTGTCATCCGACCAGTTCTCCATCAAACTCTGGCATGGGCACAGGAAACGACAACATTAGCACCTGTTAGCTTAAACATCTGAAACCATGCGTTTCTATTATTAGCAACTTGCTAAATCTGACATATTTACAACACATTTAGTCATTAATATGCACAGGTTTATTTTAAATCAAGTTAATAAAATAAAAATAAACTAAATTAGATTTGGTTTAAAGTAAGTATAAAAACATATAAAAGTATTAAATGCTTTATTTTAGGTAGAAATTGTTTAACTACAAATGTCTACTTATATATAAATGTACCAAATTAAAACCCCTCTGCAGATAAAGATATTACAGACAAATATGAACAACTAAAATTAAAATATCAGTTTGAAATGTCAAACATCAAACCTGGTGAATTCACAGATAAAATAAATATAGCAAATATCTAAAATGTGATTAATAGCTTCTATAACAGACCTTATTGTAATTTTTTGTGTTGATATACTCACGTTCAGCAAAGTTACTTAACACCTGAAAGTAGAATAACAGGTGTTACATTTATGACTCAGATACTTAGAGAGAAAAATATGTGCATATATGCATTAGACAAACCTACATCAGAGGAGTGTTTTATTGTCGAACAAGTGAACAGTAGTGGAATGAGAGTTCAGCAGAGACGTCACCCTCCTAAGCCACGCTGATTATCTGAGGAAAGACATGACTAGGGAGGGAGGAGAGGACACAGGGGGAGTTACTGCATCTGCTTTTCTCCACAAGGTGGCAACAAGAGAACAGGAAAGTATCTCTAAGACTGGCTAATGCCTTGCAAATAAATCCGTTTCCCCTCGGAAAGCCTAAGAAGGAAAAAAGAAGTAGATTGCCATCATATTAACATGGAAACATTGACATTTGCTGAGCACATCAAAGTCTTCAAATCCTATTAAATCCAAATTGTTGGGCAAGGTTTCTCTTTTATCCACACTGAAATGCACACAAACACACACATGCAGCATCACAGGGCAGCAGCAGTAAAAGTGATTTAGTAGCAAGGGGCCCAGTTGATTGGGGTTTTATGGTGGTCTGCAGTCTGAGGCTTGTCCAGGTGAAGTGAAATCTATTACAGCAGATAAAAACATGTCCAACATGAGATTGGGTGGAGACCTGAGGCTCAGCGGGTGTAATGCAGGAAAGGGAGGCATTATGGAGGCAAGTATTTATGTACAAATGACTGGAAAAATGTATACATGCAATTATTTCACTTGTGATTAGTTTTACATTTAAACAGACTTACACATGTGTGTGTGTGTGTGTGTTGTTTTTATATGAGCAGTTATGTATTGTGATAGATGACTTCCATCACAGGTCTAAGATGGATGAGCAGTTTTAACAATACCTACAGCCGTACGGACCATCTGACCCTCCTCCAGTCAGGTCTGGATCACTGTTACCAAATGTAACATAAACAAACACATAAATAAAATACTCTTTCAGAGAAGTGGCACTTAAATCTGGACCACACTGGATTTAATCCATGAATCCAAATGTATTATATATTAAATATTTTCAGTTTCTGAGATATTTTGCATCACTTTATGGTAGAAACTTTATTCAAAACCTTGTTTATTTACCATTTGTCACAGAAAAACACAACAAATGAGAAGACTATAAAATAACCCCAATTTTCTTCAAAATTTGTTAAAGGGTAAAATAAAGATTTAAGGCAAAGCACTGCAAACTGAGAAGATTAGCAGCCTCAATCTACTGATCAGCTGACAGCTTATCATGCAAACAGACTGAAACATTTTTAAGTCAATGATGCTTTTAAAACTAACCATCATTTTATCCTTTTATTTTGAGTATGGAGGTGAAAGGATGAAGGAAAACAGCACCATAGAGAGGTAGAGTTCAGAATTATTACTGAGTTTCATCCCTGCTATAATTACTGCATAAAACAATTCAAATGATTTGGCAACATTACTGTACACAAAGAAAACAGGCAATCAATAAGAGATGCTTCTGATCCTTGGTGTAAGTGGCAAAGCATTAAAAGATGCTAGATTCTGTCACTGAAAATCAATGCATGAGCTTATAAACACAGGAATGATTGTTTGTAAGTGCAGATTGCTGTGCCAGTTAATATGCGGAGGAAATGATATGTAAACACAGAAATGCCACCATCTTCTCTGAACCAGAACTCATTTAATTAAACTGAACATGGAAACTTGTTCTAGTCAGATCGATCAATATTAGAAATGATTGTTGCGAGTCATTAATCCTGAATCCTCCAGACTACAGGGAAAGAGAACCACCCAGCTTGTTATAAGAACTCACTTTATAAGCAAACAAGACACGGAAATACTGGGCAGCAAAAATCCAATATCACAAAAGAAGAGCTCGATATTCTTGTGCAGCAACTGGGCTCCTGTTGAGAGGATGCTGCACCGCAACAAAGCCCTACAACAACGTTTTAGTGATGAATAGCTGGCATAATATTTAAGACGAGAGCATCTATCCAGTTTCTATACCTGCTATTTCCTTTGCAGAGTCATGTTCTGGTCAGGGTGTCAGTCCAACACGGTGCCATCACTAAAAACAATCTCACACTCACTTATGAGAAGTTTGAGTGGCATATTAAGATTACACACACGTCTTTGGACAAGATCTGGCCAATAAATTCAGACTGATATTCAGAACCAATAATGAATGTTATTATAGTCATCAATTGTTTCAGATGTTTGGAATTTTAACATTTTGGAAACATGAAATAAATGACTAATTA
>JBAMIG010000015.1:5119422-5141701 GCA_037177335.1 Kiunga ballochi
AAACTCTTTAAATAAACTTATTTCACAATTTAAAAAATAAACATTATATTATAAAAATATTTTTAACAAAAAGATTTATTTTGGAAAACTGCTGAGACCAAATCTAACTGGAATACCAGGCAGGAGCCCTGTTAGGTAACTGGAAGTCCTGGATTCTTCACCACTGGGAATTATTAGCACTCTGGATTCTTTAGCTGTAAAATCTAAAAAGAGCCCCAATATAGCACAGTGATTTGACTAATTAAAAAAAACTACTTTAGTTAATTTTTCACCATGTAAAATATTTTTTTTTATGTTTTTATGTTAAGAAATCTTTGTAAAAGAAAATAATTTTCATTTACAATCATTGACATGCATTCTTGATATTATTGGTGTATGATTGCTGGACTGGTTTGAGTCCCTTTTCTTTCTACATTAGCATCCTTGCATGTTTATGTTGGCCAGACAGACTAACAGGAAGTCTGTCAGCTTAATTTATTACTTCACTGTTTTTTTTTTTTATCTATTTTCCCAGAGATAACAGTGAGTTGGTTTCTGGGTGACGGCCATTTTAACATCAGTGTTTCGAACATGTTTTGTTAACTGAAGATGTAAGCTCTGAACAACCCCACAGTTGCTCTTAAATATTTGATTAATACACACATATTTACAGTTTAAGCTCTTTAATTAAAAGCCAAATTTAAAGACTGCGAGCCAAAACTACTGTCAAACTGTCCACAGAAGAGAAGAAAGGGGGACTGTGCTTCTCCCACAGGATGTGATATGAACCACTACACTGGCACCAAACCCATAAACCATGTTTCTGTCAGAAAGTACACTCCTTTCAATTATTTTTAGAGACCAAATGGGATGGAGCTGACAGATTCCTCTTAAAACCATTCATCATAATGCTTCTCCGCCTCATGCAATCACAGACTGGGCACACCAAACTATTTTTCATAATTAATGCCAGCACAGCGAATTATCCCCCAAAGAGGGAATGAAAAAAGTCAATGTTGTCACCGCATCCTCCTTAAGTCTGACACACGTGCACAAAACAATACAGATTTGTTTTTATCTCCTGTTTACACGTTGCTTTGCAAGCACTTTGAGACAAACTCGCTGCTTAGATTCATTTTAGTTCAGTTTCCATTATAAATGATCCATGTCAACACACACTCTACGCTGTTACACACACACACACACAAGCCATTTCAAGCAGAATAAAAGCTGGGTCAGTTACTACTGGGTCCAGATTAGAGAGGCCCTCAAACCCAACACTCACTGCCTGAGGAGCCCCGAACACTGATAAGACTCTCACACACACACACACACACAGCAACACACAGAGTAGCCAGATATGTACTCACGCTTTGCAGCATAAATCAGAGCCTCCTTATAAAACATCCATTAGAGTTGACAGTAGAGTTTTCTATGTATTCATCAAGTCAGTGTGCAAAAAACATGAGCAATTCATTTACTAAGTAACACCGCTCAAGCTCAACGCTCACTACAAACATCTAATCCAATTATAGCTGACACTGCAGCGTGATACATGTAAAGCCTAATTAAATTCCTCTTCATTTAAAGAAGCCAGGCTGTGTGAAGCAGTTTGCAGTGCTGTGCAAACATAGTGCAGGCAGAATGATGCAGCTCAAGTTTTCAGGGATACAATGACTGAGACGCCTGTGAAAATCATCAAAGCAAACCTGCTATTTAAACTCTCCCTGTGTGTCCATATATATATATATATATATATATATATATATATACACACACACACACACACACAAGTGTAAACCGTATCAGCCTAGCTGATGGTGCAGCTTATAAATCTTTCACACTCTACTGGAGTCCCTGATGATGTGCAATCAATAAAGTATGTAAAAGAAGCCAATATGTGATGATTTTTCCTCATTACTCTGTGTGAGAGTACAATCATCCAATCCATAGGAACATAAAACAAGAGAAAACATCAACATGATGATATTGGAGGGGATTCTGACCGATGTAACTACCTCCATATTTAGATGTGTTGCTTATTGCACAGAAGCATGATCTTTACATGTGAGATGTTATTGTTATAATTGTACTTTAAATGAACTTTCAAACATGTTAAAAATCCCAAATGTGATTATGGAGATCTACTTTTGCAACATCAGTTTGCAGAAGAAAGAAAAGAGCATGTAGATCAGCAGAATAAACAACAATATAACGTTCCAGTTATATCCTGTGAGATAACATGTTAAATTATTACACTCAGCTCATCTTTTAAATGATTTTTTTCTTATTTTTTTATTCCCAGAGTTACCAACATCTTTGCATTTCCGCTCCAAATCCCACAACCAGGCAATAATTCATGGACTGTTTCAACGGACATCTGCCATATAGCCATCCAAAGTCTGCTGCTGTAGAAAAACAAGTCACACATCCAAACAGGATTCATGGACACAACTGAAATGTAATTAGTTTAATCCTGTTATCTGGCATTCCAAAAGCTTTCCTCTATCTGTTTCCTCTGTAGCCTTGCAGCCTGGCATTTTGCTTATGTGCACTCTGTCTAAGTAAATGCATGTTTGTGCACATGTGGGTGTAAAATCAACACAAATGTGGGCAGGAAGTGGAATGATTATTCACAGTTAAAACAGAATTCACAGTAAAATGTACATAGGAATCAAAGACTATGAGTTTATTGCACTAGGAAATGTAACATAATGGGAATTAAATCATGCTGAGGTGAAAAGTTCAAATACTTGCTGCAGAAACTTTACAATATAAATGTAAAAGAACGACAGTGCCTTAAATCGATATTACATCATGATTTATGCTAATTAGTGCTGAGCATAACTTGGGAATTAAAATTTGCAAGCTAACTTTTATAATAATCCAGCTAATATATGTAAGTATCTTAAATGATGTGCTGGAAGAACAATCCCAAAATGCACCCAGACAGTAGACCTCATTATCTGAGGAGCTAATCAGATGTTTGCTTTTAACTAAATTGATTATATAAAATAGTCTTCCTATTGATGAGCGGATTGACTTCCTGGGTGTAAACGCTTGCACATTACCCTAAAACCCTTCATGTAAAGAGGCATCCGGAAGAGTTCAACCAGCTGATGTCACAGCTTTATTTTTCAGCTCTTGCAGCCCAAAAGGCAAAGATTGATGCCAGTCAATGTTTTTGTCCAATTACTTGATTTCACTGTGGGTCATTTTGGAGCAAAGGATGCAAGAATATAAAGAACCACTCCTCAGAATGATGCTCTTGGCCCTGTGAATGAACATGATAGAAAAAAAGACAGTGAGATGCTTCATCTCTGTATAGATGGATGGAAATGAAACAGAAAGTTGAGATAGTTTTTCTAAATGTAATGTGAGCCATGTTCATGCTTCTTGTAGGTTTATAACTGGGGAATATTAAATGCTTCTATGTAGCGCTTGCCAGCTGATTCAGCCTTTCACTGGCTGTGACTCAAAATGCAGTCAATACCTTTTTACACAGGATGAATGAAAAATGTTTAATAGCCTATCTGTAATTTTATAAATACATCAAATACAATTTTTTCATACAAGAATAACTCCAGATATCCCTGCCGGCATTAATTCTTCTGTCTGATTAAATGTTCTCTAAGCTTCAGTTCAGTTACATCAAAATTATTTAGCAAATGCTTTTATTGTGATTGATGACAACTTAAATCCTGCTGTTTCTGCACCCTGGTTTTCCAATAATTTCTTTATAAAAAACATTTTTGAACATTTTTTGGCTGCTCTAGTTGCAGTTCCTATTAGTTCCCCATGCAACTGTTTGCATGTGGTATTCAGTTATGATAACATGTTTGGAGACATGAGGAAGCGTGTGCATGCATGGGGAGGGGAAAACATTCAGTATCTGCCATCTCCAAGCTCTCAACCAGAAATGATTCTGATATGCAAATAAATACTCAGCAATTTCTCCAAAAACAACTGAACATATGGTAAATAGTCTCTGTATGTGCAAATAAAAGATTACATGTTGCAATGCAAAGAAAAGGAAAAATCTGGACACTGCTGCCTCCTTGTGCAGGAAATCTGTAGCACTGTAGCTTTTAACTGATCTTGTTTTTAATTTATTTATAGTTTTTGCTATGTTTCATAGTCTTTTATGCTTCTTTACACCATCTGTAATGCTTTTCATGTTTTATGTAAAGCACTTTAAAGTTGTATATGAAAGATGCTGCACAAATAAACCTGCCTTGCCTTACCTTACCTTGCCTTCTCTGAGTTCAGACACAGCTAATGGACTGAGAAGAAGTGAAAAACTGTTCTAAAATCTTTTTTTGGAAACCTTTGTGTTCTCAAACCTACAGAGAGAACCATGGGTGCATAAGTTCACATGCAGTAATGTGACCGCATTAGAGGGTATAAGCGCCATTGCATCCGCAGAACAAACATGTTGACATTTCACAATATGCACTCAGAAAATGTACAACTGCTGTGATAACCTTTTGCTGTTCCCTGCACAGACAAAGCTTGAGTTTCAATTTGTCAGCATGTTTCACTGCTCCAACGTTATGAAACATCTCACTGGTGTTTTCATTACCCACAATGCTTATGAGGAGAAAGAACAGGATGGTTGGAGACACTAATTCATGGGCTTTTGTCACACTTTCATGCAGAAGATTTCTATGATCTAAACACTGTTTGTTGTTATAATTCCCTTCCATCTGCATTTTCTCCCTGGAAGATTCATAAAATATTTTTTATTGTAATGTTACACTGTGTTTTCTCACTCTCAGCTTTATGCAATAAAGTCCCACAGATTAACACATTTAAAAAAAAAAAAAAAAAAAAAAATATATATATATATATATATATTATATATATATATATATATATATGTACATCTGTGAAGTCCCCACTAAAGCAGAATGACACCATATGGGTTGTTCCTTCCAGGAGTTAACCATTACCACTGCAGATCTTTTTTTCCTTCTAACTCATCCACTATTATCCTCCTTGGTCTTCCTCTAAGCATCTTCTCTAGGTGTCCCAGCTTCAGCATCCTTCTGCCAATTAATTCATTAACTCCCGTCTGCACGTCCAAACCATTTTAGTCTGGTCGCTCTGACTTTGTCTTCAAACCTCCTAATGTGTGCCGTATCTCTGATGAACTCCTTTCTATCTACTGATGTCAAAATAAATCAAACTTGCAACAGTTGTGTTTGTGCGTAACTGCTTCACATTTTTACAGGGGTTTTATTATAGCTACTTAGCTACCCCTGATGTTTCCAAGCCTCTCATGCGGCCGCTCTGCAGGACCTCTTTGCAGACACCAGGCAGAGGACAGCTGTAGAAGCTGTAGTACGTCCATTCAGCTGGTCAGCACGTCAGTCTCATAAAACAAAATGAGACAATCAGATTCCATTTTTAACGTAAATTTACATAAATATTACGCAGTTCATGGGAAAGGATGAGATATGGACAGCATGAGGAAGGCTGATTTACTCCAGAGTAAGAATGGCAGCAGATGTTAGGGTTCAGTGTTATCTTTGTATTCCCATTAAAAATTAAGCATCAGAGATTGCCTCAGGTTTAGAGGAAATATATTACACTAATGACATCGCTGTTACATAAGTATAACAGCTGATTATAAAGCTCCTTCTTTTAGTGACAAATTCTAATTTTGAGTCACTTTGACTTCACTTTGCAGTTTTCTGGATATTTATCTATTTTTCAGAAGTTTAATGTGAGAATTCATTCAGAAATAACCCACAAATTCAATAAACTGTCATGAAAAATCTTTACCCTGTAAATAGCCGACTAAAAAGACCTTTTCACGCAGCGCTGGCAGAAGTCCAGTAAGACAGGTCGCTTCCTTCTTTTACAGTTGTGATGATCAGTTTGTAGACCAGTGGTGCCCGAATCCACTCCTCCAGACTTTCAGATTCACTTTAATCTCGTCCTCATCTTTCCCATCACCACCTCTTCATCTCTGAGGTGTCTGAGCTACCAATGCACCCAGTATAGAACCCATTCACTACCATCAGTAATTAAACCAGTTTAAATCCTAGCTTACACTTAAAGCTTCGTCTGAGTCAAATCAACAAATTTGATGTGTTTATTTTGTGTTCAAAAGAAATGTGATTTAGGATAGAAGACAACAAAGTGACTTTAATAAGCAACATTACATTTAAATGTAAGAAAAAGGTTGTAAATTGCAGGTTTTATCATCATTCATTATCTTATTTAATCTTACACCAATATCTCACATGAACAGTAAATAGGACGAATAAACTTGAAAAAGAGGGTCCATTAAAGTTCCTAGTGTCTACAATTACTATAGCTAATGTAGTTTCTTTTTGCATCAGAAACTCAGTTGTAATTTACACTTACATGACATCTCCCTGGTAATCTGCCGCCTGGACGATCAGATTAACAATTGTGCACAAAAGCTAATACTTAATTTGTGCTTCGCTACAACTGGTTACTTCCACATATAATGTCCTCTCTGTACAGGTAATATAGGTGTTTCTAGTGAGACAAATTAAATTTAAAATGCTCCCATACCACTAAATCTGATTTGTAAAATTTGTCATAATCTGAGATTAATCTCAGATTCAGGACATTTCCCAGAAACAGCTGTCAGCTCAGACTCTGCGCTAACGTCCAGTAAAACCAGTCATAACTGATCCATTAACAAAACTGATTATTTTAAATCT
The DNA here is from genome assembly GCA_037177335.1 of Kiunga ballochi. Taxonomy (NCBI): domain Eukaryota; kingdom Metazoa; phylum Chordata; class Actinopteri; order Atheriniformes; family Pseudomugilidae; genus Kiunga; species Kiunga ballochi. The sequence continues at coordinate 5,126,103 of JBAMIG010000015.1, forward strand.
TAAAAATTGTGTTTATCTTGTATCATATATTTTTTATCTGTGTTACTTGCTGCATTCTGAATAATAAGTAAAAAATAAATAATTAAAGCAATACTCAATATTCCCACCAGATCTGTCACTGCTGGAAAATCACTCACATCCTGTTTTGATGCCATTTTTATCACTCAAACTACTCAAACTCCACTATCAAGTCATGCAGGTCATTTTTTACAGGTTTTATCCTCCCTACGAAGGATTATATTCATTTCCCAAGGCGAGCATCTTATAGGGTTGGTAAATGTCGGAGTGCCTGACTGTGTGCACACGTTTGTCATCCTGATAGCGTCTGGAAGTGCATATGTGTGTTTTTGATGAGTCACCACAGACAGAGCAGCCAGCAGCAACAACACAGCTACGTTAGCAGATAACAGTGTTTTTTTTTCTTCCACGAGCCTCCAGCTCTGCCAGCAAGACTTCCTCTCTGTGGCCTCATCTTCACCCACTTCAGAGCTTTGTTCACATCAGCGCGCCACGGGGCGCGCACTGAGTCTTACCAAGTGTGCTCCCAACCTGCCAAACAGTTAGTGAACGTCAATCTCACTTTTTGGTTTTAATCTTTAACCGTCTTCAAAGCTTTTAAATCAGAGTTGTATGAAGAGTCATGTTGAACGAAAATATGTATAAATGAGTTCCTTCATCTTCATCATGCCCTCATCAGTAATAAGTAATACAAAGAAACATTTAGATATAATAAGGAAAGGTTTCAAATGTTAATGCACTAAATTTATATTGTACTTTTGCACTTCAGGTGACTTTCACATACACACTCATACAGCACGTCTGAGAAGTTAGTTAGTACACACACATTCACACACACTGGAGGTAATGTGGGCTTCAGTATCCTGCTCAAGGATACGTCGATGTGTGGTCTAGGGGAGCTGTAATCGAGCACAATCGTTTGAATTGACAGATGACCGTTTCCCCCGAGCCACAGCCGCTCCTGAATTGTCTTTTGTGGATTGTGGTAAATGAACTGAGTAAAAGACTGTCAGCATGAGTGGACACTTCTGTTAAATAGAAAGGACAGCGGCACACAGACTACAGCTATCCGGTTACGGTTAGGCCTTCATTGTGGTTACTGTCTGCACAAACCTCTGATTCTGCTTTAAAACACATGAATATACACACACACACACACACATATATATATATATATATATGTGTGTGTGTGTGTGTGTGTGTGTGTGCCCAGAATATTGTTTAGATCTTAAAAACCATTTCTGCTGAATAATTGAAGCTAATGATAAAAAATGTGCATACATGATAAAATATATAGAGTGCAGCTCGCTCATTAAGTCAGATGAAGCGATGAAATTTCAGAAAAGAGAAAAACTGCATATTTAAGACGACATGAAGCAAGAAAGACTGAGAGGTGATCTGATAAAGTAGCGTTTGATCACTGCAGAAACATCTGAGGTGCCATGTTGGCCTGACATTAACACTAAGCTAATGCATCTTCTTGCAGGATGAAATAACGACAATGTCTTCGATTGCAGAAATATAATTGAAAGCTTGTGTTTTTGGTGATGGCATTCCCATAAAGCTAAAGTGAAAGGTAACTATGAGGACAGGTGACATTTTAGAAACATAAGAATAAGGAATAATTGTATCACTGAGGTGAAAGGATCCAGGCCTGACTGTAATGCTTCGCTACCCCAACAGTGATTTTGTTGTTAATTTAGGAAACTTTTCAAATCTTTTCTATAACTTACATTGTTTTGCAGAAGAGTATAGAAAAGTGAATTAAGAAAACAAGAACATTTCTCTTCACAGGCCTGTCTGCCAGTAATCTGTGCAGTAAGTGTGAAAACAACAAGCTGCAAGAAGCTGGCAGAGTTTTTTTTTCCATATGCAGATTGTTGTTCTTGTACCTCCCCAGCCCACTCTAACTTCAATATAATGCTTTCGCTATTTAATGCAAACCACAGGTGAAAATCCAGAGCCATTAAATTGGAATTTGGATCATCTTTATTTTAATAACAACCAACAAATGCATGCAGACAAACAAATGCAGTATTTTAACACATTCATTAACACAAGCAGGTTTCAGTTTCACCTAAAGCTGTTTTGAATAGCTATAAAAAAAAGAGCTCAGAATGAAACATGAAACACCAGTGATGTGAAAGAAGCAAACTGGACCGCGTAATGATGCCACACTGTGATGGATACATTATACAAGCCTTGGGAAAGAGGACAAAACAGAATTGGGAATTCCTTTTTTATATCTGTGAATATCTGAGATTTTAAATCACGTGTGGAAAAACTGTCAGTCATGTGAGTTTGCCTTACAAGACCAGTTTAACCAGTTTCAGTCTTGCAGGGTCACAGGTGACCCATAAAAACTGCATCTGTGTAATAATGTGAACCAAACAGGCTTAGTGGACAAACAAGTCTTTTGCACACAAGTAGAAAGTTTTATTGTTTTTTTTATTATTATTACTATTAATATTATTTACCTTTTCTTTTAAACTTTTTCATTTACTTGTCAAAACCATTAAAAGAAACCTGGCAAATGTTCTTTATAGTGTTTGTGTTTAAACAAATGGCTGTATACTTTTGTCCATTTGTTCGCTCAAATAGTCCTGAATTTCACAGTTTAAGAGGTTTTATCACCAGAGACTTTTAAAATTTTGCTTATTTTCTTAGTTTAATTAATTCCCTCTTCATCCCATGCTTTAATCACCAATCCCATTCACTCTCATACAATCACATTTCATGAAAATGCTGATTTCTCAAGATCCAAATGAGTGTTAATGTGCAATAAAGAAGAGAAACGATTACTTAAAAGGAGCAGAAAAAGTTTTACAGAATGAGCAGCAGAAACAAATGTAAAAATATTTAAGCAAATGAACTGAATCCAACTTCACGACAACGTTTTAGTACAAAATATTATGTAAATTGCTGTACGATATGGAAAAAAGGAAAAGACATGTCAACCTAAATATCATTTTGGTGCAAACGATCTGTAGCAATCTGTGTGACCTCACTGATTTTAAATAAACCCCTAAAATAAGCTGGTCTGACCAGCTGATGCTGGCAGCCTGAGCCACTATTGCTGCACTGCAGCTTGGACACGGCTCACCTTTAATGTGCCACTACACTGCACTCAACTCGCAACTAAATAAAAACCAATCCAGCTACTACAGAAAATAAAAAAAAACACAGAAGGATTTATGAATTATTCAAGCACTACCTCTAAAACACTAAAACACTTTTCCTTTTTCAAGTCAGCTTGAGATTCTCCTCACCCCATACCAACACACACACATTCATACAATATAGCCTACACACCAACAGCATGGCTGAGAAACACTCTTTAGTGCATGTTGTCCCAGAAAGTCCACTGAGTGGAGTGTCAGCAGAGGTAAGACTTTACAACCAAAGCTAGCAGAGCAGTCTTCCTCCATGACAGATAAGCCTCCCATTTTTAAAATGCCTCATTGAAATTCTTCACACAGCTAAGATGATTTGAGACTGACATGACGTTGGCACTCTCTTTCAGCTTTGCTTTAATTGCAGTTTGCATAATGTCACATTTAAAGCCTACAAACCCTCAGATGTTTAACTTATGTGGACATGATGCAAGCACTCTTGCTTAACAATAAAGCTCAACTTGTGCTTAACTGGAGGAATTCATTTAGACCAGTCTGCTTTAGTCTGTATGAGTCTCTTATTTGGTAATTAATGCATGGGCGAATATCTCTGAGTGGGCAACCTATTTCATTGCAACTGATGCAACGAGTAGCTTCTCGTTTCCTAAATAGTCATATTGGCAGGCACATCCCGCGGTCGTGGAAATGATGTCATCAATCGGAAAACATAACATTCAGAAACTACTAAAACTGTGTGAAGAACTATTTACTGCATTACTAAAGCTAGAAGAATGGAAACTGTAGAGCGGGGGTAGGGAACCCTGGTCCTTGAGAGCCGTATTTCCTGCAGATTTTCCATGTATCCTTGGCCCAGCACACCTGAATCAAATCAAATGGATCCAGGAGCTTATCAAACTTTGACTCATTCACTTGAATCAGGTGTGTTGGGCCAGAGATAGATGGAAAACCTGCAGGAAATATGGCTCTTGAGGACCAGGGTCCTCTACCCCTGTCTTAGAGGAAGAATCATGATAAGAAAAGCCTCAATGTGGGTCATTGGCATGTGGGTGATTGGCTACCTGCTGCCCTGCAGAAGGCAGGAAGCTTTCTGGTCTCTGATTGGACAGTGAAATATCAAACTGTCCAATCAGAGACCAGAAAGCTTCCTGAGACGTGTAAAGATCTGTAGATTTTTTTGCTTTTCACATGTGAACCGATTTTTGCAAAAGCATTCTAGTTTTCAAGCCCTTTTTTTAACAACCATGCAAAACCTTTAACAAGCATTCACAAACTTAATTTATTTGCCAGACTTTTTTTAAACGGTGACTCTATTATTTGAGGATGCTGCAGTTCCTCAGGTTCAGCAACAGCAGAACATGTAGCCTATATGCACATGTTATGTGAATGATGTCAGCTGAATATACTGAATCTGCAGGTTAAAGTCCAAGATGACTGTAATGTCAGAATTCATAAGGCACACATAGTGAAAGAAGTTCAGGGAGGATGAGAAATCATTTGACCCCAGAATCCAGACCTGAATGTTATGGGGAATCTTTAGGATGTGCTGAAGAAGGCTTTGTGAATCAGTCAGAAAATGTCGAAGGGAAATGTTTCCATGGGAAAATGTACGTTTTTCTTGTGTAGAAGACAAGTTTACATCTGCAGGCTGAGTGTTTTGTGTCCAATTTGCTGCCTCTGTTACATAAAATCTCAAGTTGTGGAAGTCAGCTTGTCGGGCAGGTTTGAAAAGCTTTCATCAGTCTGCACGAATACTCGCACAAACATCTGTTCCTCAACTCCCAAAAGTGACAGTGTCAGAGCTAATAAGGTCGTTTAGACGGATACTTCTCTGAATGAACAAGTCTTCATTAAAGATTTAGTTCTTCAGCCAAAGAACCAATTACAAAATCATATAGTACAGACAAGCCAAGCTAGCAGCTAGCTATAGTTTCCATCAGTGTTTCAAAGTGTTGGCGCATCACACCATTACACAACCTGTGTATTGAACACATATTTGTCTGTTGATGCTGCTTTTGCTGTGACAGGCCTGACTGCAGACTCCTCTGGGAAATCAGCCCACTTCCTGTTGTACCACAGTCACTGGAGGAGCTGCGGGTGGACGGGGGTGCAGAAGACAGGAGGATGCACAAAGGCTGCTTCGGTTATTTAGTCAGGCTGTATTTTCCTGCCTTCCTGATTGAGAAATGGGTCATAGTAGAACAGCTCCTACTGCAACTGTGTCTGGGATCAAGATTGTTTCTTTCACATGTGCAAAAGACATGAAAAAAGTTTCTTTTTGTAATCCAGATGAGAAAAGCTTTGGTTTGCATTTTGCTGGATTTTTATTTATTTGGACGACATAGGAGACTTATGCATTTTTTTTCTCATCAGCTTCATTTGTTCACATCTGTTTTTACTCTTTTTTTCATTTCAGGCCTGCAAAGATTCTAAATAGCTATAACAAAAGAGATAACAGGAAACAATTAATGAGAATTTAATGCATAAGACGTACACACAAAAGCCTGGCTTAGAGAGCAAAGATGGACGGAAGATTTTTTGTTGTTGTTGTTTTTTTGCAAAATCATTAAAATGTCTAAAAACATTTTACATTTACAGTTATTTATTTATTATTTATTTATTTATTTACATTTACATATATCTCTCTCGCTCTTGTGCATATTATGTAACAACATAATTTGGAGAAATGCTGAAGTATTTGATCATATTTTAAGCTGTGGTGATCCACTACCTGCTTTTAACCCCAACAGTAGTGGTCAGTTAAATCTCCAACCCCAGCAGTTTTTGCACTTTCATGTCTAAACAGCCCAGTTAAATCTGTGTGCAATACTTTTAAACATCTGCCTTAAGCTGCTTCATCCAGAAATGAGAAAAGCTGTTCAATCACAGCAGCAGCGACATGGCACAACCCAAGATTCATCCCCTGCTGGGACGCCTCACTGTCACTTCATACTCTGTAAAGCAGGCAAAGGATGCAGTATTCCTTGTTTTACTAAATCTCCCTTTTAAATGTAAATAAGTAGCTCTAATTAAATAAAACGCACAATCTGAAAATGTGTTTCAAATAAACAGTCCTGCTTTCATCCAACACCACATACCTGATTTAGTTACATGGTCCGACAGTATGTCTCTTGCTAATCCCTTGGAGCCAAATCACATAAAAAGCCACCAGTACCTTTCAGGCAGCAGCAGGACAGAGAAGTGGTGTGCACGAGACTGCAGCGGAACTTCTCCAAAAAACGAGCCAGAGTCAGGAGCGCACCACGATGCCAGAGGGGATAAAAACAAACACAGCCAGCAAACAAGGGGTCAGACAGACGGCTGTGGAGACGACCAGAACCAGAGGAGCACAGTCACGCTGCGGTAACCGATGCAAAAACAAACAGGGAACGGGACCAGGACCCGTTCGGGACGAGCGACTTTTACGCGCAGCAAAAACGGTTTCGCCTCCACACGCGGTGGCAATCTTCCCACCACAACGAGGAGCTAACAGGAACACAAGGAAGCCTCAAATCACTTGAATTCAGAAGGACACATCCAACAAGTGAGGGATGGAGAAGCGAGATGACGGAGCCCAAAACGGGGCGGACTGGGAGGAGGAGGAGGAGGAGGAAGAGGAGGAGGAGGAGAGCCGCCGCGCGTCACACACAAGCTCCCTGGCTAAAGAGGTGTTACGCTCCATTTCAGGAGCAAAATGTAAAAATGCTTACTGGACATGTGTGAATATTACTGTCCTTAGGAGATCATAACAGTGAGATTTACACAATTATGGGAAATGGACAGTTGCGCAACACTTTTAGATCATAATGATTAAATACCAGAAAGCTTAATAAAATAACACCACAAAGAACAAAAAGGTTCTTCTGCATCATCACACCCAAACATTATTTGACAAAATATTCCAAGAGAGCAACAAGTGAACTGTTATTAATGTACTGCATCTGAAACACACTTTCAGTTCCATGCTGTTTGTTTAAGAATAGTGAAAATATTACCCTGATGTTTGGTTCAGGATGTTCCCATTAAGGCAGGGGGCTGGGTAATGTGGTTGTCTGCTTGGCACAAACTGAAATAATGCTACAGTAAAACCCCCCAAACACAGGCCTCTGAGCTGCTGTAATTGATTTGCCCTCAATCACTGCTCCCTTAATCAACTTACTGTTCCAACCGAGTCAACGCAAATATCAATAGAGAGAAAGAAGGTCTGGCTGACTAAACAGGGCTGTGCTGCAAACACTCAGATTTATGCAAGTGCATCCCAGATCCAACAGGGAAGACAAGCCGTGTGGAAGTCATGAAGTTTATGGGGCTCATAGCATGCTGCAGGGTTAGGAAGGATTCAACAAAATGAAGCTGGAGGAATAATCTTGCAAAAAAAAAAAAAGCTTAAAAAATGAGCGCTTACAGCCAGTTTTAACAAATGATACCTTTATGGACTTAAAAGTGTTAATGTGGTTTATTTAGCTAAATCCTTCAAATGTCAATCTTTGACTTTCTTAATGCTGAATCTTGGACTGCTGAACAATTAGTCTATTTTATGTCAAATTATACATAAAAGTTCAAAGTTAAAGGTGCTACATGTTATCAAATCAGAGGTCAATAAAAATAAATTGATTCGTCATTAAAACTGTGATTCAGTTGCCGTATAAAAAAACAGTTTGTTTTTTACGGCCTCAGAATGAGACATTTATGTCTACCTGCTGTGGATCCACATACACAGCAGCTGCCATGTTTGTGTCACCATTTGTATTACGGACAAACAACTCAGTATGAAGAATCTCAGCTTCAAAACTGTAGAACTAGCTTTGTACACTGCATCGTTTGAGATAAGTGCATCACTAATATGCACTTGTATGTACTGGTATGCATACATGCATGCATACTAGTTTGAAATAAATGCATTTGGGATGAGTAATGCACCAAATACACAGTATTGAAGTAGTTACCTGTTTAAGGACATTTTAGACTGTGAACAACCTCCTTCCATTCACATCGGAGTAAGCTGGTGCTGCAGAACAGCTGTCTTAAGGACAAAGTGTGACTTATGTCTATCAGTGTTATTTGTTAATCAAACATGGTACAAAAGTCATGAATGAACTAAATCTTCATATTCTGTTTTTTTGTTATATTTAATTCACAGTTTTCAGGAACATATTTATGTTTACTGTAATTAAATTAATTCTAATTTAAAATTGCAAAGAAAAACAACATGTGTCCATTTTGTCCTGATTTATCTGCTTCGACACGTACAGCTGTTCAAATGTCACTTTTGTTTATTGCTACTGGGGTTTCTCCATCGCAGCTATTACAGCTTCAAGCATAACTCTGTTTGCCTAAACATGTTTTTTAAGAACACTGCTTCAGAAAACTTTCCAGACAAACAGTTTCTGAAATATCCCCATAGTCTTGTCTCTGACAGACAGGTTGGAAATGCTCCCGTAAACATTTTGGTGCATGCAGCCCAGATGAAGCTGCAGGGAGATCAGGCTGCACAGATCTGTTCTTGATCTGCATTCACTCAGCTGGAAAACAGCTTTCACTGCAGAGTCATTTCACCATTAGTTGCCCAAGATACACACAAGTGTGGGTTGTTTTTTAGAGTTAAAACACATCTGGTGCAAATATTAAATCAGCTGTAAAAATCAAATATTTCAAGACAAATTTTTTGTTTTTTAAATTTAAGGTTATATTTTTCTTATGTCCCTCAGTTCATCAGCAAATGTCTATATTTGTAGTAGTTTTGCTACTGACATATTTCTGTTGGAGTCTGTCTCATTGTTTCACTTTGTCGTTCCTACATTTCCAGCATAATACATCTCGACACTATACTATATCCAGTTGATCCAATTAAAATCTATCTCTGACAGTCAGTCGGATACAAGAAGGGCGTTCCCATGGAGCCTTTTTAATCTGAACAAAAGGAGTTAACATGATGTTGGTACATCAGTCGACGCCACATCACATATTAATTAATCCTATCACACATGATAAATAAAAAATTCCACATTTATAAAAATTCTTGTAAAATTTCCAAGTTAATGAGTATTATAAGCAATAATTTGCTATATATATATATATGGATTTTAGTCTCACAGGAACTGTTTCATGAATCACAGACGTTTCTGCGTCCACACACTGAAGGTAACTAATAAATCATTATTCCAGAAAGTCACAAAGCCACAGGATGTAAGAGGTTTGTGATTCACACGATAAAGGATACCAGTTTCATACGAGCTTTGTTGAACATTATCAGGGTTATGAGGGTTCAGGCTGACGAGCTCAACATGGTTCAGTTGCATTTGGCTGCATCCCTATGGTAACATAACAAGCAAGAGGTCACTCTATGTGTGTTTTCTTGGGAGTGTGTGTGTATGAGGCAACAACGCTAATGCTATTTTCTGCTACGGCTTGATGCTTATCTGAACCTGCACATCCCCATTGTTTTGGAGCAGACACTGATATCTGTTACAGTGACACTAAAACAGAAGCAAATGAGTTTGCATTGAGATTTACCATAATTTATTCTGTCATAAATCATTCTTTAAAGTAGAGCTGCATTATTTGCTCTTCTTTTTATTGTTGAAGAGTGGTTTGTTTACTAGTCAGTAATATAAAGTACCAATCAGACAAAGGTCACATTTTTCATTAACATGGAGCCACTCACACATGGAATCCAGAAGTATGGTGGATGATTCATGGTTGTTTTTCAGTCACTGGTTTTGAGCTGCTTGCATGTACAATGAATTCCCAAAGTCACTATTGTTAGTGTGTCTGTGCTTCTGAGTGATGCAGATGATTTTTTAACACTAACCTGACATGAACGCTTTAAAACAACAAAGTAGTGATCCCAAACCTTTAGTGCATATTAGTCTAAGTTACCAAAATGCTAGTTTAGTCCTCATTATTTGGATAAAGTTGGCTGACCTGTGCACTTTAAATGACTTATTTTATAGAACAACTAAGATTTAAAATTTTGCCACCAGGAGTCACTTTAGGGTTAAAAAAACCCCACAATACTAAAAATACATTAATAGAAAATCTCTGTTAGAGAAGCTATGAAACGTTTTGCTAAAGACACTATGCGTGTTTTGCAGGTTTTCTTAGTGGCATGGACTCTATTGAGGGCTAATTTAGCATTGCTTCCATTTTTTTCCATAGACCAAGACAAAATAATCATTACAATCAGGCTTACCTGCCTCAAGTCAATTCCAGTTTTCCTGAATTTATGCTGCGAGAGCATCTTCTAAATATTAAGATGTTCCAGCAGATTCTAAGCAGCATATCATGATCATACTTCTGTAACACAGGCTTTTGGAACAGTTATGAATGTTTTAGGAAAAAAAACCCCCACTTTAAATACTTTATTAATGAAATGCAGATTTGTTTGTAACAATTGGTTTAAAAAGTGTGAAGGATCATTGGATGAATCATTATAAAATAAATCAGCAGAAATTACACCTGATCTTGTTTGAGTCAGTTCTATGAAGAACTAGCGACAATGCAAGATGTTTGAGATTTCTTTTAAATCCAGGGTTTTATGTCTGCAACAGCACAAAAAGCATTCAGCTTTTGCAGGTTGTTTTCTTCCACAGCTCGGTGACCTTTGACACCACTTATTTTGCACATTTACAGTTATGGAAGAGAAAGAAATGGGGTCACTATGCTGGTAAAGTGTAAGTGAAGGCAAAGTGTTGCAGCAGTTAAAGACGTTTCACTGTGGTTCTGTTCCAGATGTCAGCTATATGAAAGGATTTAAGCCTGTTCATCCCAGATATGCTATATAGCTGGCTGTCTTTTGTTGAACAAATCCAGCCAAATGCACCAGTGGGACAGAAAGCAGAAGAGTTTAACTACAGGACAGAAACCAGCAGTATGCAGAGGACAAACACTCCATACAGAAGCACTCATAAATACTATATATATATATATATATATATATATATATATATATATAAATATGCATGTTTATATTATTCTTTATATTGCTATTGTGTGATTGCATCCTTCTTCAGTGTTTGTTAAAATAGAAAAGCATACAAGTAAGGCAAAATGGAGCTAAGAAAAGATGATGGAGAAAAGCCAAAAAGAGGTGAAGAGAGACTGAGGGACAAACAACAGCGGTGATGTTGCTCATTGTCTCTGCTGTCTTTGAGGGGAACAGTTTGATGCATTGCACTTCTGGACCAAGGACAATTGGGCGAATGCATACAGACCAGCATATCTGCATATCTATTATTTGTGGCCGCCATAAATTTAGCTTAATGGTACTGCCGGAGTCTGCCATAGCATATTAACTGAGCTTTGAGCCCAGCTGGAGCTGGTTACCGCTGGCAAATAAGAGCGGTACATCTGCAACCAGGTGGAGGACAGTGTGAAGTGTAGCAAGAGAGATTTTAGGGACTTGAATATTTATAAATGAGTGTGTAGAGCAACTGCTTGCTTCCTCCTGTACAGTAATAATCCCATAAAGTTTTTTTTTTTTTGAAAGGCCTAAACTTCCTTTTGCTTTTTGAGCCAAGATTACTCTGATGATTGAGTCCATTGGCCTGAGTGAGATCCTCATTTCTACAGTTTAAGATCAATTTTATATCTGAAGAAGCATCATCTCAAAAACAAAGTTAATAAAGCCTCTTAAACACCACACCTTTGAATCATATCATCTTTTAAGGCCTTCAAAGCTTAATCCAAGACATTTGTGGGATTCAATATCCAACCTTTTATGTAAAAATCAAGCAAATATGTAACAAGTTAAACATTTCTCTTCATACTGTTTGTTTTACAAGGTTAATGACTCATAACTACACTACATACCAAACACAGACTGATTTGCTTCACTGTTGAACGAATGTCTCCTGGCTACTACTCAGTCCTGGTCCTGAAGGGCAGGTGTCCTGCATGTCTCTGGAGACATGACAAGCCATATATAAACACATATAATCTTCTAAAACTTACCAGGATGAATGATCCCTGGTCCAGGCTGACCAAGTATGATCTACAAACACTGAATTTGCAATCAGAGAGCAGGGTTCAACACTTGAACTTGATCCACCAATGTGGCATGAGCGTTTATCCATCTTTTAATCTGTTATCCGTCCTTTCCTCCCTTCTCCAGGGTCTCACCAAGGCCCACCATTATCTCAAACACAGAGCTATAAATTCCTGCTACAGGAGACAGGTAATGATTAAGGTTGCGGGTTTAATGACAGATAGAAGGTTGCTTCTTTACAGCAAAGTCAAAACATAAATAGCAATAAAGTAAATTAACAGTCACAACTGTAATAGTTAATGGTGTGCATCATCGCTAGCACCTCAGCAAGGTTCTACAAGGTGCTTTGCTTTTCTCTCTTACAAAGATTCACAAAGGCTTCAGAAGCAACTCATGACCGTCGTGCTCGTGGATGTGCTGAGGAATGATCATACTAAGGTTTAGTAGAGAACACTGAGCCATGGCCTCCATAGCTAATGGAATATTATTTAACTGTGATGCATGGGATGGGGGAGGCTAAGCTGAGATGTTTGGGTTTGAATGTTGGGTCAGATTATTGTACTTCCTGTCAGTTCCTTAAACTTTTCCCAAGCAGGTTCTGCAAAGTGCGTCTTCTGGCTAAGATCTTTGTGTTTGGGATTTACTATGTTTATGCAGACCCACACCACAGCATTTTACAACAGAAAACTACAATGTAATGATTGAATTTAGGCTATTCTGTGATTTATTACTTTATATAATAAGATTCTATTTATTTGTGACTAAGAATGAATATAAATATGTACTTTATGTCACTATTACATATTTCATATCTGTATGCCCTTACATTCAGTTTGTGTTGGTTCACATTAAAACACTAGTGATTTAACTTCCAATATGCAAATATTACGATTACAATGCACCTAAATTGTTTTGTACTAATCATAAAATAAATATTCATTTATTTTGTGTTGGTGTTTGTAAGCAGAGAAGATGAAGTGTGAGATAAAGCATACAAGTAAGGCATGTGTTCAGTCATGAGAGCAGCGCTTCTTCTCACTCTACCTCCAAATGCCTTAAAAGTAATGCAGCTGAGTATTTTAAAACAGGAGTAACATAACCTCTACTCCAGAAAGAGGATTTTATAATGAATGAAAGACTCGTTTCAAACCTATTAGACACAAAACAATTTTAGTTGCATACAAGGTAATAAGGTAATGGCTCCTTGTGCACAAATCTCATTTGCACACAGAGTTAGTGTGTAAAAGCAGCTGAACAAAGGAACAATACACATTTATGCCTAAACTAGAAACGAAATTACCTTGTCAGCTTATTATTGAAAGGTGGTTGTAAATAAAAATTAAATGTCAGGGCAGCGTCAGATCCACTGAGCTGAGCGAGCAGAACGGCGCTGGTTATTAGCTGTAGTGCACTTTGAAATTCAGAATGACATTTAACACAAGTTTACTGTAAGTTTGAGTCAATACATCGATCTTATTGTTTTCCCTTGAACAGTAAACTTTTAAATGTAATCAATAACCTATCATATGATGTGAACTTTAAGCCAGAAATCCCTAGATCTCATTTCATAGAGAGTTAAATCAAAGTTTCCTTTGCTGGAACTGAATAAACCGTATTTATACCCATAAAAACTGAATCATTTCCATTATTTTAACTATTTTGCTTTAAACTAAAGCAGAAATCGTTTAATATCCCTTGAATAACAATCTAAACAAAAAAAAAAGCCAAGGAGAAATTCAGGGGATAAATATGTAAATAATCAACAGAACCTCGTGTTTTCAGTCAATTAGCAAACTAAGAGCCTGTTAAATACATCTTCATTTGACATGTTGCTTTCAGGTTTCAGCTGTAAATCAAAGCCATCAGATCTTCATGCTTCACTCAGCAAACGGATGCTCCGTTACTGTAGCTGCTAATTCAGCTGCAACCACATTACTCTCCTTCTTAATAAGCTTTACAGAGCATCCATCTTCCAAGCATCACCCTCCTCTGTCCACACAAACACGAGGGCTTGAAGGAGGGATGACTTCCTTTGTGGCTGGTGGCAAATGAGCAAATAAAGACTTACATTTTGTCAAGGTAGCTAAATTTGTGCACATCATAAACTGTGCAGGTGAAACGTTTGCATAATTGTACGAGGAACACACAAAATGTCCATGCATGTAGTATTTGGTGCATTCACTGCTAAAACCAGCAGTTCTAACGCGACACAACTGCATTATTCTGTGAGACTTGCAGTGAAATATACAGTTCACATGTTTATTCACACTGAACACGTATTTAGATCCACACTGGATTCAGAATCATGAAGACAAAAACAGCAGAAAGCAGCACCAACCTTTTTTTAACATTTGCACACAAATAAAAAAACATTCTTTCAAATAAGATTCATTGTTGAAACTAAAGTTTCACATTTCTTCACGTGTAACTTAACAGCGTTTCAAACGGTCTCAAACAGCAATATTTATACGTATAAGGAGTTAAACACATTATACATATAAAACATGAAACTCTTAAAAAACAACCAATGCTATCATTTTTTGGGTAAGAACCATAGAAAAGTGCTACTGTCACAACATTAACCTTTCAAGAGCTTAACGCAGATAAACAGATTTACATTAAAATGACGTGAAAATTAAATTAAGAAAAAAGCGAAAAATAAAGACTTTATTCTGGAGAAACCAGGCCGTCATTGTAGTGTTTTTTCCAGATGATTCTTCGTGGTGTGAGATAGATGTTGGACGCACAGCCTGCCTGGAGCCAAACAGGAAACAGGATGCCCGGGTGGTGTAGGTGATGGGAGACACAGGTGAAGCTGAGAAACACAAATACACATCCAGTATCTAATTATTAATATTCTATATAACATTGCATTTCTTTTGCATCTTTCAACAGAAACTCTTTTATAACATTAATGGTTTAAATCAAATTATTCATAAATCTGTTTATCACAGCTAACATCACTAAAACACTCCCGTTATGGGTTTTAGTCAAAGGCATCAGGTAGTGACAAATGATCCCTTTGTTTAAAGCAAATCTGAAAAACCATTAAACTTAAAAAAGGGAAACACCTTTAAGTGTTTAGGAATAAAGAAAGTGTACATTTATTCCCTCCTGATGCTCCACATATATCTTTATATTCTTTGTGGTCATATTTTTCAGTCCGTTTAATTTTCTCTATTATGTTTCTTTATTACATCACAGAATTTACTGTAGGTCTGGAAAGAAAATCGTGAACTTCCAGATAATCTCTTTTGTGAATCTGATACGTTGACATTTATAGTAAAATTACCAACAAAAATGTTTCTCTGCCAGAAGATTAGTGGATTGCTGCTATAAAGCTACAAACATGGCAGAACAGGGTAGAGTTGAACTTCCTGCAACCTAGAGGGGGCGGGGCTTAACATGCCTCATTCACATTTAAAGAGACGGCACCAAAACGAGTCGCTCTGAAGACGCACCTC
>JBAMIG010000015.1:5141801-5170554 GCA_037177335.1 Kiunga ballochi
GAGACGGCACCAAAACGAGTCGCTCTGAAGACGCACCTCAGAACAGGGTTATAAGGTGTGTGTGTGGAGCGAGAATAAGCAAGAATTCAGACCAAAGCATTGCACTTCTACATTATACACACAATACATTAATCATTTACATGTTAAAAGAAAGGATTTAAAAGCCTGATCCATCTCATTTAACCGGTCCAAAAAACAGAAAATACAGGATTATCATTCCCAAACAGGTGCAGCTGTTGCAGTGATGTGTGCAGATGTTTTTAGTTGTGCTTCTGCAGTTTAGTGCCAGTCATAAGTCCGCTCAAAAGTCTCAGTTAAAGTTATACATGAAAGGAAAGATGTTAAACCAGAGGAATGAATGACAAGAATGAGAAATTACTGTCATTTGTGTGGCTGGATGAATCACTTTGATGCAAAGGTTTGTAAAAGAAGGATTTGTAGATGATCCCGTCTTAAAACAATCTGGCTTTATTCCCTTGCAGAGTGGATGTGAAAGCCCACTGGGGCAGCAGTATATCAATATCAGGAAAGAAAGCAGCTTGTTGGGTCAAATAGCTCTGGTAACAGGTTTAATTGGATCTGTGTCAGGTTCTCACTGCAGTACATCCACCATTGCAAGCAGCAGAATGGAAATCAATATGCCCTTTCTGCATCCATGGACAGGCTCTAATTTCATTGACGGCTTTTCACTGTGCGTGGCAGAGAGAGGGACGGAGTGCATGAGTGTGCCGATTAATGAAGGTCACTGTATAATTGTTTGAAAATGAGTATATATTAATAAAAAAGAAAGAAAAAGGCCGTGTGTGTAGGTAAAGACCATCCATAATGTCTCTGTTCTACAGTACATTGTAAGATAATAATTGCTAAGACTAAAAGTTATGTAACAAAATGCAGCTGAATTATGTAATACAGCAACCGGGCTTTAACTCCAGAGTCATCTGACTAGCTGACCTCCTCCTGTTTCAGCAAACTGGACCCTTGTGGTAAGAAGCGATGTGAACACTGTGAGAGTTTGATGTACCTTTTGTTCAGTCTTGGATTTGACCCTGGTGAGGAGTTCATAGACCCAGTGTTCTCTGAATCAAAGGGGTCTCTGCCGATGAGGGGGCAGCGACGTTTGGCTGTTGCTGCACCTCCTCTGATGTAGGAGTTATCATCTGAGTCACAAACACAGAAATGTTTCAACAGTACTTTAAAAAATCTTTTTTATAGGGAGCTTTGCTGAGTTGAAACATCTTACTTTTGGCTCAGCGTTGCTGTCAGGATGGATTGTGTTGCTGTGAATCAGATCTTGAGATGCATTAGGAGACGCAGGGTCAGTGGAAGACGAGTTACTACTTAAGAGCTTCGATTCATTCCAGCTGAAGTCCGAGTCGTTCTGCTGAACGTTGGAAGAGTCAGCCTTCACACCCTGGAAGACATAATGGGAAGCAGGATGTTACTTTAGCGTTATTTCGTTTTCAGGAAATTTAGACAAGGACTTGTCAAACTTTTATACTAAGTATAAGTAATATATCTTCGAAAGCCTAAACCCAAATCATGTTCAATCCTCCTAAAAACACAGTTTTCTTCCCTTCTAGTTCACTCTGACACAGAGACCTGCCACCTTCAGAAGTTTTCTGATGACTCTGCAGTGGTTGGATGCATAACGGGTGGTGATGAGAGTGAGTACAGGATGGTGGAGGATAACTTTGTCCGAGCAGAACCACCTACTGCTCAACGTGACAGAGACAAAGGAACTGGTGGTGGACCTGAGGAGGAACAAGAACCCAGTGACACCCATCAACATCAGAGGGACCAGCGTGGAGGTGGTTGAGGGGTACAAGTACTTAGGGGTGTACTTGGATAGGAAACTGGACTGGAGCAAAAATGTGGACACCATCTACAAAAAGATCAAAGTCATCTCTTTTTCCTGAGGCAGCTGAGGTCCTTCAACATCTGCAGGACAATGCTGAGGGTTTTCTATGAGTCTGTGGTGGCCAGCGCCATCATGTATGCTGTTGTCTGCTGGGGCAGCCGTTTGAGGCTGAAGGACACAAACCGATGCAAGAAGATCATCAGGACGGCCGCATAGGTTGTGGGAGAGGAGCTGGACTCTCTGACAGCTGTGTCTGAGAGGAGGATGCTGTCCAAAATAAAAACCATCATGGACTTCCCCTCCCATCCTCTCCAGTTACAGGAGTTCTTTCAGCAGGAGACTCCGACTCCCACGTTGCACCACAGAGAGACACAGCCAGTCATTCCTGCCTGTCAGCATTAAAGTGTTGAACTCTACACTGTAAATGCTACATGGTCACTTCACACAATCCACAACCCTGTTAACCCATTATCCTTAGTGTATATAAAGGTGGGACAGGACCATGGCAGTCCTAGGAACTCAGCACACTTGGGTATCGTTTTATTTGGATTATTTTTTGTATATTTTTCTCTATATTTAATTATTACTATATATCTTTTGTACATTGTGTATACTTTTGAACATTTTTTGTACATTTTACTTAATTTATCACTCTAACCTGCTCATCGCTCTTTATGGTCAGGAATTTGTGCTACTGTAACAAGATAAATTTCCCCTAGAGGAATAATAATAAAGTCATTCTGATTCTGATTAAACGATGACAGTGTTTACCTGGATGCAGGGAAAGATCTCATTCTCTTCAATAAACTCCAAGGCAGGTATTTCTTCCTCTTCAGTCTGAGAAAACAACAAGATAACATTTGTATCTTCCATGTGAAAACACATAGGAATAAATAAATAAAATCAGTCGGGCATACTTTTGATTAATAGCAGTTCAGATGTAACAACACACACATGCTCACATCGCTTTTACAACCATAAAGCTCTTCTTTATTTACTACAAAGTGTTCAGGCATTTATTACTTTTTTTTTTATTCATACACCTTAGAGCGAGTTAGCTTTCAATTATAAGAGAACTCATGCAGTTACATAAAACATTTCTGATTTGCATTTGTATTAAAGAAATATGTAAATAAAAACTGGATATCCTCAGGAGAAAGACCAGACAACATTTCCTTCAGTTCAGCACAACGGGAACTTTATGCACATCTGTTTGAAGCTCACAGGAGGCAGGGCGTGCTGCAGCATTTACACTGTGGAAATAGTTGTTTTGTCATTACAAGGTGTGAAAACATGACGCTCATTAATGTGTTCATAGTGAATGCATTTATATAAATACACACAAGAGAAACCAGCATGAGGTCAGCAAAAAAAAAGGAAGGTCTTAAAAAGTGTGCACGACACACACATGCTCACACAGAGATGTAAACACTCACCAGCTGTTCATATGGATTTATTTATAAGACAACCTAAACATTAAAATCATGGAACGACAAAAAGATTTTTTCTTTTTCATGACGGCCTTTAATGGGTTAAAATTACTTCACCGGTACTTTGTGACCTGTGACCTGAAAACATGAGGTTTGCTTCAATTTATTTTCCTAATTCTATTTCTTTCATGCATTATTGATTATTTTGCCACAGGTGTTGAAGTCTGGTTGAATCTGTACTTATAAAAAAAAAAAACGTTTAATTACATTGTTTTGCTGCCAGGAATAAAACATGTAAACATTAAAAATGTTTTTATGTTCAGTTCAAAAGCCTGTCGGGCATCACCATATGGCAGGAGGAGCATCTTGTGATCCAGTTTCCATTAAAAATCTGCTGATTAGCTTCTGTTGTATTTATTGTCCAGCATCCAGTTGTGACTTGTGTGACCAAACATTAAGTAGCATTGGGCTCCAACTGCCTCCTCAGTTAGAGGATGTGTGTATTTTATACAAGTGTGTACATTGTTTGTGTGGGAACATGTGATGCATTGGACTCACAGCATTGTCAGTATGGTTGTTAAGATAAGAGCTATGGCCAGGAGAGAATAAAAGCTTTACAATACTAGAAGAGTGGGAAAGAAAAATCAGTGGAAGTGATGGGGGAAGGAGAGAAGCAACAAAAACAACAATATAAATAAAAAGAAAAAACAAGGATGTAAAAAAAAAACCCTTATTTTAAAAATAACTCTTATATATTATACATATGCAAGCTGTTCTGTTTCATAGACTCTTATAAAAATGCCTTTTTGGCAATAAATGTTATCCTGGTAGACGTTTCTTAGACCAAAGCAACCACAAGACTCATCGTGAAGAATTGTTACAATAATAAAAAAAAAAACCTTAGGAAACGAGTTTAAAAGTTCATATTTTAGGTGCAATAATTTAACTTCTACTGATGCCACATTTTCATCTGTGGTTTTTCTGTTCAGCTTCTTCAGACTGAAAATGTATTTAAATAAAGATTAAATGTTTTTAATATATAATCAATTTTATATAAAATATTAAAATGGTGGGTTAAATAGATTATGACTAAAAAGCTTTTGGTTCAAAATATCACAGAAATGAAGACAACAATGACCCGAATGCCTCCTCAATGTAAACCAGGACTCATGGAGTCTTTTTCACTTTTCTCACACACATAATAAAAAATCCCCGGATCAGCTAAAAAAATGTTTTTTTTGTGTAGGAAAAACTAAACGGTAATAAAACTACAACACGGACACACCCTAAAATCTAGTAGCACCTATAACAGTGTGTGTGGCTGATCACATGACTGCAGTTAAAAGGAGAATAGCTGTGTCTGAGCTACCTTCAGTGTGGCCACTGTGGACGGTTCAGGAGAATCTGCTGACTCTGGAAATGAAATCAGCTCCTCATCTACCTCTGGCAGGTCAGTCATTCCTCTGCCTAAGTAGAGACTCACTGGTGTGACTCGGACACAGAACTGTGAAAAGAAATCAAAGACGAATGACCTCACAAGCTGTGTGGAATGAAAAATAATGACATGCAGAATAATATTTCCACTAGTCATTAATCACACATGAACGCAGAACCAGGATTAAAACGCAGCATGTACAACAAGCAGCAAATCAAAAGAAAAACAAATAAAACCAATATTTTCTACTATAAAAACACTGGAGATTGTGTGTTTGACTCACTGCTGCAGAGACTGCAGGGCTGCATGCTGTCCCGTGGCCTTGGCTCACCAGCACAGCATGGATATAAATGTCCTGATCAGTGTTTGTGTCACACAGGAAGAGCTGCAGCACATCTCCAATGTAGCCATCCAAAGCACCCACTAGGGTGTGATCAAAGCACAGATCTTTGAAAGAAGCGGTGGCCTCAGAAGTCCAGCTACCCTGCAAGTGACCAATCACAGCTGACTTCTTCATAAAACCAAACAGTAACAGCAGTGTGCTGCTGACACACGCTTCACAAAAATAATGAGAAAAAACATTCTACATTACATTTTTTATGCTAAATAGTTTTATTATCATAACTCTTCAAGACTGTTTGATATAGCCAAAAAAAAAAATCTAAATTAATTTGGTTGAATAAAACCTGCTGGAATAGTTGCAATCAGACATGCAGAGCAAAGACATTCACAATGTAGAAAATCATGATGTGCACAGGGATAAAAGACAAGCTGCACATCTAGAAAGGAAAACATGTCCACAAACAATCTTGAAACTTACTGCGATGGGTCTAATTCCAGTGAGTGAAGACGGAACAGCTTGTGCTGGAAGAACCGAATAACAGGACCTGGAAAACCGACACAAGTATAAAGTACAGGAAGGCACACACCTACTGGCACTGTGTGCAGTCTAACTGCTGAAATGTATGACAGGCCCCTACTTTAGAAATTTCAGGTCAGCACTCTTAACCAATGTTATATCTCCAAAGTCGACGTAGTACACCAGAACCTGAGTGGGGCTCAACACCGTGTGGATTACCACTCGGTAGAACCACATCCCTTTGGGTGACATGCAGCAGACCTGACCTCGTCGGATAAATTGCTCAGGAAGGCGATACCTTTCTGATACTTCAGGAGAGGTGTAACATCGTCTTAAAACAAAAACAAGTCAAATGTTAAGTCAATAATCTGCTATTACAGCTTTATAATGGTGTAAAACAGTTAGTACAATAAGCACAAGAAGGGTGAAGAAATTATCTGTGCACAACCTCAATTCAAACATCATGTTCTCTAAAGCATGGGCCTCCTCGTTGTCAATGAAACGGACATAGAAATGTCCAGGCGACACCACCTGCTCCACCAAGACTGCCACCAGTTCTCGAGCATTGTGACGGGTCGGTGGTTTGAGACGCTGATTCTGCAGGGCATCTGGGGGCAACTTAGATGAGTTTAGCACCAAAAGAGGAGGGTACTTTTCAGACATCTGCAGGAAGAAATAAAGAAAATGCAGAAATGAAGTGGCAGACAGGACGCAACAATGACAGTCTAACCCTTCAGAGTTTACTAGTATACTAAACATTATCTTTGTTATCCAGCTATAGAAATATTTTACATAAGGTAGTAGAATAAGCATTTTGTAAAGATAAAATATAAGCTAAAACTTTATTTAAATGATGGTTTGAACATTTAAATGTCTACTGTCAGATGTGGGATGTGGGAAAAGGAGGGTTCAGCTCTGGTAATTGATGGATTGCTGCTCAAACAAACCTAATCAATGAATTATTGTGCAGAACTTTTGTTTGTCAGGTGTGTTAAAACACAAATACATCAAAACCCTGCAGACCAGCAGCTCTGGAGGCCTGACTATAAACGCCCTGGTTTTAAAACCTTGTATGATTACAGATTTAAATAAATAAAACCCGTCTTACCGTCTGTCTGGTATCACAAACGTTCTCAGTCTCCAGCTCTTCATTTTCATCATTTTCTTTGAACTCATCTCCATTAAGTTTATCTTCCCAAGAAGACTTTAGGCATGAGTAGGAACTCAAATCGGGGTCCTGTACCTTATCACTGTTATCCGCAATTTTGATCAACTCTGGAAAAGCAAACATTTTTTTTGTTATTTTACAAGAAAACCGTTTCCAACAATGTTTAATACACATTTTCTTAAGCTGAAAAACCATTTACAAAAGAATAAATCTGTAAAAAAAAAAACAAACTGGTGCTTTAAATCTTAAATCATCACTGAAACAATAATCAGGAATACATCTCAAAGATTTTTGGGGGAGATCATTTTGTCGCCAACATGATCAAAAAAATTGATTTTCTGTACATATTACCATTAATAACATTAATAACAATGCATAACAACATTATCCTTAATGAAGAGCTGGTTAAATCTGAGCAAAGACACGTGAATGATGAAAACTGCGTGTGTGCTTCCACACCTGATTCTGCATCATCTGTGTTGTTTATATTCATTATCATCCAATGTTGTCCATTGTTGTCTTTAGCAGGTATCAAGTGGAAAATGTCACTCAGGGCACCGACAAGTTCAGTGACGCTAACAAAGCCATTTTGTACCAGTGGCAAATCTTCACCAAAGAGTCTCTGAGAAAAAGAAACACAACAACAACTAGTTAATTCATTCTTATTGTTTTATAAAGCAGTAACTAAGTAAGTTAGTGAAATAACATCTGGTTTTCATTAGTTATTCTTAACATGTTGTTTCAATGGCTGTGTTACATGATGTGCTGTTAATTTGGAATAATAACTCATTCATAATTGAGTTGTAAATGGAAACGGGTTGCTTTGCATTCTCTTAGGTCCGCTTCATGTCTGCGGGTTGGGAAGGGTTCTGTCTGGACAGAGGACGTACTTACGCACACCGGAAATAAACAGACCACTTCCTGCTTCTTGTTGTTTTGGTTAAAACAAGAAAAACCACATAACAAGTATGATATTCTTTAAATACCAGCATATTGCTTCACTTTTTTCAGCAGCTGAGGGCGAGGAGTATAGAGTACCAGAGACGGGAGGCAGAAGAGTGCACGTGTGCGTTACCGTAACGGAATAAGGTGATGAGCCTGAGCACAATGAGTCAATGTTTACATGAGAGGAATCAATCTGTTCTGAATAAACTGGGCAGAAACCAGCCAGCTAATTTGGAATTAGATTCAATTTTGAAGATTCATTTTCATTAGAAATCAGGTGTTTACATGGTCTGTATTCATCTCTTTAAAGCAGATGTAACTTTGATTCTGAATTACAGAGGAATCAAAACTCAGGACATTTATGTAGGAAACATAACCTTCTTCAGATCCCCTTAAACTAAAGCTTAGCATGCAATAAAAAAACGAATAAATTCACACAGAAAAAAGGTTCTTATCTCACACTAAAATGCATCATTTTTAATCCGATAAACAGACTTTAAACACTTGGAACTAATATGTACTTTGTAAAACAAAACAACTGATTCCTAACAATGTTTTCATGCTTTTCCACATACAGCTTTTAAACATGCAGTATGTGAGTGTTGCAAATTTATAAATGACAGGCAGGGACAGATGTGCTTAACTGAGTAAAATCCCTGAAGGGGTTATTTCTGACTCAATTAGTCACTACTAAGCACACATTATAAACCGATGGCAAATCATGTGTAGTTATAATGACCCAGTTTTAATCCAGTAATGGTGACTTAAAGGCAACCAGCTTTTATATCTAAGCAACACAAAGACTTTATTTTACCTTGTACTCAACGGGTAAGTCATGAACTGATAATCCTCCAGTCGTCTGACCGACAACCTGCAGAAGGTTTAACACAAGTTCAGTTAATGTTTCATGAAATACTAATTAAAATCGTAAAGGTAAAAGATTAACCACATTAATAAATATAAACATATTAATATCTTCATTATGTAATGCTGCCATGTGTTCATGATGAATACGATGTTCCACATGATGCTACGGTCACATGCATCATGACTGACAGTGATCTCAGTATACAGTGGTAGTAACTGAATTAAATGGCCACACTTGATTTACTTTTGATTTCCTCCAGCTGTTTTTCACTTTTTTGCTGTTATACACACATAAAGCATACTGGCAGGTATATCTGGGAATGAGCCACACACACTGCTTGCCGCTGTACTTGCAGGATTAAGGCCCACGTAACTATAAAAGTATGAAGTCTGACCTTGCGTAACTTGTCCTTCAGCTCCTGACTAATGATGCCAGAAAGTCCATTCTCCTGGATTTGCTGACGAAGCTCCTCCTCCAGCTGAAACAGAAGCAGGGAAGAAAATGTTACTGCACTAAAAACACTGTACACAGTTTTTTCATTCATGTTTTTGTGACATTTTACTCCATGGTTGATCTGAAACAGCAGTCCAAACAGAGTCTCAGAGGGTTCCCAGATCATTGTTTAAAAAGCTACACTTATGTCAGGTGCTTTGTTACAGTTGTATTTTATTCTTATTTATATTTGCAACCTTACATTAAGAGGTTTTAATCATGCGGTTATTGTAGGTCATTTTAACAAACTAAATCTGATTATTGTCTCAGTAATAAAAGCAGACTTCCAGATTCTTTGTCAAACATAATCCTAAAAATCATCCCTATCTTCCTTATTTATGACGATTCAGGCTGTTTTTCTAGCCTTACAGTTGTAGTATGACACTCTGAATGTGTGGAAAACATGTTTACCTCTAACATATCTCTAACAATCCTAAAAAGAAAGGATGCTTCCACATGAAAAACACACCTGGTTTAGATGTTTCTGAAAAAGCAGACCATCTTGGCAGGGCTCTGGTTTGGTGTCAGTACTTTTCTCAGCCAGCTCTGGTTTGCTATAGACAGGTGACTCCTTCTGGACAGGGCTCTCTGTCTTCTCAGATTGCTGGTTCAGAGGACTCAGATTCACTGCAACTTCTGCTGGACAGCACCGACACCATTTACTAAGTCAGGACAGTGACAAAAAGATCAAACCTTCTAAAGCTGGAGAATTTAGTGACAACAACCTGGATGTTGTTTCGCTTTAACTCCTGGGTCTGTTGAAGCTGGCTTGTTTGGCAAACTCAATCCTGGCTTTATTGATCCAGTCCTGAATGGTAAGCTGGACGTTTTCTGGAGAGATCTGGGTAGCATATGTTCTTTCAGGGAAAGAACTGAGCCAAACCTGCCTTGTGTGATGCAGACCATGTCCTTCACTGCCTCCAGCATCTCTCCAATGGAGTAAAAGCCATAGTTTTGGACACGCAGCGGATGGCCAAAGAAGCGCATGTAATAGGCCTCTAGGTCTGACAACCTAACTTCCCCCTAGGAGAGCAGCCACAGCATTACACAGGCCTCTACAACGCTTTTTACTGCTCATCCCTAACTACTAAACAGTAAGAAAAACACAGTTTAGACTTAAACAAGCTTATAAAACGTGAAAGTTATATAATATAATTAACCACTTGGATCTTATATAGCAATTACATTAACACATATGATTACAGCAGTGTGTAATAATGTGCAGTGACCATTTGCATCAGAGCTTTAACACAACAAAGGAAGAGGAAGTAAGATTAATGCTGTGGAAAAAAATTGTTGCTTCAATTTTTTAAATATGAAGATTATTTCAGTTTTCAGTCTGATGTCACACACTAATTTATTATTTAATTTGCAGGAAAGACCAATAAAATCAGGCAAGATGTGGTCTGTCAACAGGCTCTGAAGCACACTCACATTAAATCCCCTCTGCTGACAAGCTGGGAAACTGCAGCCTTCTCACTTACAATCACTGACTTAGAATAAGTGCAGCATTTATAGAGGTGACACCTTTATTAATAAAAATACATTATATATACAGTATTAATCTGAGGTACGAGTACAACAACCCAAGACCAGGAGTGTTGCAGACTTTTCAAACCATCTCAAACGACTGAATAACTTCAAGACAGTGTGAGATTATCAGCAGGACATTTACTGAACTGTAACAATACCTGGTAGAGTAGGAGGCGCAGTTGTGCTTTCAGATGAGCGGGTAAGGCTGGAGGAGCAGGACCTCTTCTCGGGAGGGCTGCTTGGTTTAAACGTGGAGAGAAACAGTTAAATCTTTCCCTTCTTCCTTTGTCCATCTTAGGCATCCGCTGCTTGGCGACGAGCTCCTCAACGTGTCGGGTGGAATCATCACTCACGACTTTTATGTGGGAAAAAAAAATCAGGATATATGATAGAAGAAAATATGAAACTGGCCAGGAGAAATTTAAACTAAAGACTGAAAAATCAAAGAACATGATCGACTGTCCAGCAAACAACGGAAGCATGTTGAGTATTAAAAGTGCTTTTTGTGAACTTTGACTTACAGCCCACTAATGTTAAATCTTATTTAATCATATTTGCTGAAGCAAATAAAAACACTGTACCCTCTAAAAATAGGCTTCCATCTGCTTTGAAGTTAATAGACACTACATCAGGCATCTCTATGACCATGTCCATAATGTTCCTGAAGCCCAGATGTTTCAGGGGCATGGGATGTCCCAACATGTTGTAGTAATCTTTCCTGAGCTGATAAGGGTCCAAACCAATCTTGGATGAAACAAGCAAAGAGCGGACATCCTTCTTCAGGTTTGCAAAAATTTCTTCTTGGCTCATCTTGCGCGCTTGAGTCTGGAAAACAACAAAGGGATTCACCAAGCTTGCACCCATAAATACTGCAGTGGACATAAAATGGATACGGTGAAACAAGTTTTTAAAAAAAAAAAATTATATAAAAGTTTATTCCTACATTTATCTTTGCACTCAGAGCACATCCTTCCTGCAGATATTTTCTGTACAGACCATTGTGTGTGTGATTACTGTAAAGCTGAATGCCCAAAGTTTATGCATCACGTGACTAAGACGATCTGTTTTTATGCTTTTACAAGTATTATCTATAAATGCAATCCATTTTTTATTACACTTTATTAGTTTTAGTGTTGTCTTTATGCGTTAAACAGAAAGCTAAACCCGTCAGGGTTAATAAGGTTCAAGTAACCATGTCAAACAAGGCTAACTTGTCAAATGTGACATGGGAAGGACCACCATTTTTATTAAGGTCAAATGGGCTTCACATTTTTAACAGCTTCACAGGATTTTTAGCCTAAGCATACACAAACTCATACGTTAATTAAATATTGCTTCTAAATTTAATTACAACACTTTTTGCCAGCTTTTTTTCCTTCATCTTTGAGGGAACTATACATCATACCATACCTCGTGAGAAAAAGTAGTATTTTATTTAAATTGCAGGACTGTAATGACTAGAAAGCTAATGAACGCTAGCCTCGGTTTAGCATCATATATTTAGACTAATAGATGCTGCTCCGGCTGTTTTCGAGTCAACGGCTTTACAAAAAAGGTTTTCTTATAATAAAATTGCATAAACAGTCTTGTGGATAACCTTAATTCACTTACAGTTCTTATATTAGTCCGTATTGTCCAAAGATACCTTGACCCTCCTTCAGTAGCACAAACCGTTTTCACCTGTTGCTAGAAGACCGTGAACGTTGCAATGTTTGCACGTGAGAGAGAAAACATGGGGAAAGGGCCACGACTCTCTTACCTTCTTCAAAATAACAGACAAAATGGCATTAAATAAAGTAAAAAAGACCGTTTAAATGTTTTGTCTGCTGCTAAGTT
The DNA here is from genome assembly GCA_037177335.1 of Kiunga ballochi. Classification (NCBI taxonomy): domain Eukaryota; kingdom Metazoa; phylum Chordata; class Actinopteri; order Atheriniformes; family Pseudomugilidae; genus Kiunga; species Kiunga ballochi. Next base: position 5,154,226 of record JBAMIG010000015.1, read on the forward strand.
TTAATTAATTGCAACTCCTACTTCGTGGACCCTCGCTACCGTCTTAGTGGGGTGCCAAACATAGATCGTGTATTGCCTGATGATTGCTTCTATCTATCTAAAATCAGATGTTCCTTACTCATTTCTTCATTGGAATATAGGAACAAACTTAACTATACACAATTTTCGTCAAGTTATAACTCAAATAAACTTAGATATTAAATCAAGCTAAATCGAGTTTGGTTCAAAACAGACAGAATAATAACACCACAAATATAATAATAGTAATAATAATAATAATAATAATAATAATAATAATAATAAGAAGAAGAAGAAGAATCTTATATCGTTATTGCTGTAAGAGTGGAAAATCTTAAATGAAAGTCTTTAGGTTTTTTGTAGCTATTGGCTCAGTATCTAGCTTAATGTCACACTAAATAATAATAATAAAAAACCTTACTTCCTACGTTTAGGTTACAGTATACCCAGTAATGATTGAATATTATCTGATACACAGAAAAGATATGTTTTTCATAACTAGCAGCACTGTGTACATTATTCATGTGGTTCTCACTAATAAACATGCCTGCTTGCAGGAATAGTCGTGAAATGCAGAGCTTTAAATGGATTTAAATTGGTGTTAAATCAGACCCAATGTTGAGCAGGACCAGCTCTACACCAAGGCCATAATCCTGCAGGATTATGATTTCCCTTCTTCCACACAGGGGATTCAAATCAAATGGCATTGCTCAACAGTTTGTCAGGTTTTCCCCAAGCATGTGGATCCAATATGATTTAAGCGTGCTGCAATAAGAAACTTCCAAAACCTGCAGGGCAATGGCCTGCAAAAACCTAACTTTCACCAGCATACTCTACAACAAAGTATACAGTATATCCTGACAAATATAGGTTTCTATTCTTTCGCAGCTCTCATTCATGTTTCCAATCATCAAGTAATAAGTCTAACATCAAGCTCTGCACACGTTCAGGTGTTGCAGTAGGGAAACCTTTAAAACAGGGGTGGGAAACCTTGACCATCGTCCTGAACATTTTCAATGTCTCCCTGTTCCAACACACCAGGCTGGAATCAGGTGTGCTGGAGCAAGGATACAAGACCTGCAGGATTTTAGTTCTCGAGGACCATGCTTCCCCACTGCTTTAAAACCTGTAGGACATCATCCCTTGGGGACCAAGATTAAGGATCCCTGAGTAAATATACAGTTTAATTAAGACACATCAGGGAGGATATTGAATGTCTTTTTCTGTCTAAACAGAAATCTTTCCTCAAAACCTGAGTCTGCACATTCCCTGTCAGGACACGGACTCCCTAAGCTTCCAACCAATCAGTCTCATCAGTTAACCTAAAACCTTATTTTAGGGTTTGACTTTGACGACAGAAAAGCTCTCTGACATAAGTGTCACTCCTACTGTTGTGTTACGCCCACATCCAAGCTGTCAGCATCATTTACCATGCCTTTATCTACACTACCAGTCACAGAGCAACTTCCAGTGGTCGAGGTCCCAAGTTTTCTTCCTTATTATTACAAAGAAAACTTCCCCCACCACTAAAAAACAGAAAAAAAGCTTTCCAGTGTCTATCACTCATGTATTTTTCCCTGCAGAATCAGCAGCCAGCATGGAGAACTCCTCCAACATCCAGCTGTATCACAAAACAAGAATGATGGAGAAGGAAAGGAGAGCTTTGGGGCCGGCAAGAAGCCAACATCAAAGGACACCCGGAGCAGCTCGGCTTCCTGAAACACCATCAGTGAGGAAGGACAGACTGCGGAAAGAGAAGCAAGAGACAAACCTGGAGCAGGAGACGGAGGTCAAGTTGAAATCTACTGTGGTGGACATAGACAGAGTTAGAGATGAGGAGATTAAAGAGGAGAATTTGGGACTTTTGGAAGCAGCTGAGCATGAAGACGGTGAGTGAAAGCCTGTAGATAAGCTGGCTGTGATGCAAATGACTTGTAGGTATTTTTGTCAGTAATTTATGTTAGCATTTGTTGGAGCTGTTGGCATAAGTACATTTAAACTTGTCTGTCATCTGTATTACTCCATGCTTCTGTTCTTTTTCAGTTTTTTTTTCTGCATTGAGTTTGATGTAAAACATCCCATAATATATGAAAAGAATATGTTATGATGAAGGTCCCGGCACTGAACACCGTGGATCTCTGCAGGTCTGAAGCGCAAAAACCTGGGTGTGTTTGAATGGATGCTCATGGTCTTTGTCTTGGCTTTGGTTCTCCTCTTCCTGCCTTTCTCCATCTGGTTCTGCGTACAAGTATGAACGACACATCACATCAAACAGAAATCAATCACATTATATCTTTCTGATGAATAAAACTGGGATACTTGATCATATCTCTTTAAAAACAGCAGAGAGACTATTCAAATCTTAGCAGGAAGTAAAGGATTTTGAACTTTTTAAGAATAAATTAACTATTCTTCAGACGTAACAAACACTTATAGCCGTTTTTTAAAATGAAAATATAAACTTATATTACCAGCTAAGTAAAAATGAGTCTAGCTTTAGGATATTCATTTCTACATGGGAAATTTATTACCATAAACATGAATGACCTAAGCGTGTTGTGCATCAGATTATCACCAGAAAGAAATCGTCCCCATTCATTTTAATTTGCAGGTTGTGAGGGAGCATGAGAGAGCTGTAATCTTCAGACTCGGCCATCTCTTACGAGGAAAACCCAGAGGACCAGGTCGGAACAAATTATTGTTTTTTTACTCATTTGTCTTTCAGCATCATGAAAGTTTATGCTTAACTAACATGCACGTGGTCAGAGGGAAAGGGCTCTTTATTCTCTTTTAATAGGAATAATTATAGGAACTATTATAGAAATGATGGGAAATATAAAAAATAATTATTTTATTAAATGTTTTCTTGGTAAAAATAGAAGTAAATAATAATCTAATGAATATTACCATCTCTCTGTTCTCCCTCCAGGCCTCCTTTTCTACCTCCCGCTTCTTGATGTGTGCTACAAAGTTGACATTCGTCTCAGGATGTTGCAGGTTCCTCCTCACATGGTACAGGAAGACAAAACACACCGAAAAGCAAGAAGCATAATACGCTTACATGTTCTTCTGCTTCTCTGCAGGTAGTGACCAAGGACTTGGTGAGGCCGGAGCTGAGTGCAGTGTGTTATTACCAGATCGAAAACGTTGCTCTGTGCAGCACAGCTCTGTCCAGTCTGACAACAGTGCTGCAGAGTCTGGTTCAGGCAGCGGTCAGAGATGTTTTTGCCCGACACACTTTCAGCCACATCCTGCTGCACAGGCGGAGGATCGGGGAGCAGATACAAGCAGCTGTCGACTCCGTTGCTTGCCGTTGGGGTATCAGAGTGGAGAGAGCAGACATGTAAGAGTGGAGATTATTTCTTTAGTTTTCCTTCCTGATTTCCTGGTTTTTCCTGGTAAACATAAAAGGTGTGTTGCACAGTGATGGTTCTGCTGACCAGACTGGGTGGTGCTTGTGTTTGATTTTCTGTCAGAGATGAGCTCAGTTTTCCTGCTGAGTTACAGCAGAGCCTGGCTGCTGAAGCAGAGGTCAAGAGGCAGCAGGAGGTCAGAGTAAGTAAACACATCAGTTATGGATCCTTCACGAGCCCTGCTGCTTGGGTTTAATGTCTGAGCATCTTATAACTGATCGGACACACCTTTGAAGTCGCATATCTGTGCATCTTCAGCAGATTCTGCACAGAAAATCCATTTCAGCAGTTTTTGCTGTCTGCAGGTAAAAGCAGCAGAAAGTGAAGTAAGCGCCTGGGATGGGTTCAGGTCATCGCTTCGTCTTCTTCACCCTGCGCTGGTACTTCCCCTGCCTCCAGATCTCCTCAATATGAACTCTGACTATTCCACCCTCCCACCACCTCCTCCCACAGCCATGGAAGAGGAAGCAGAGAGGACAGTGGGGAACCAAGCAACAGACTCATCAATGATGTGATGCGATGATGATCACATAATAAAACTCTATGACTAGTTAGTGCAAAGACAGCATTTAACCATGATTTTAAGCTTTGATATCAGAAACAAAACAGAAAACAGGATCTTTGACATCTTATAAGAAAAGGAGGGGGAACATTTCACCACTGTGTGCGGAAGCAGCTAAACAGCTTTTACAAAAAATGTATAATAAGAAGTCAGAGAGCTTAAGCTCCTTTCTGCAGTGGTAATCAGGACATGGCTCAGAGGCGGTGCTTAAAACCACACAGTTTGTTGCTGCATACATGTATTATCATTAATAGCATGTAATTCATGTAAAAAAAAGTACATCCGTTTTCTGTTCTCTCTAGATGTGAAGAAAAGACATGGTTTTAAGAGGATTAACAGCACATTTTATGTTCAGCACAAAGTTAAAAGCAGTGTAAAACAAGCTAAACTAAGGAAGGATTTGAGTAGTTTGCACTCACAGATAGAAATGAAGGTGTCTGTACGTAATGTCTGAAACTGTGGAGGATATTAGTAACTTTTCACTATGGGTCTGATTCAGCGGCAGTCCTTAAGATCACATTTGTTCTGTCCCACTCAAACATTTTACATAAACTGTGGCTCTCATGGAAATCTTTCTTCACAGATTTTTCTTCTTAGCTAAGAACAAATCCGTACTCCTTCCAATGTTTCAGTGATGACGTGTCAGCATTTGTGTTGTCAAAAATAAAAATAGCATTTTTTTACTAAATATTTGGTCATTTTAAAGTACATAAGACGATTTTACAGATCAGGACATAACAATACAATCTTCTTCAGGGGAAAATAGAGCTTCCTCATTCTGCTTAGAATAAGAACAAAGCACCATCTCCAGATCTGTTGCTGAAACTGAAACACCTGAAACTCCCAGAGCTACCTGCTACCTGCTGAACAAACGTGTTCGGAATGAACATTTACTACAACAACGTGTATTTATTATAAACATTAGCTTTACGGGCTGCTAGAGATCATGTCTTGACCTCCCGATAAACCACAGCCAGAGGTTTTATCTCACACTTGTTCCATCACTGCACCACATGTTGGAGTGCTGGACTTATAAGGACAGATAAAATACGATCACAAAGATACTGAAACACTCATGGGACTGAGTTTGGGAGTAATTCATTGCACATATAAAGTTTTTTCACCATGTGACTCTCAACTCTGAACATTTTTATGATCCATATCTTTTTTTTCCTGACTCATTCTCATGTCTGTGTGCACGGCCCACCAGACTCATGACCTTTAATGGGTATTTTTTATATATACAAAGTGAGACCAGCTGGCACATCTTGCTGAGATTGGCATTAACCAATTAAGGTATGAACAATTTTGTGTTCATATTTGTGAATTTTAAAGTTAAAATAGTAAAACTGGGATGGACTGGCGACCTGTCCAATGCGTGCCCTCCTTCTGGCCTTACTGGGAAAAGCTCTAGCCCCCTGCAGACCTGATTTAAATTAAGGGGTCTAAAAGGAAATAAAATGAGTGCATGAAGATATTTGTGAATGAAGCGTGATGTTTCTTTAGTTCATTTAAGTGTTTGTTTGTTAATGCAGAGGCACATAACCAAACACACCTGACTCGTTTAATCACATTAATGTCTGGTGTTTGTGAATTTGCAACATCTTAATTCTTTTGCTTTTCAGCCATTGTGTTGGAGATCCACTCTTATACTTGGTGTCATTATTAACTACTGATGCTTTAAAAGGTCATTCATGCACCTCCAAAAGAGGATCATAAAAAATATCTAAGCTTTATTTAATAAAACATTTTTCTGATCTCATCTGATAGGTTAACCATTCAACTAAAATGTGATTAGTGTGCAAAATCATATCCTGATACGCCGGTGTCTCCGATGGTCTCAGATTCAGAGAAATGAAGAATTGAGGAGGCCAGTGAAATATCAGCATAAATCAAATCAAATACAACTTTATTAATAAAGCGCTTTTTATGCCGATGGCAACACAAAGTGCTCTGCAAGATTCAGTTCATGCATATTTAAATAAAATAAGCCTTCAAACAACAAAATAGATAACAGCATTTTGAAAACACACATTATTGTTTCTTTCACACACAAACTATACGCACAGGCACATAAATAAACTTTAATAAAAAAAACATGAATTGCATGCAGTTGAACAGCACCAAGTCAAAAAAACACAGCAAGTTGTTTTACAATGCAAACGTCCAGGTGTCATTTTGTTTCCATATAACTGCAACACTGACTGAAGAAGGCTCTGAAAGCTGTAAATATTAAACACATGGACGTTAATGTGGATTAATGAATTCTTGTTTTTTTGTTATTCCTGTGGACAGATTTAGAAATTCTCATCTCTGGATAAATTAAACAGAAATAAGATCAATAATATTAGGCCAGTATAAATGCAAAGTTGGGATCAGATCATCGCTTCTTGGTCTTTTTGGTGCTGCTTAACGGTTTAGCTTCAGTTGCGCTTTTCTTTAAAGGAGTTGGGATAGTTTCTGTAGGCGTTTTCTTTTCCTCTGAAATGGACAGAAGTAAGCATCAGCTCTGCTTTATTATTCTGCTACAATGTGCTTACGTTTCTTCTATGCTAGCTATTTGTTGTACCTTCATTACTTTTGGCCTCTGGCTTTGGTTGAGCCTGCAGTTGTCTCTCCAGCTCTTGAATCTTATCCAGTGCTGCCTGCAGGGCCTCCTCGGCTTTCAGGGATCGCTGCTCTGCACTCAGCACTCGCATTTCAGAATCACTAAGTGACAACACATCAGAAATATGAATTATTTGTCATGAAAAAAGGGCGCATATTTGTTTTATTGATATATTTAAAACACAATAAAGAGTGGGTGGATTTATTTATTGTTTCAAAGGATCATCTGAGAAAAAAATTGAGATTTTGTGGCATAATAAGATAAAAAAAACTTACTGAAGTTCTCTTTGCAGCTTTACTACAGCAGTTAAATCCCTAAAAGCTTCCTGGGTTTCTTCTGTCACTGGAGAGACAACCAGCTCATCTGTCTGGTGGACACACAGGAAGACAGGTGATCAGACAAACTCACTGCTCTGTTTTATACCTGTTAAAATCATGTTTAAGACATCAGCTTTCTGACCCCAGTTAAATGGACGTTGCTCTTTCCAAGACTTTTGTGTGCAATATTTCCATCATAGCTTATCAGCTTCACAACAGGGCTCTTACAAACTGTTAGCGCCCCCTGCAGGACAAAACAACACGAAGACTTTTTCCTCCGTCTGACTTAAATAAAGACTCAAACAGAACTAAACAGTGAGTGTATGGTTGGCTAAGTCTGATGTAATGAATATGAAGATTTATATATTTGTGTATAATTCAGCACATTGATGCTAAAGGTAGAAAAGTGCATATAGCTGATATAGAAACTTTATCATAGTAAATGTAGCTCCAATAAAAAATGACTACTTTATTACTTTTTATAATAGATCTTTGCTAAATATGTTGTGAATTTCTCACATAATGCCAGAGTTTTGTGTTTTGTATCTAGTGCATTAATAAAACGGTTGATTATGAACATATCTAACAGAAAATAAGTTATATTTGACAAACCTCTTGTTGGGTTTGAAGTTCTTCAGATTTAATCTGATGGCAAATCAGAGAAAAACTCGCCGTTATTAACAGCAAATAATCTTTTTCTGTTTGGCAAATGTCAAAAGGACGTTCTATAATGCTGAAAGATACATTTCTTCACAATGCTGTTTAGTTATTACAGTCACAAACCTCTCTTGGGGTTGTTTCGGTCTCGTCTGTGATCTGTTCAAAAATGTCAGTTGTCGGCTCAGCGGAGGCCTCCTGGCTCACCTAAAAATCACAACCACATTTCACACCGTTAAGAATCACAGACTTTAGCAACCAAATCACTTTGTAGATCCATACATCAATCTATCAATATCTGTTAAGTATCCACACATAAACAGTGACTCTGTCTCAGCTGCTTGGTGGTGTCAGATCAGTTAGTAAAAACAGATCAAAGCTGTTAAGCAGAGTAATAAATGGCTTTTGAGTTGAAACCTCGCCTGAGTGTCTGCTGGGTCTGCGCTGCTGGGAGTCACAGGTAGCTCCACAGGATCCCCATGAACTCCTGAAAGCAACAGTTTACAGGTCTCCACCCAGTCGCTGCACTGCCTCTGAGGACAAGATTGAAAATAATATTCATAGTGACTCATTGAAGTGGACTGAGATATTTTCACACGTGAAGATAATTTGCTTTGTATGAAAACAAGCAGATTTTTTTGTGCAGTTGTAATTCACACATCAGATTTTGTACTTGAGATGTCCTCTTAGACATATATGGGCATCTTTCCAGCGTGCACAGAAAGTGGTCCACGATGCAAAAGCCCAACATGGGAATCAAATGAGGCTTCTAGATGAATGATTTTGTGCTGATATAACTTCATTATGATTTGACTGAAGGAAAAATATTTCAGTTTTTAGCTGTAGCACTAGCTCTCTCATGAATCTTTTATTTTGAGGGATCTGTTACACAAAAGGGTCCAAGCATATTTGCTTTTGTTGCTTTGAAACCATTTGGATCAGTGAGTAAAAATATGGAGTAGAGTGCATAAAAACATTATGTCAGATCATTTACCTGCAGCTCCTTGCACTCATTCAGCTTCTTTTCACTCTCAGTATCATGTGGGTCCAGGACAATCTGCTCTTCCAGAATTAAGTTGCATGATCTAAACTCAAAGACAAATAATTCCTAATATATTTTTTTTTTTGCTCATCCTTGTTAGCTGAGATCTGTTACTTCATATTCCCAACACATCTTAGTTGTTCTAATAACGGCTATTTGCTTGGAAACTGTCGATGGCAGCTATGGTACCTGAACATGTAGGTTGAATAATAGTCTAGTTTCTCAGTCAGCATGCTGGCATCCTCATTCAGAGTCTGTGGGGAGATTTTTGCAATGTTGTGGTGTTTATATATTTGGTTCTGCTCCTCATTATCGTCCGGTACTGTGACAACCAACATATCCAACATCCAGCGTCTCAGAGCCAAGTGAACAGAATGGACCTGAGAAAAAAAATAACTTTACAAAACTTCACAAAAAGAATTTTTTAAAAGGAACAAAAGGCAATTAATAAAGTGAAAATATTGGAGCTCTGTTGTTCCTCTGCAATGAACATTTACATATCTTTGTGTTAAAACCCTGAAACAATGACTGCTACTCAGTTAATATGAAGACGACTCATAAATGTCCTTACTGGCAGCTGCAGTGTACAATTACAGTGCAATATAATAAGTATGGATGTGTCTGTAACAGGAAAGGCAAAGCTACAGTTTTCACAACATTTTCAGTGTATAAGCTCAGCCGGAAAGCGTCAGTACTTACTTCATGTCTAAGTTTCTGGTTCTCACGTTGAATGAAGTCATAAAGTTTGGCTGTGAACTTCTGAATGTCAGCTAACACCTTCTCTGTCTCTGTGCTGTTAAAACAAACATAAAGCAATGTAAACTAATGATATATAACTACAGCAATGTGACTGCATGACAAAAAAAACCCTCTTTCATTCATTTTCTATACTGCCCTTTCCGGTTCAGGGTGGTGGGTTAATGGCTGGAAATCATGCATCCTGAACATTGTTTTTTATTAATAACTAATAGCTAGTCTTATTTTTCAGTCATATCCTGAAGAGAATAAATGTTTTACGTTCCATGAAACATCAACTATAAAAAAATAAGTCAAGCTTTTAAAGGAAATTAGTTTTTTTTTATTTTAATAGGTGTAATTTATTCTGATTGAAGTGCTGAATAAACAATGACAGGTGTTTAAAACATAATTTTTTTTGTGTTTTTCTATTGTACAACTTTAACAGATATTTAAAGCCTAATTCCTGATGCAAAACTTACTATATGTCAGGCTTATTTTTCTCCATGTTGTTCTCTGTCTGTGTGATGGAGAAATGCTGCATTGCTCCATAAGCCACTATCTGCCAGTTGTGCAAAGCTTGCTGCAGCTCCTGATGGTCAGAGGCAGACATTGCTTTTTGCTTTATTGCTGAAGCCATTTTAGTGATCCAGGGCTCCATCAGCAAGACAAGTGACCTGATGCTGTTATAGATCCCTGCAAAGAAACAATCAGATTTATATTCAGACCTTTAGTCTATCTAGAACTTTAATAATTAATCAAAACAGTGATATTTGATAAAGCTCATTGAGTGATACTAGATATGATGAAGTCTCATACATGCATTTTGCTCCACTTTTCCATAACAATAATGTAACCTCCACCTTCCCCTTATGTGTAGCAAATGGAGCAAAGAAGAAGAAGAGGCACATGTTTAATGGTCACTGTCATTATTTGGTCTTATTGTGTTGTGTTCTTTGGTTTCCAGTTTTAATTTGTAGTTCTTGTGTTTGGATTTAGCTTCATTTCCAGCTAATTAGTTCACCTGGTTTTATTTGGCTTATCCAGGTCACCTGCATCTTGTTTCTCAGTGTATTTCTGTTCACATTTGCTGGATCATTGTTGGTTATTTTTTGTGTTCCTGTTATGTCCTCAGTTTCTAATAAAACTAAGTATTACTGCATCCTGCTGCCTCTTAGTTCTGCGTTTGGGTCCACGTCCTCCCAAGTTCCTGACCGATCACATAAATCCCATCGTGTATTGTGACTAGAGGCTGAAAGTCGTTGGACTTTGGACTCTGCACTATCCTCCAGTAGACATTCTGACTAACATTACTGTAAATGACACACAGGACTATATTGGCAGTGACTTGACAACACACGGCATGAATGTATCTACTTAGGAGCATAAAAGAAACTTTGGATGATTATCAGCTCTCACCACATGCTCCACTGGCTTGCTTTTCTGTCACTGTGAGTAGTTCAAACAGGACCCTGTCCAACTCTCGTAAGGTCTGCTTGATTCCAGCAGCTTCAGCATCTGAAGGGTGTCTTTCGAATAGGTGAAGGCTGGTATTCAGCCAGTCCTCATGGATACCGGAGAGTTTACTAAGTTTTTGCTGACACAAAAGCTGTTTTTCACCTTGGTAGTGCTCGCATTGGAGTGTCAATGTCTGTGGAAAAACATGGAAGAAATAAAGATTGCAAAATGAGAAACCTTGTTTACAGAATAAGTCTGACACTAAACCAGACTCAGACAGTTTCTCTTTGGGCTTAAAGGCTGTTTGAACAGAGGGCTCAGAGTTTCTGAGCACTCAGGTCTGGCTCAGATTCCTGAATCTCAGCTCAATTCTCAATTAAAACTATTTCTATCTAATATTTTATGCGAGTTTCAAACTGGTTTTAGAAGTGGTCCCGGTACTATCACTGCTGTCATGGCTGTGACAAATGATTTTAATGGTACATTGGATAAAAACAGCTGCCTTATTTGAAGGCGTCTCAAAAGCATTAGTTTTAGTAGATCTTTTAGACAAGCTTAGAATAGCTATATATATAAATATATAAATAAATATGCAGGCCATAAAACAGACTTTCTTAAGATAATTAAAGGTGAATCACAATGTTCCATTTTGGGTCCTATTCTATTTTCTATTTTTTTTATAAATGATTGAGGTAAAAAGATTCAAGCTAATTTGCAGATGTATGCAGAAAATACAATCATTCATACGACTGCTCCCTCTACAACACAGGAAGTAAAGAAACTTCCAACTGCATTTCAGTCATTAGAGGAGGTCTTGAATGGACTAAAATAAGTTAAAATGCCCAGAAAATAAAGTTTATGATCTTATCAAAAGTTGGCTTGCAAAACATTAACAAACCAGTAATTTTAACATTTGATGAAACTCTGATTGAAAGGGTCTCTGGAGATATGGACTTATGATAGGCTTTCAGTTAATGTACTTCTAATTGTTTTTGAAGATTGTTTTTTGTTTTGGGAATAAGCTACTTGTTTCACTGTGCAAAGAAAAAGATAATGGGAGTCACGTTTCTCTGTCATTGATTATGGTGAGGCTGCGCTTGCATGCATCTATGTTTTATTTTATATAATTATAATATATATATATATATATATATTATTTAATTACTTATCATTTTGTATCATTATATTGCATTGTTTTGACTCTATGGCTTCTTCCTTGTAAAGAGATTTCTGATCCGATTGGGACTTTCTGGTTAAATAAAAGTAAATAAATAATTAAATAAATCAGCCTAAATACAATTTCCATGCAGAAAGATATTTTTTCAAAGTAAAGGCACAAAGACAGATTAGAGCGCAGCGACGGAAGATGACATAAATCAGAACTGAGATGATTATAAGAGACAAAGCAGATGAGAGATGATTACATTTGATCAGAAGCACATTGGAAACATTACAGAATAGAAATGAGGTAATATGTTAGAATATAAGGACCTCACATGGATAATAATGTTCTGCTATGCCACAGAAAAACACATATGCGGTTAGATATGTTAAGTCTTACCTCTGACCACTGCTTTAAATCCACATGAATCTCTTCAATGCTTTTGTCATAGTCTGGCTGAGGAGACCTGATCATATAAAAAGAAGAGAAAATGAATGACAGAATGCATACAGTGCTGCATAAGATCAGCACAGTTTCCATAAAACTGAATACCATCTCTTTTTGATGATGTAGCACTGAATATCACTGTATTGAAGTGATTTTAATTTACTTACTCGTTTTGTATGGAGAGGATGGAAAGCCATTTAGAAATGCCTTCCTGGGTGGCACTGATTTGTGCACACTGAGCATGCTCAATAGTCTTCAGTTCAGATATAAAAGCAACCAACTGCTCTTTCAAAGAGTCATTGCACTCCATAACAGTACTGAGGTCCTCTGTGTCCTACGACCAGAGCATCACAGTCAGAGTCTGTAAGACCCACCAGAGATGTTTACAAAGAATCGCATTTAAACGTCACGTTAAACTGGAGCTGCACTTCTACCTTTGAGGAGATGTAGAAGAGGCATTGCTCTGCAATCTTGAACCAGCTTTGCTCGCTGACGGGCAGCTGACTGATCACCTGCAGCTTCTTGACATTTATCACCTGACAGAGAGGACACTGAACTCTTTCCCATAAACTGTGTTTATGAGCATCTTTGAACATAAATCCCACCCTTTAGCATTTGACCCTCTGAATTAATATACACTATGACAGCTACAGAGGATACAGTAAAATTAAAACTGTGATTACATGATGTTAATAGTGGTATCTAACAGAACACATGCAGCTCAACTCAAAAACAATCCATGTCAAGCAATTGCTTTCTTATCATTTCCAATTCCACAATGTTCATTCATTCAGTATAACAATAAGTTATCATAATGAAAACAACTCCACTATCCTGATACCTTTAGGGCAAGGGTGTAGGTAAACTGGCACCAGCAGTCTCTGTCCTCAGTCATCTGGTGCAGCTGATCCTCTAGACGAGCCCTGCGTAGCTCATACAGCTCATGGTAACCCTGGACTAAACTGAGGAGGCGAATAGATGATTCAAAAAGGCATGATTTGTTCGTTTGAAGATATGTTCTGAATATTTTTATGACAGACTGACTCTGAGTTGCTTTCTGTCTGTCGGAGCGCCTCAGCAAGCTGCTGGTGAGCACTCTCTGCTTGCTGGGAAACGAAGGCATCGTGGGCTCTGATTTGGGAAAGTTCTCTGGGAAAAGATCATGCATACAAACACACATCTGTAAGGTGAGACAGTGCACAGAAATAAGTATGAGCAACCTTTCATAAGCATACATCTATAACTACACAATATAACATCCAGGAAGCCTCTAACTCTAACCTACGCACATGCTTAGCTGCTGGATGGAGGTCTTGATGCGATAGATTTCCTCTGTGAGCCGGCGGTCCAGTGCTCGTTGTGCAACAACCTCAGTGTGTAAGGCCTTCAGACAGTGTGGGATTTTATCCAGCAGAGACTGGTAGCACTGTCTGGATAAAGCACACAAGCTTATTTTAAACAACATCCTTTGATGTTGTCACTATTTCTACTGTGTCAGAGTAAGCTTCCCATTTCCTTTTAATTAAGATGTAACACATTAGTAGAATAGTCATTCAGCTTGCAGGTAGAATAACATTTTAATCCTTTATTTTTAAGACTTGAAAGGATCTAAATGTTACCAAAAAAATGTCTCAGGTGCTAATGTTCATGGATGGTTGCTAACCTGAGTTTAGCAAGCAGTTGTCCTCTCTCAGCACAGTTCACAGTAACCTGCCTGATCAGTTCATGGAAAACAAGGTTGTAAATATTCTGCTCAGCCCTCACCAGATCAAGCAGATTTTCCATCTGGAAAACAAGTTTTTTAGGCTTTACATCCCTTTTGTTTAAGAAAGATCGAATAAAAAGCTTTAAATTGGTGTAGTTTTTACACAGTACTAATTGCAGCAGAAGTAAACACAGCATCTGTATTTACCACACAGATAAAGAATGTACCTGGGACAGCTCAGTCAGTTCCTCTCCCTGATGATCTACTCCAACCCTCTCCAGCATGTCATCCATCATGTTCATCAACTGGACCGCTTCCAGTCTGCCACTGGGCCTCCTGGAAACCGAAGATACACACAAATCTTTCATAAAACACTAACAGACTCCATTGCTACGTTTAATATTTCCAGCGTGTTGCTGTAAGGCTGACTTATTCCCAGTTCAAGCTGCAAGAATCTACAAGAGAAGGTTATTCAAGTAAGTACTGTTATTAATTTAATCAACCCATCTTTTGGACTCACAGTGATGGGAGAAGACGTAATTTCTGGTCTTCGTCCTTCAACTGCACTGTGAATGCACTGTGGAGGCCGAAATGCAAGAGACTTGAAAGAAAGCATCCACTTTGAAGATGAAAACGTCAAGTATCACAGTAAACATGGGTACAGTGGACTACATAATACACAGTGCACTCACTCCTCATAAATCTCAAGGGAACGTAGCCCTTTGTTTTTCACAACGTAATATTCCTCTGGGATCACATTTTCTGATACGCTCAAATCCTGAAATAGAGAGAAAGAGAGAGAGAGAGAGAGAGAGAGAGAGAGTGAGAGAGAGAGAGGTCACAATTAGCACCTCATATTCAGTGCACAACGGCTTTACATGTGTGGACTAAAGAATTTAAGACATGTGGCGCTGAAGCAGCTGGAAGGCAATGCAACTCGTAAAAGAAGTGTTGAAAACAGGCTTTGACCAATCGCTGTGTATTTACTAATTCTAAATTGTGATTGATTGATCAGGAAGCTTGTTGAGATCAGCTGATGTTCTGATATCTCAGCGGCGCTTGACTACATGACTCACCTCAATAACACAGCGCGTTGTATTTAAAGTCAGCCTATGAAAGCATGACCCATTCTGGGATAGTTTTACACGAGGGGTCGAGAAAGACGCAGAAATCAAACAGAATTAGAACAAAAGCCGAGTTTACTGTGACTAAAAACACTTTCAAGCAGTAAAGGTGAAACAATGAAAAGTAGAATATAAGGACCAGACAAAAGAAATACAATAAATTGGAGGCACAGTTGGTAGAATATAGATAAAGTGTAAAAGCAGATCGTGTATCAGATACAAATACAAGATACAGGGGTGGAATATTAGAGAACACATGAAAGGTTGAAAGAGTGTTAAAACACAGCATTGATGTCAGCTCATCATATGGAGATGAGCTGCAGAGTATTTATATTCCTTTACAGACATTAATAGCATCATTTTAAGCTGCTGGGATTTTTCTGTAACATGTTACTAAGGTAACATGTACATTGTACCTCATTGTTACCTCATTGTTACCTCATCAACATGTTACTAAGGTAACATGTACATTGTACCTCATTGTTACCTCATTGTTACCTCATTGTTACCGCATCAACATGTTACTAAGGTAACATGTACATTGTACCTCATTGTACCTCATTGTACCTCATTGTACCTCATTGTTACCTCATTGTTACAATGTACAGAAACATTATTGTTTTCTGCTTTTATTCATGTACTGCGCTGAATGTATTATTTATACTTGTATCACATCCCATTTGACCTTTTGCTTAAAAATAATTACACAGTCCTACTCATGAATAAAAATGATGTGCAGCCAATGTTTTCCTATAAGTCCATCAACTCACCTGTTTCTCATCAATAATACTCCTGTCACTCACAGGCGGGAGGGGTGGCTTTCCGTTCTGCTTGATCCCAGCATCACACAGGAAGGAAATATCCCTAAAATAAACACATAAACACAACAACCCTTACAGAGCTTGTTGTCTGTGTTATTTATGTATGTTTTATTATTTTTTATTTTTTATTTTATTTTATTTATTTTTTTTTTTTGGGGGGGGGGGGGGGGGGTTTAAAATTTTTTTTTTCTCAAATCCCATTTCCGCTTTTCTTTCAATCTTTTTAAAGCATATTTTTTTTCATGCCCCAAAGGACCAAA
>JBAMIG010000015.1:5187696-5220236 GCA_037177335.1 Kiunga ballochi
ATCCATGCATCCATCCATGCATCCATCCATCCATCCATCCATCCATCCATCCATCCATCCATCCATCCATCCATCCAGTTTATTCCAATGAAGGGTCGTCCCTCTACCAGCAATCACTGGTAGAGGGACGGGGTACTCTCACC
The DNA here is from genome assembly GCA_037177335.1 of Kiunga ballochi. NCBI lineage: Eukaryota > Metazoa > Chordata > Actinopteri > Atheriniformes > Pseudomugilidae > Kiunga > Kiunga ballochi. The sequence continues at coordinate 5,187,840 of JBAMIG010000015.1, forward strand.
AGTCTAGTATCCAGTCACTAACTGGAAAGTTTACCAGTTCATCGCAGTAATTTAAAGAAACAGTGGGATAAAAATGCCCACCTGTCCACTGAATAAATGCTTAGAATAACTGATGTTGTTCATACATTCGGCCTTTATTTATGCTAAAACATGGTAAAAAAAAAACTATCTTTGTTTCCTAAAATCATTTAAAGCTTTTATCAATATAAATAATTAATTGAATCAAATTGTACTAACATTAATAATGATATTTTGCTATTTGAATTATGGAACAAAACACAAAATAAGTTTGAGATTTGTTTTTTTAAAAGGAGTTTCACAAGCAGGCCCACACCTTCTCCTCCTGTTGAAACTATTTTCTATCATTTACAGATACTCTAAGTGGAGTTTCTCACACAGCTGATTTGCATCAGGTGTTTTACAGAAAAACTGACAACATGTCCATCAGCTGACGAGCACCAAGTCAGAATAATCCAGTTAAACAGACATTATATCCAGACATGTCTCAGTTTGACTCCATTATTTTCATTACAACCGCTGCTTCCTCTGCCTGACTATAATTCCCCTTAATGGCTTTTAAACACACTGAATGAGTTTGATATAAATTCTTTGTGATACCTGCACTAAGTACCTGCTTTGCTTGGACTGACTGTTAAATGTGTTGGAAGGTGTGAACAGGAACTGGATGAGTGCAAGTCCAACCCATGCCAGAACGGAGGCTACTGCCGCAACCTCGTCAACAAGTTTGTCTGCGTGTGTGACATGAGCTACGCGGGAGACACGTGCCAGACGGACGTAAGCGACATTTACTTTTATGTGGCGGTTCTGCTGTGGCAGAACCTCTTCCAGCTGCTCTCCTACCTCATCCTCAGGCTGGACGACGGGCCAGAAGTGGACTGGGGAGGAAATGACTGAGTGTGTGTACGAGTGTGTGTGTGCCAGTGCATTTATAAGCATTTTTATGTGTAATTATTTATACATAGATGAGAAAAGGCCAGTAGTTTTCCAAACACAGGGAAGGTGGAGATGACCAGCACACACATGTCAATGGTTTCTTTGGTTTGGAAGAAGCACTGCAGAGCTGTTTTGTGCCTTTAAAGTAGCACGTTTATAATCAGAAGCACTTTATTTCACGTAGGGATGAAGCCATACACACACGCTGTAAGGCTGCACCTATTTCTCATCATCACAAACTGGAATCATTTTAAATTGATTAAACAGATCTAAATACCTAGCATCCTTCCTAGCATCCTTCTCTCCTGCAGCAGGGACTTTACTCAGAACTGTACCTCCTACATAAACCAAGCTGCCATTTTTAGTATTTTAGTTAAGTGATTGTGGTGCCGCTGACAAGAGGAGTGGCTGCAATGGACATAAGCAATTAATATCCATCCATGTTCCATACCGCTGCATCCAATTCAGGGACCCAGCAGACATCATGCATCTGCAAAAAATATGCAAACATCAAACCAGCTGCTCAGTGCAAAAGCATGTTATTGCCTCTTTAAATGGGATTTCTTTGCTAAGATTATCTGAAAAATCCTCTTAATAATTTGAAAGAATTACTTTTATGCCACACAAATAACATTGAATTAGAATTGTTGTGCTGGGAGGGTATGTTGGTCTGCGTTCATTAAAGCCCTTTAAGGTGAGGGAAGCAACAACGTTACCAAATCCGAGTTATTTATGATTCCCACTGATGACTTCCTGTCAGTCTTCCCTGATCTGGATTTCAGGAGTTCTGTACGGAGGAATTTGTGAACTATGGAAAACAGTGTTGTAGCTACAAAAGCACCTAGAGGGGCCTAGATGTCTCACTTGTTCTTGATGTGCGTTCAGAGCAGTATGGTGACTGACTGCTGTGTGTTGTTTTGTACCAAAGGAGAAGTTTTCTGTCTTTCTAAACCTTCCTGTCTGAGCCAAAGATATTTTCAGCCTAAATTCTCCTCGGCTCTGCTTAAATGGTACCTGTCAACGTTTACCATGCTGTTGTGGTCAGTACTGCTGCAGCGTCTCTTATCATAGACTTCAAGTGTTTATTTGTTTGTCCTTCAGTCTTAACGTCATGCTGAATGCTCCATCTTTGAGTGTAACTTGTTGTTTGTCCATGTTTCCTTCATCACATGTGATCTTTGTGTCCTCTCAGTCTGATCTCTTTCTGTCTTTCATGTCCAATAAAAGAAAGAATCAGTCTTGATCTGTTGTCTGTCCTCTTTTAATGTCTCGTCCACCTTTTCTTCTGTAATCACACCTTCCTTTCATGTTTATTCTCCTTCAAAGTGCAGGAAAATTCAAGTATTTTTATTTATCGTCTCACTGTTCATCCCTTGTGTGTGTGTAAGTGTGTGTGTTTGCTTTTTCCAACCTGCACAAGTCAGGTGGATAATGTCAGACCACACATAGATTCCTAATCCGTTTTAACGAGATGTAAATCCCAGAATAGCTGGAGTTTAGATGCAGAGACACACAAAGAGTGAGGAAATGGCATAAAGCAGACAGGAGGATGGGGTTACCAGGCAGGTTTTTAAGTGAACGTTAGCAGAGGTTTCCCAGGTTTATGTTTCTTGGTTAGTAAAAGATCTCTGCATTTGCTGATGTGACTAAAAATGTCATTTTTTTGTGGAAAAATTACACAAATATTCTCTTATTCAGCTGTGTTAGAGATGTTTAACAGTTGTTTGCTTGTTTTTTCAATCTAAATGTAAAGTTGGATTTAAATAAACTATTTATCCTTAATATTTGCAGTTGCAATTACAGTATAAAATGCTTCTTTTCTATAAAAAATGACATGTTCTCCCAGCGTTTGCATACTTTTAAACATCAACTCTCAGCCATCTCCTCATAGCTCCTGTCCTTTATTTGTCATGCCCATGTGTGTGTTTTTGTGTGTGTGTGTCCTTTACAGACACAGGTAGCCTGTTTGCCGAGGAGACAGGGGGAGGAAATGGAAGCAGTTTTTCAGTGCTGGCATTGATGTGACCATCCTTTGAGAGCAAGAGAAGCACAGAGGAAGAAATGTGCTTTGCCAGCAAAAAAAAAAAAAAAAAAAAGGAAAAAAAAATCAGCATCTGGCGCCGAAGTGCAGTTTCAGCAGAGAGCTGGTGGCATTCACAGAAGTTCGGTCTGCTTCACAGAAACGTATGAGGGCAGCTTATCTGGCAGGCACACACACACATACACACACACAGAGAGCAGGTTGATAGTGCTGACAGCGAGGAAGCATCGCTGCCGTCTCTGTGCGTTGCTGCTCTGCCGAGGCTTCAGGGTGGCCTCGCTGTGTACCTCAGAGACTGGTTAGTTAGACATCTCCGTGTCTGTGTGTGGCAGTCAGTGACTGATGGCAGGTCCTGGCTGCAGGCTGCTCCTGCTTGCTTGTGTCACACTCGCTCTGACAGCCAACTGTGCTGCAGTGACAGGTAAGCACTTTCCAAGAGTCAACAAAGAAGTTGTAGCGAGGGAGAGAAACTCTAATGTCTACAGCGTCAAGCATGAGCGCACAAGTTATTTTTTGCCTCGGGATACAGATGGTTGTATTTTAAATTAGAATTATGTTTCCATGTTGATTGCTTGGTGTAAAGTTTGCTGACTTCTGAGATTATTTTTGTGTAACCTGACAAGTTGAGCAAGATGCTTTAGTCATGAAGATGCTGTCAGGGAGGAATTGAAGTGTTGTGCAGTGAGTCTTACACCTGTTGTGCTGTTGTAACCTTGTAGGAGTAACAACTATCATACCAACAACATCTACTGGTGTAAGTGCTGCTCTATTTTCTGCTCCTTGTTAATGAAATGTGAGAATGACCTATCTGCTGCCTTTGGAGCTCTCATTCATCTTAACTCACATAGGATTGATTTTTTTTTCTCCAGAAAAAAAAAGAGCATTTCTGCACATAGTAGCTGTGGTGTAGGTGCTTGAGTGTGTGAGGATCAAAGGTGTGAGCTAAATACAAATGTGTGCAAGTTTCATAAGCGTCTGGATACAAATCAGACATTTCCTGCAAAGAGGCTTTTATTCCTGCTTTAAAGCAGTCGAGTTTGTGTTTGTGGGAGCTATTTCGGGTGTAAGGGTGTGTTTGTTCAGCATGTGCTTGCGGGATCATCTGGCAGCATCTTGGCTGTGTGTGTATGTGTGTGTGATCCTTCACAGACAGAGCACGCTCCATACAGCTCGCGGATGGCTGCCGTTTTGGCACCGTGTCTGGTTGGCTTGGCGATAGTGGCGATGCTGGGGCTGGCACTCGCTGCAGCCAAGCTGCGAGAGAGGCGGCAGACGGAGGGAGGTTTCAGTCCGCGGCAGCTCCACACTCCTGGTGGTCTCAACCCACCCGCTGAGCTGGGAAACGCTTCCTTCAGCACTTTGGCAGCACGCGTGGAGCGCCTGGTGTAGTGTAATGGAGTCACGGGAGGACAAAATGTGTGTGTGTGAAAGGGAGAAGTGTGTGACTTTTGTGTAAACACTTTTTGGTTATTTTCCATGAACCGCCTGTGAAATTTCTGCCTTTGCTCCTCCAGCTGACCTCAGAGGGCGTGACCTCTGACTTCTTGCTGTCCGTCAGTCTTGTGTCGATTATTCTACTGCTGGTTCTGATTCTGACCTCCGTCAGCTTAGTGGTGGCGCTTAATCGCCGCGCCACTCACGGTACCTACAGCCCCAGTCGGCAGGAGAAGGAGGGATCGCGGGTGGAGATGTGGAGCATCACACAGCCACCCCCCATGGAGAGACTGATATAAGATGCAGGTTCAAAATATGACAGTGTTTATAATCAAAGACTTAACACCATGACAGCAGATGCATCCATGTGGAGCCTGCATGTAAACATTTTGCATCCCCTTTCTGGCTTTCTTCATGCATGTACTCATTCTTTTCACCAGTTTGTATGCGAGTGTGTGTGTAATGTGTGTGTAATCCTAGTTGGACATTTTCTAAACGGCAGGGTTTCTGTTTTAGTTTTAAAGCACATATAAGCTACTATATGTAGTTTTATTACAGTAGATATGGGTCTCATTTGGCTTCTGTCTTTAAGATATTTTTGTTTAGGAAAATGTATAATAATGTGTTTCTGAGTTGATTTAATTTCTTCCATGTTTATTTTATTACGGGAAAAATGCCTTTTTGTACGGTGTGTAATATATATCAATACAGTCCATGTTGGTGTCCGTATTGATTTATTGTCACTCTTTTCATGCTTCATATGCCCCAACAGGCTGTTTTCAGGATTTACTGCATCAGACAGATGTAGCTTGTTGAAGGCTGCCTTGTGTGATGATACGCTCATTATTATTTCCTGCTTTTACTTTGATCTGGACTGATATATCCTGATTAAATAAAGCGCTCTTTTTTATGTGTCTGTGCCAGAAATGCTTTAATATCAGAAATAATGTTAAGATATTACAAGCAAAGCAAATATCTTGATATTAACACAAAAGGCATCTTATACAGCAGCACATGTTATATCTGTACTCTGTGCAGGGTTGGCTCAACTCGTCTAAAGCAAGGTAAAGACTTATGGTGCACACTCAGGAGCAGGGATGGGAAACTCCGGTCCTTGATGTGTAGCAGTCCTGCAAGTGTTAGGACTTTCCCTACTGCAACACACCTGACTCAGATCAATAGGTAATGAGCTCATTTGTGCAGTGTTTGATATTAATCTGCAAAATGCACAAGTCTGCTAATTAGATCCGATGTGTGTCAGGTGTGTTGCAGCAGGAAAACTACTAACACTTGCAGGACTACAGCACATCAAGGAGTTTCTCATTCCTATGCTGGAGGATCATTTGGGATAAAAAAAAACATCCTAAAAGGCACAAAGAAGACATGATCCACTTATAGATGTGCATGTTAACGTCTAGAAACATTTTGTCCTTTCACAGCTGCGGGTGGCGTTTAAACTCCTTTCAATGCCCGTTTTTACCACTAGATGTCAGTATTTGTCACATAGGAACCGTCATATTTGTACTCATTAATGCCCAGAAGCACTTGCTTTACAGTGAACATTGAACTGGACTGAACATCTGCAACAGCAAACTTATTTTTATCCCTCAGGTGATCATAACGTTTTATTGCATCAGATCGAATTAAAAGAATCCCGAACAGCTTGAGCATGAAACAGTATCATTTATTTTCAGTTCACAGTGCATACATTGTGTGCAGTTGTACCAAGTTACTCATCAATAGCACATTACACTGACCTCAGCTGGAAGAGACAAGTTACTTTTTCTGTCATGAAAACATGCAAATGTGCACACGATCAGAAAATCAGTGTATGGCATATCAACAAGTTAATCATTATTACGACATCCAAGCTAGAGATAGAGACTTGCTGGTTTACTGGTCAATACACACAAAGTTTCTTCTTTTTTTTTTAAGTCACGGTTTGGGGAGAAATGTTCATGTATATAAAAAACTTAAACCCGCCTCTCGACACTACACTTCAGTGAAAGCTGTAACATCATCCTTTGCTACCCACTCACTCCATATTTGCAATTTCAGGACAATGTTTATGGACATCTTCACACCAAGTTCTCACAGTATCAGGTCTTACCCGTCACCAAGCCTGCAGGCATTAAAATGCAAATCCCCACATTGCTCCTGTTTTACAGGGTTGCTAAAGCTTTTTACAGCAGCTGGCTGCTCGCGTATTTCCTCCCAGTCTCCTATAACATTTACAGTAGGACCAAAAACAGCAGAAATGCTTGTTTTTTTTTTTCCATACTAAAGATGCTGCATGTGACTTTTAACTCTTCAGTGTGAGGCAACATGTCCCAGATGTGTTAAATACTGAGATAATGTGTATCGACATAATAAACCGCTTTGAGTAACAGCAAAATCATAGCGTACAGCGCCAACATGCAGCACAAACAAACGAGCATCAGTCTCGGCTTATTGGTAAATGCTTCTGCACAGAATCGGCTACATGGGACATCTTTACTGTTTTGTTTTTCCAAAAATAAAATCTAAAACATTCAAATTTTAGATGTCATCTTTTTGTTCAACACAGATAACACACATATAATCCATGGAAAATATACTCAAGCCAGAAAAAAATACACATCTATTCAGCCAAAAATAATTTTTCCTCAATATGAAATTAACCTCTGAGTATTTTTTTTAAAATACATTTAGCTCAGAATAAGTGTTGAAAGTGTTTTTTTTTAAAGAGAACAAATCACAAACTATACAAGCAATCCAACTAATAGTACAATCAAAGAAAGTACCGGCTTTACGAAAATACATATAACCCAGAGAAAGTCAGAGATCTACTCTTAAACACGAGGAGGAATATTCCCACCAAGAGAAAAAAAAAACCCCACAGAGGAAGTCCAGCTGGACTGGGCCAAGGAAACAAAACAGAACCGCTGCAAAAGCAACACACTGATCCATTTTCTCAGGTCCGAGCGGGCCCTCTGCAGCTGCTCGTCACACATGTTCAGAACGCTTCACTGAAAACACGTTTCTGACATCATTATGGGTGGAAATCTTACTGTATAAGGCACACCACACACACTCCATCACTAACACACTTTGGCTCACACACATTTAAATAGTCTGATATTTACTTAGGGACCTGATTTAGACTGAACTATGAACTATAATATAATCACTCATATTTGCATAGTGTACACATTAACATGTTTACAGAGAATGAGGCCATTCCACAGATTTAGTTTGCTGGGGTTTATTTTTCTGATTGGACTTACCGGAACTGATTCTTGGGCTTTTAGAATCATGCCAAAGACTTTATGAGCAACTAGTTAACGCAGAGCAGCACTCAAAAAGCTGCTGTTAAACTGCTACGCCGACTGGCGTCTGGCATAAATCATAGGAACAACAAACCATAAATGTAGCAAGCCCAGCATAAGCGCATAAAAGGCGGTTTTCTCTGGGTTTGTTGGGATTCAGAGGATGACTGGAAGCCACCGTCTCTGGGCTCCTCTCTACAGCAGAGTCCGTTAAAGAACTACGTCAGACCCTGTTACATGTTACATCCTTGTAGCTACAGAGTAGAACGACATTATATTGCTTCATTACAGTACAATCAACCATTACAGCGCCTGCCTCTAATCTAGTCGGACAAACGTTGCGTTTCATCATGAAAGACGGAAAAAGGAGACAAAGAAAGCGAAAAAGTTCTGTGATAAATACGGGGCTGTACGTTTTCTTTGTCAACAAGTCCTATGAAAAGAACAAAAGTGAACTCATCTTGAAAATACACTATTTTTCCTCTTATTTGTGACCTATTTTAAAAGCTAACATCTTCAGCAGGAGCGAACATGCTTGAGGCAAAGTGCAACCGAGGTTGGAGAAGTCTGAATGCAGAAAGAGCTGTGATACGGAGAACACAACGCTGTTAGTTTTGGTTATTTTATGGCATCTGTGGAGCATCATCAGCTTCAAGTTTTCCACCACTGAGCTCAACTTTATAAGCTCACCAACAACTGGCCTCAAGTCACAACGTCCAGAGCAAAAGTCAGATGAAGTGAAAGTTAAAGTCTGAGAACTGAGGAAAATGTTAAGAGATGGAAAAAGAGATGAGATGAAGACACTGGTTTTTTTTTTCAGGTCATTCATTTCAGCATTTGCTTCTCTGGAAGGACAGAAGTGTCCCAGCAAGCCTAAAAAACAGGAAGGGACACAGATGGAGGTCTCTGAATGTGAAATAGCATTAAACCAGCAGCATAAAGCACATCGTATATATTAATCACTCTACTTATTTCATGAGAAAACTGCTGAATTTAAAATCTGATTCTGATTTCAAAGTACCTGCTGTGATATCTGCAGATTAAGACATCAGTGTATGAAAATAAATCCTGTCCATAAGGCAAAGTGATTAAAATGATTCCATCGTACAGAGAAGAAGTACTTTCAAAGGCCTGTGTGGACACCGGTTGCAAAAACCTGCCTTGCTGTTCTGCTCACAAGGTTTGTACCATGAAGCAACAACTGAGCGTTACGAGTAAATTCACAAGTGCAAATTCCTTCTGTGAAATGTTCAGAACACAGAGATACTGATGAACATCGTGGAAAATGGTCCCTTCTTCATCCTAAAAAGTACTGACACGTTTAGAGATTCCTCCAAGCAAAAGTATTCAGATGAAAATGCAAACATGGAAATATCTAAATGAGAGGAAAAGCACCGCAGAACTCTGCATCTTATCAGGTATGCATTTGAGTTTGTGATGGGAATCAAAACAAGCTAGTAGAACAAATTTAGCAGCTGCAGTTTGCACATTTAGATCCCTGCAATCACCAAAAGATCTGTAAAACCCTCTCCATATACAATGGAAGTCTCCCATTTATTAGCTGATTTAATGGATTCTTCCTTTGTCTCCACTAAGCTGGTAGCTTTCACAAACTCTTGTCCAGATAGATTTCAGTGGCTGCGTATCTCGTCTCCCTAGAAGAATAACTTGTTTTACAAATTAGAACAAAAAAGAAAGAAAGTTGTCACTTCAGCAGAACATCCACTTCAGTTGGAGGAACTGGGATTTTCTTTTTCCTCCTAAACGTTTAGGAAAAACTGCTGCTGTAGTGACATGTAAATTAGTTGTTGGATGACAGATGGAGAGTCCTGCAGTGCATCATTTCAGCTGTTCCTGCTTTTATCAATAATTCTTCCTTGTAAGTGAGTGTTCAGATAAAAAAGGTCAAGCTGGGAGCAGTAATAGAAGTGGAGAACTTGCAGCACTTTACAGTCGCAGCCTCTGGAGTTTTTAGGACTCATCTGTGGCTTTGCCCTGGAACTGCTGGTGACTGTTGTTGCAGTGGACTTGTGAGACCTGAAGGCTGTTGTGGAGTACTGAGCCAAGGCAACACATGGACTCAATCTCCTCTAGGAGGCCTGGATCCTGCCCTACAGCTGACCCTGAACCTTTACCCTGACCCAGGCACAGGCCAAGCCCTAGGAGCCCCTCCTTGGACACCTCTTTCTCCCAGGGAACCTGCACAGCAGCCTGGCTGTTCCTCGACAAGTTCCTGTGGGCCTCAAGGTGACCCTTGCTACTCTGCCTGTTGAGGGACTTCTCTTGGTAGGACCTTACTGTCTCTTTGGACAGTACCTTCCTCCTAAGGACGCCAGTAGATGCAGTCAGGTTCTGAGCCTGAGAAGGCTCAGAGGGGCTCTGAGGATCTGAGATGGTTCGCGACCGGCCCACCGGTGCAGGAGAACTACTTGGGGGAGAACCTGTGGCTGTGAGAGAGGGAGATGGCAGCATGGGGGTCACTTTATGTGACAGAGATGGTGAGAAGGACAAGCGGTCTCCTGGCTGTCGCACTGCAGCTAGAAAGTGAGGATCAGGGTCTGACATGGAGGACAAGAACTGACGAGGGTGTGACTTGGATATGTTGGCCTTTTGGGCGGGGGTCGTAGCTGTGACGGTGGGCTCCACGGGAGCTTTCGGAAGGTTTTTTGGTGCTTTCATGCTGCTCTTGTTGGGTTGTCTGCGTGGAGACGGTGGAAGGTGTTTTCCATGGACAGCGCTGTCATCCTGGCCCATGTTCCAGCCACTCTGATCCCCTCCTACACCACAGCTACTCTCATCTCCAGGTCTGGACGAGCTACAGAGTGCAGGCTTTGTTTGGCGAAAAACAAAAACAAAAAGAAATTATTCAGGAAGAAATATCTGCAGGTTTGTGCCAACATCCGTTCCGGCTTTCTGAATATGGTTTCAGTACAAAAATGAGCACAAACTCAAGCCTCGACACTTAAACAAGTCATTTATCTGACATGAATCTATGCAATCCTAATAAATAGATATTTATCCTGAATGTTTTGTGTAGCCTTGGGGCCAGACATACCGGGGCCTTGTAGTCTAAATCGTCCATAGACATAAAGAAGTCCAGGCTCTTGGCAGCACTGAGTTTTCCTTGATCCATTGTTGTTGTGGTCAGAGAGTCTAAGATTTCCTCCAGCAGGTTCATCTGACCCGAGCACGAGGAGTCCAGGTCCAGCGAATCATCACTGTCCTCCGTGTAAGAGGGGACATCCCCGCTGTCCTCAGAGGAGATCCTGGGTTTACAGACGAGACAGAGCATTTAACATTTTTCCCCACAACAAGCTCATTTGTAACATTTTATGCACGTCCATCAGCGTAATGCTGTAATAAACGAGTCCACTTGGGGGCAGTAACATCATGAGGAAGACTATCTGTTTGGACAGCACTTGTCCACATTCAATCCACTTTTTCATCTACAAAGTACCAAACCAATGCGTTCAGTTACTTACTTGCTGGCAGTGTCCAGCTCATCGTCATCAAGCCCGTAATCTCCAGGGCCCATTCTCATGGGAGACTTACTGAAGTTATGCTGTTAATGAGAATAACAAAGAGAAAGGATGCAGTTAAACGCATGGAATAATGTGGTAAAATTACACAAACAGACCTGAAAGACTCTTATGTATGAATATAAGACTCCTGAAAAACATAAGAGTAGATAAATGTTCTGCTGAGAAGCAGCTTTTTCTAACACAACAGCCCACCAGGAAAAAGATGCAGGTCTGTGACTGGTGGGTCCCCATAAGAAAGAACAAATGGCTTCTTTTAATGAGCTTAGAAGCTGCAGGCTGAAGCTAAATTTGTCAAATTTAGGTCTGCGGGGATAAAAATCTTAAAGATCGCCTGCAGTAATTTGTCAAATTCAGCATTACATGTAAACTAAAAGGCACTTGAGTGCTAAGATATGGGTGACTATATCCATCATTTGCATTATCTCACCAGTGCATGTGATTGTATTTGTCACCGCAGAGAGCTGAATGATCAGTCTGCAGTGTAGTTGTCTGACGCAGTGAGTTTAATAAGCCACCTGTGTACTGTGTTTAATGGGCAGGTTGAAGAAGAGACAGAAGCTTTACAGAGCAGGGCAGGACTCTCCCCATGGGAGCCCAAATCTGCCCCAGGCCACTTATTAGCATGCCTTCCACTACGACGCACATGTTCCTCTCACTATGTGTTCATGTTCACTGATGTTAACACTATCTCTCATTTTCTAATTTACACTCTTTGCTTTTTGCTGCTTACCTCCTGTTTCTCTTTCCTCTAACTGTCCTTCAGTCTGTGTCCTTAAAGCACAACCAACCACTTAGAGGATGCGGTGAACACCGAGGCAGTGGCCGCTGCAATGTAGCTTCTTTTTTTAATGCTCGTTTAGCTTCTCTTTTTGTTTTCTCAGTATGCTAGCTCATAAAGTGCAAAGCTGTAGCATGAAAAGCATCACGGAGAAATGAATAATGGCCTTAAAATATGCGTGACATGCTGTGACAGAGGTGACCAAAAGACTAAAAAGAAGGTAATGAATAGAAAACACAAGGAAGGAAACACAGAAAGGTGAGGAAAGACAATTTAAAGTCCATAAGAATGACCCTGTGTGTGTGTGTGTGTGTGTTAGTGAGTAAGGGGGGATTCAGCTGGTCAGTACTGAAACCAAGCTGGTCTTGATTAGTTGCCCCAGTGCCGGCCAGACAGGCGGAATGTAACGTGTGGCTGGCTTGCCCTCATTTAGAGCCCATGTTTCGGCCACAAAACACACACATTCGCATTTGCGTGTGCACAAACTTGGTCACATACGCACCCCATTACAAAAAAAAAAAAAAAACACAAAGAGTTAAAGTGCCATTTTCTCCATAAAAGTCAGCGAAGGAGATGTGTGCAGTAGCCACTTAAAGCCTCTCAGCCATCAGACTAAACATGAACACATGTGGAGGCACTGCTGATTGGTCGAGCCGCTCCCCTTCCATGGTAGCTTGGAGCTATAATGAAAGAGATTTCAGAGGGGCTCAGGCCTGGGATCCCTAAACAGCCTTTAATGGATTCCTGTGTCAGGGCAGTAAATCTGGGGCCGGGCCGACGTACCAGCCAGCCGAAGCGGGCCAGCAGAGCGGAGATGCACCTGTGAGACACTTGGGGAGGGTCTGCTTCGGACAGAAATGCTTTCACACAAACACTGCAAGCACATGTGCTGTGAAATCACGGCGCATGCAGTCAGAGACTGTTCATTTGTGCAAGCAGGCCATGTTTTGGGAGGGCAGGGCCCCTCTTTGCGTCTAGGTGTTTATTAAAGCAAGGTGAACCCAAACAGAACCAGACACAGGTCATGAAGCCTGGCCTTCTGATCTCGGTTACAGCTTTGGTGCCGTCTACCCGAGAGGAAGTTCCACAGGGAGCAGTAAATGGATGGTACCTCGCTTCACGGCTTTATCAATTTGTCACTCTTCACTGTGACCCTTCAGCGCAACATTTAAGATTAAGCTGTTTACAACAACCAAGCATTTTACAACATATGCGCCAAATTTGGCACAGCAGTGGGTTTATCACGGGTTGTTTTTTTGTTTTTTTTTAAAAATGGCCGACACACTGCATTTGTGTTGCTATTTAGGAGACAAAGCGAGCTTTCTCAGTCACTTTATCATGACTGAAATGGTTCTCCAGAGCTGTTGAGACCAAAAGCATCCCTTGATGCACTATATGTCATTGAAAACAACAAAAACAACAATATAGACGTTCACAATGAGAGATTCTCCGCCTGTTAAAGCTGTGACAGCTCTGTCACCATCCCACATCTCTCCAGGCCTGACAGGACAGTGGAGAGCATGAAATAGGAGAACAACAGATTATCATACCGCTCCTTCATTAGTTTCTTGCTGTCGGCTAATGGGAAGCTGAAAGGTGAAAATGAAAAAGTGATTCTCACTCCATGCCTCCCTGTCTCTCGTTTCTCCCTCCGTCAGTCTGCTGCCAGTGACAGATGTCACCGTTTCTGTCTGTCTGGCTCTCCATTCCTTCCTCTTCGCCACATTGCTACGAGTAAGAGACCGAGCCGAGAGCACAGAGTGAAAAAGTCAGGGGGAAGCAGGAGTCAGGAAAATAATAGAAAGCGTTCGGTTATTTTAGTAATACTAACTTCATCCGGTATTTCTGACGATGTGGAGGTCCCTGGTGTTTATTAACAGGGGAAAAGATTTGACATTTCAGCTTCTATTTCAGGATATTTTACCATTACATGTTCATTTAGTTATGCTGATTGGCACCCTTACACTGTAAACCTAATTAATCTATCCTTTACTTAAATATTTTACAATCCAGGCACCCTAAGTTAATTATCAAATGCATGAAATTAATCCAAATCAAAACATTTGAATGTAAAAATCAAAGCATCTTTATTTTCTGTGCTTATGAGGAGAACACAGTCATCACCATTACTTATAGTTGCTGCTTTAGGAGGAACAAACTTTCGCCTCCTCGCGCCTTCTTTCCTGCATGACCAGTAATGCGGAACAGCTACGTCTCTTTGTGACGGGGCCAAACACTGGTGGACTTTAATAGCTACTCTAACATTATACTTTTCGTATGGTATTTCTGAGCAGGCGCTGATCTCACAGCTTGGCAGTTTATGTAAAGAGATGCTGGTAAAATGCAACAAAACCTTGGGGAGAAGCAAAGCTTTGCAGAAGAACAGCCAAGTTTATGTTTGCCTGTTTAAGAGCTGCTTATATGGAAGGAGGGAAGAAAGGAGAAAGAGTTTGTGGAAAGATCCACTGCTCCTCTGTCCAACTGGCCGATTCTGAAAGGCTGCTTGCTTTTCGCTTAGAAACAGGAGCCATTTGAAGGAAGGAGAATGAGCATCTAGCTCATTCTGTTCAAACTCTTCCTGTAAAAATCACCAGGTGTCTTTCTGTGAATGAGTTTAAGTGCAGTACGGCTGGGTTTCCAGGAGGTGGCACTTTGGTTTCAGAAAGGAAGCTGCAGGTCTCTCAAGAGGAGGGGGAAGCTAAGCGAAGTGGAGACTACAAATACATACAAATAACCATGAAAACAGAGTTAGGTATGGACAGAAACACTGCAGCCTGTGGTGCATCCCAACTGGTCATCTAACATTTATTGACAATATTATTCTAATTATAAATCTTTTTTTTACTCTTTGGATTATAATTTACATTAAGATTTATGACACAAATATTCAACCATGCTGTATATTTTACAGCTCATTACTATATTGTGAATAACTTTTTAGGAGACCACTCTTTTGCTTTGTGTCATTGTTAGAAGTGTTTTCAATCATGCACTGAATTTAATGTGCATACAATGTCTGTATAATGCATTATGAGCATTAATACATTATACTTATACATTTCAAGTAGAAGCATGTGTGAAAGCAGGAGAAACAGGCGTTATGTATATTCTTTGTAATCAACACATAGCAGATATAAAGTGTGCCTTGTATATATATATATATATATATACATATACATATATATATATATATATATCTATATATATATATAGATATATATATATATATATATCCCCTGATCAATACCACATAAACTATTAAGTATAATACACACAAATACCTCAAACACATACACAGGATTCTTTCCACTTTGTTCCTGTTTTACATCTGTGTTAGCCCCCTGTTTCCCCTCAACCTGGAGCTGCTCTCCGGGCTGGCGTCTCTCCTGCCTCACCAGGTGAAGAGTCCAGAGCCTGGGGCTGAGCCCGGCCGCAAGCCTGCTGGCTGTCATTGTCCATAACACTGTCCCAACCTCTGCTCTCCTCTGTGCTCTTAACAGCTGTCATTCTCTTGCTTCCAACCTGAGGCAAAATGCATGCCTGCTCGTGCACATCCAGTACATACGCTCAATATCGCCTCATGCATTGAAGGGATGAGGTGCAGACATACTCTGCATTTGCAGAACAGTATCGCATTAAACACACACATGCTCCATATTCTAAATCCTAAAGAGACTCTGGCACCACGGCACACAGCCAGAACAATGGTTTGTTTTGTTTGTAGAAGCAGAGACGGAGTCAACAGTCCAATTCAGTGTTGTTTTTTGTCAAACGAAAGGAATACTCCTACATTGTTAATCAGCGCACTCACCAAACACTACAAATCACCCACATCGCCGGATCCGACTGAAACATGGATTCATATGACAGCAGCACTTCCACTTTGGAGCATGAGTTGGCTGATCAAATAAAATGTGAATTTCAGAACTCTCATTATTTCACTATGATTAATTAAAGGAGCGGCACCAGGATCATTCATTTCATTTCAAGGACAGAGATGTTTGCTTAAAACGCGATGGATGATGGAAATGCAGCCGGAGCTTTCTTTCTTTCCTGTAGGAGGGTGGAACAACATTCATCATATCACGTTTTTTTTAAGCTGCCAATGACAAAAATGTTTCTGAACTTATCTACCGCAGTACATGAGTGAGTAAAAACATGGACACCCACACGTGGATCTATACGAGTAGACAGTCCTATACAAACGTAACTGGTACCATATTCACTGTACAACACAGATTTTGGCGAGCTATATTTAAGAAAAATATCACTAATTTGACCTTATGGCATTAATTCCATGAGGGAAATATCCAGATGATCTGTTTTATTGCAGCGCTGACATGTTGGTCAATATAGTCCATAAATGATGTGGCATGGTGGGTAAAACGGAGCCCCATCAAAACAAATCTAAGTGAAAAATTAATTCTTTATGCTACCATATACATGGAAGATTTTTCCGGCATTACTTCATGAAAGCATATTTTTTTATATTAAAAGTGTTTCCAAACAGACTTTATGAACAGTGCTCATCACCAGATCTGATCTTGTGATGACACGATGGCTAGATTGAATGTTTTTAGATGGATTTGAATAAATATTTAGGATATTTACCATCCAGAGCTCAAATAAAACATTCAAGTAAAAAAATGAAAGTCCTGGTTTTGGGGGAATTTTTCTATTTTATGAATGCAAAGCTGTTAAAGACACAGGCAGGAATTTAACAAGTTTTTATGCTTTTTTTTTGTTGCAACCTAGTGAAGGTAGGTCAAGCAGAACGACTGCACATGTGTCACTAAGACTAGTGGGAGATTTACTGATAATTTCACTTAACCTTTATTTAACCGTGTTGGTCCCACTGAGATCAATTTCTCGTGCAAGAACACCTGGTCAAAAACAGTCGTGGGCAGAACAACAGTATCAACATTTCATAGGAAGCAGCCTCAGAAAAAAAAGATAAAAGGTGAAACACAAAGAAAGTAGGAACAATAGATGTTTTTTTTCCACCAGCTGAAATGCAAATATGATGTGAAATAACAGTTAGCTGTTGCAGGAAGAGCTACATGTCTTCATCGTATTGCATCCTCACAGACAGTGAGACAGTAAAGTTTACAAGCTATAGAAAACATGAAAACTAAGCTGCTGGAAAACCAACAAAACCAGCAAAACATTGACTTTTTCCAGGTTATTTCTTTACATTCCCAAATCTTTCATGGAGGCCTCTTCATGGCCAGTCTTGCTTTTAGTAAAGAGAAAAGGATTCCACTTCATATACAGGATGTTGAAGCTACGTTTAGGAGGCCTATAAGTAAAAACAGGGAGGATCGCTGCGTGTGATTAAAAGAAAGTGTTTGACTTCATGTTAACACACACATAAAAGCTGCGTTGTGGGACACGTGGTCCTGAGTACCGCCTGTCCCTCCTCCAGTGGTCTCCAGGGACCTGTTACTGTGGCGATGAGCAGGCCTGAATGGCATGACCAGAAGTGTCAGTGTGTCTCTGCCCTGAATGCAGTGTATGTGTTGTGCATCCGCACAACAACCGCATGTTAACAGTTAATCTGTGTGTGTGTGTAGATCCGTCTTTGTGTGCGCACTAGATGTTGGGGGGGGGGGGGTCCGAGGAGGCCTTTAGAAAAGCTCTAATTGCCGTTCCTCTCCTCTCCCCTGGCCGTCACACCTAAGCCTTTCCAGCCTCATCACACACACAGGAAACGCAACACTAATTAGACACAGCACAACCTCTCCTAATCACACTCTTACATGACTGTGACCAAAATGTCAGCATGTGCAAGCGGGCTGGTTTTAGTTTTTAAAACAGAATTTGGAGTCCAGTAAGAGGAGAAAAATCTCCAGCTGGGACGACAGAGGTGCAGATATGAGGTGGGAGATGATATAACTACCATCCCTGTGGCTATGTGCATGTGTTTAGTACAAAAGTGTGAAATTATAATGGGATGAAACTTAACTTCCTACACTGGGAAGTAAAAAAAGTGCACGTTTTTATTTAAACTGCACTTTGCTGTGTTGTAATTAAAACTTAACTCTCCTCATATATTTATTGATGAATGTGTATTTTGGCAGCGTGCATGCGCTCGCACATCACACTGAAGCTCTCCACACAACAAAGAAAAAAAAGAAAAACCCATGCTATCCACTTATGGTGCACAAGCAAATTCTTCAGAGGAAATGCTGACCTGCAGATGAGTTGCCTCGACTGTCCGTGCTGTTCAGAGAAAATACTGAATGTACAACATGAGTGTGTTGAAAGAAAAAAAAAAAAAGGAAAATCTCTTATGATTATATCTGGAACCCTGACAAACTACTGTACTTCCAAGAGCTGTTAAAAGATAGAAAGATAACGCGGAGAGAGAGGGAGAGGAGAGGGAATGAGATAAAAAGAGACGAGAAGATCTGGAGCTGGAAAAAAAAGAAGGGGGGGCAATGAGAACAAAAAGTGGACAGAACAGAGTGCAGAAGTGGAAGATTGAATCCATGTCGCTGCAGTGAAAAGTGGGTTCTGCTACGATCAGTGAGTGTAAATGTGGTTAACTCATTTACTGATGTGCATGTGTGTGTGTGCATCATACCCGTCTCATCTTCTGCAGTCTCCTTGGAGACAGGCTCTTGGTGCTGGTAGGAGACCCTGCGCAGACCATCATCCCCTCTTCCTCCTCTTCCTAAGAGAGAAGATTCCCATAAATCCACCAGTCTCTGTGTTGGGAACGACCCATTCTGCATGGAACTTGTGATTTTCTGAACCAAAGCGATGGAACCCTACATCCAGGCTCTCATTTTACATGTATGGAGTATTTTTTTCCCTAAGCAGATGCTTTTAACCAAAGCATCACTGTGTTTTTACATCTTCAGCTTGAACGAGGAGATCTTCTAAGTTGGAAAGTACTGAAACTTTTTAAAGCACTGAGTGATAACGTTGGTCAACTTTGGTTGCCAGCTATAGGCTATAACACCCATAATAACCTCCACTAAGCCAGGTGTTTTCTGGGTTCCTGTGCAGAACTATGCAGCTGGCAAACACACAAGTACCACGCACATTATGTGTTTCCACAAACCAACTTTTATTCTGAACAAACAGGAAATCTGTTCCTGCACTTTTGTTTGTCTCCAAGTGTGTGCGAACGCGGTGCAGAGCAACGCACACACCACCTCTTCATCATCGGTGCCCTCTCTCCTCTTTCCCACTGACAGATCAAACTGCTATTGCCTTATCAAATCCATCAGGCTTATGGAAACATACACCTCATTACATTAGCTTTGAGGAAATCACAGGCTCACTGATGAAATATGCAGACAATAAAAGAGAAAGAGGGGTTGGGGCTCAGATGACATGACAGGCCATAGCCAGAGGGGCGCTAGTTAAAAATGTACAGCCCCGAACAAAGCGCTAAGCAGGCTTCACCAGTCATTAAAAGGGCCCTATGTCAGAATCACACACTCCATGTAAAGCAGCCTTCCTGTCTGTTTCTATGAAGGAGGCCCGTGTCTGTCTGTGAGCCTCAGCACACAGTTGTGTACATGTGTATTGGCACGCATTACAAAGCATGCACGTGTGTGTCAGGTAGGTGTGAAGGTCCAGCCAGCTCACCCTCGCCTTAAGTCTGCCCTTAATGTCCCGAATGCCCCTCTTGGCATGAACCTTGGCCTAGGAGGGAAAAACAAAATAGAGACACACACAGATTACTAATCAAAACATGTTGCATTAACATTCTGTTCCAGTTTCATGTAACATCAAGAAATGCTTTGATCCCCGTGGCAAAAACACGCAGACAAAAGGCTGGATAAGAGAAGCCGGCGCGCTAACAGGAGGCGATAACATGAAAGGGCACCCTGACCACCTATTGTACAGCACGTAATGACACGGCGCTGCTCATCAAACACACGCCAGTCAGGAACAATGATCCCATTAGTTCCACGGCCAATTACACATGACACGGTTTAAAGTTAATCTTAATATTTTCACACATGCTAAAAAATACAATCTGAGGTTTGTTTCAACTGATTTTGTGTGACTTTGAGTATTTTAACATTGTAGAAAAGAGAAAAATCTGAAAATACCTTTGACACAAAGAGTGCTCCTCCTCTCTGTAACAAAAGAAGTTCACAATTATGGTCACATTTCATGACATAATATACATATTTTTATTAGAGATGTTTGATTTTGGCCTGTTTACTGCAGTCAACATACAGATTTTCTACAACTGTTCATTTCTGACACATATCAACTATAACGGATATATAGTCTTCACTTTGGCACAATTATATACATTAAATTAGCTGCAAACAAACCAACATCTGGAGAAAAAAAGCTTAAACTCTAATATTTTGTTGAACAGTTTTTATTACGGCACACATGGATAAGCTTCTGCAACGTCATGGGGTTTATTTCTAACCAGTGTTGCAATAATTTGTCACCTAGATCTCGTATTGATGAAGGGAGAGTCTAAATCTGAACATCAGTCCATCTGAAAGTGTCTTTCTTAACTAAAAAAGACACTCTGCAGCAGGTTTTTGCCTTTTTTTCATGACAGCTTTTGTTTTTCTAGACTTATTTAGAAAAACGTATGTGGGGTTAGTACCCAGGTGCAATTCGCACCTTGTTCTGCAAGACACTATTCTCCACACGAGATGTGTCTGAAATTTAAAATCTGAAATACTGAAAAGATGAGTTTCTATCATATATTGTCATGATCTGTAAATAAAATAACACCAAACTGGACCAATATCAACTTGTTAAATAAAAATAAATGGCTAAAATAAAATAAAAAAATCAAATTTATGCAGCCTTATTTTCTCAGTTTACACTGGCAAAAGAAATGTCTCTATTTATTAACTTGAGACCAATTGAACGGCTCTGTAATACACTGAGCAACAAAGACTTCAGTACTTCATTATCAACTTCATATTTGTAGTTTGGCAAGTTTCCCCGGTGCAGCATTTAGCTAGTAAATGAGTTAAAACTAAAAAATGTAAAAGTTTTGGTTTATTTTTTTGTTAAACAGCGTCTCCATCATTCCCCTTCCAGTTGTTCTTTGTAAAACCATGAGGTGAAGCTGAATGCAGACTACATGAGGGTGGAGTTGGGGCACACAAAGGAACTGCATGCAGAATCTGTGAGTTTAAGCTGAACTAGATAAATACCTCGGACTGGCCATTAAATGTTTCAGTCATGGTGTAAGACGGTAACCACAGTGTGAGGGATTCTCTATGTTTTCAGCCTGTTAGCATCAGGCCAAAAACAACTGGCTGAGTATTTAATTAAAATCCAACGTTTATGAGACGAGTAGTGAAGTGGTCACCTTTACAGCTGTAGGGATTTCATGCTTTACCCATGCTGGTTTCTTGTGGTTCAGCTTTTTTTTTTACTTTAGGGTGGAGCAGTGCACAGACTCAGGCTAGAGACCAACTGAGCTTAGTGCATCAGTCCTTTGACAAACATTTTTACCTTTAAATAGACAAACACCTTACTTAGTTATTTTTAATATTGTGTAATCGTGGTGATTCCCCCAAAATAAGATGGGTAAAGAGTGCTTGAGGTTTTTTTTTTTTAAATGTTTCTCTTTCTACAAAAACTATAATAAAGAACGAGATTTTGTTGCATGAAACTTCTGCTTTTGGTATTAAAAACTCCCTTTTTTCGAGCAGTAATGAGAAATCATAGCAAATAGCAAATCTGGATATCTACAGGCTACACCTAAAACATAGACTGTAGTCCATGGAGCCAGTCCTACTGATTATTTTGCACTAATTACAAGTGAAAACTAATGTCATCATGTATATCTGCTTTTGCACACATCAGCTTAGAGACCCTAAATGCCCAAAAGTTACATTTATGAACACACAAAAAAAAAAGCTCTGAAGCTACCAGTAGTTTTGTAACAATTGGAGACAGTGATGACGCAGAATCTGTTAAAAAATCCCACAATAAACTTATATTCACAGCATGCAGGAGGTGATGAAGGGGGTTGTGTGTGATTGATTCATACTTTGACTTTAGCAGGCTGACACCGTGGTACCCGATCTCTACGTGTTTCTTTCTCATCTCACACAGAGTTACTGCTTCCTTACTTTGCCGTCTGACCGTTTGGTCTTTAGTGTAAGCACAAAGCGTTGGCTAAATGGCTAAACAGAGTAAATGGCAGACAGCGTTTCAGAAGTTGGCAGAGGGAGAGGAGGAGAGGGGCCGAGGTGAAGGCCTCTCTTATAGATCCCTGTCAGTCAGGAAGTGTGAACTTTAACAAACCTTTGAAGAGCACTCTAGAGAACTAATTCAGCCTTAGCTGACGGCCTGGGGAGATGGGGAGGGTGAGCTACTCAGCGAGAGCGAGAGAGGGAGGGACGGGGAGACGAGGGGGGTGTGACAGAGATGAAAAGAGGGAGAAAGATAAAGACAGATAGATAAGGGAAGGAAAGGATAGGAGGAAAGAGCCAGAAAGAGATGAAGGGGCGAGAGATGTATGTTCTTGGGTTGGTTCAGCCGAGTAACGCTTGTGTTTGCTGCCAGATCAACATGTCATGTCGGAGGACGTCTTGTCACGTCAAATCACTTCTGTCTTCCTCCCTGTCTGTATCCAGTGTCCTGCTGCACGCGCTGCTACACACACCACGCTGCACTCAAACTGGATCTGTACATTCAGGCAACCCCTTCATTCCAAAAGCAACACCAAGACTTCAAACACTGGCTTGTGTCAATCACGCCATCAATTAAATATAACCGGAATAAAACGAGTGAAACAGAAAAATGTCACTTCTAAAAGCTTCTGGCTGCGATACACTGGACACTAATACCTTGACAGTGTGCATCCATTGCTGGTAAGACCTTGAATTACCTGAAAAAGTAAAAAAAAAAGACAATGGAAATGAATATTTAGCCTTCAGTGGATTATTATTATGATGCAGAAAGAAAGAACCTACAAATATCTGTATATTGTTATAACATTTGTTTAATATAGCGCCTCATTTTCAGGGGTTTATATTTAACTAGACAAATCAACACAACCCTAATTTAAAAATTCAGTTTTAAGACACTTAATTACTGCAAGATGTGTGGAAACCATCACCATGACTGGCTTTGGTTACACCATCCCAGGCCCAATTTAGACTTAACTTTGTGTCTGTAATAGAAAATATTTAAAATAGCTAAAAATGGATAAAGTTGTAACATAATAATCCTTAAAATGATTTTCATTTAAATAAATTCAATTGTACAATGGCCGACACTTATCTATTTAATCTAACATGCATGTATTCAGATGGCGGGAGGAAGCCAGAGTACCAGAGAGAACATGCAGCTGTACACATGTGTTATTTAAATATATTAGCCACATGCTAGCCAGTACATATTAGTGTACTGTGCAGTTGTGTCGTGTTATTATTGCTTGTGTGGAAATCTGGAGTGCGCTTCAAAGAAATCTCAGCTTCTATGGCTAAGTAGTCCTATCCCATCACCCTACCGCTCTGCCCTGTCCAAAATGATCATAGAGCCCCACGCCTTGGCTTTAACATTCAAAACAGAGAAATACTGCAGGGCTAAGAGGCAGGGACCTGGGTTTAGATTGCATTATGAGAAAAAGACCAGAAACATTTTAACCTTTACATTTTAACCCTGCAGTAACAAAAAATAAATAAACGCTATTGTTGCTCATTATTGCTTTTAACCATTGATTACTTTAGCAACTTGTACAGAAACCTTTTGAATTCTGCAAGGTATTTAGAAACAAAAGATAAATACCTTCTTGATTTTTTTTACATGTGTTATTGCACAACTTCATTTATGAATAAAATGTGGGAAATGAATGTAATGCATGTAACTGATAGACAAGTCTATCAATACTCACTTCCACAGAAGCCGCCCACTGTGATCTCTTCTTCAAACACGTCGGTGAAGCCACGGCCTGCATTTAATTTGGCCAGTCGTCCATCGATGAACTGCAACCATAAATTACAAGGTGCTTATTAAACACTGGGAAAAAAAATGGGCAGGAGGGTAGGGGGGGAGGTGTCTCACTCACACAAATACGCAAATTCAAACGCTGCAGCAACAGAGGGGTGTTATTAATCCTACCTGACGGAAACTACACCCCAAGATGAGGTGGGCGGCAGGTAATAGGGATTTGTTAATGTGTAGCAGGTGAGGGATTAGAGCAGCAGACTCCATGCTGCACACTGTCTGAGACATGAGGAAGTTTCATTTCCTCCCTTCGTAACATGGCGCGCATAAAACTCCGTCTCATAAATATAGACTCAACAGCTAAGACAGCTAAAATGTTTCATGAGCAAAAAGGCACAGAAGTTCTGCAGGAATCAGCAAATACGAGTCAGATCAGCAGAATGCATTTAACCAAACACAAAACAGGTTTTAGACTGATGAGCCTTCGCAGATTCACTTAACTACAATCAGAGACGAGACTAAAAAGCTGCATTTTGCTGGGTCTAATATTTCACCCAAACAGTTATTGAAATATATACAACCTGAACTCATCAAACTAGCTCTGAATAGTTCTAGATGTCCCGTCTCAGCTACAAATATGTCACGTTTCAGGTGGGAAATAATCACCAGGAATATGTTATGTTTTGCATTATTTTGCTTTTTCTCCATAAAAGCTTATTTATCTGATTTAATGTAATGCTGATCAACAACCCCTCCTTAAAGATTCTTTCAGCTGTTTAATAAAAACTCTGATTATTCTTTTAAACACAGAAACTTGACAGCGACATATTGGCAGATCAATTTAAAAAACAAAAAAAACCCTTCAGTAATCATGTAAGTGTGTCTATGTTGCAACAGCAGTGAAAGCTGTTTGAGGGCGCGCATCCCTCAGGGACAACCTGCTAACTAGCGACCGACATGGCCATCCGCTCCTCTGGTCAGGAGAGCTGGAAACTCATCATTAGATCATTTTAATGAGAGGTGAGACTGTAGGTTCCATCCTTTGCTCAGCGACATGGCCGGCCCAATTAGCAGAGATAATCAACCCAAATCATCACCTAGCCCAAGCTCCACTTATATCCCCCAACCCCCCACTCTAACCCCAGCCAGATTACGTGCCTTGCTGTGGGCCCTAATTAGACATTACTCAACAATGGCAGACTATGATCATACTCATGTAAACCCACACGCAAAAAAAATAACAACAATCTAGTAAATATGTATGCATATGGAGACACACAAATCAAGCTCTCCGTCTTTCAACAGGAAGGCTACTCAAACTATAAAAAATTAACCATAAAACTATAAATAACTGTTTTTATTCAAATAAAAAGTATTAACAGAATCATCCAACATGCATCTTCAGCCAAACATGCTTAAACAGGGTATGCAGAGCCTTTTCACACAGCTCCACACTGCGCCATCTCCTCGTGTCTCCATGTCATCTCGTTTCCTGTCGCTGTTTCATTAAATAAAAAAGGAAGAGTTATCCCATCTGGTTACCAGCACGCTGACTCATTCACAGGTCAGTCTGCGTGGCCTAGATTTATTTAAACTCCTGAAATGTGAAGCCAGACATTGGGTTCAGGTCTCTTCAGGGGTGCTTTAGCAGAGAAATGCAGCTTTTTAAGCTTTTAAGCTTTTGTCCTTATAATGTAGTCAATTTAATAATGTTTACTGGCATCTAGTATGAGAGAAAATAATAAATGTTGATCACTGGGTGCTGTTCTGCAGCCGATGCTTATCAGCTATTATTAATTATTTGAATGTGCTCATAAGAACTGCAGCTGCAACAAACTGGATAGAAAAGCTACATTAACAGATTTTTAGATGCACGTACACATGTGGATTTGCAAGTACAAGCAGCTCTTTCTAAGACTGCCTCTGAATTCTGCTCAACTGCACCACCAATGAATTAATATACATATAGAGAACCTCTGGCAGTAAATCATCTGAGGACAAGCTCTCCAACAGACGCTCCCAACAAGAGGAAGAGAGTTCATTTACTCCATCTCTGCTCACATAATATGCACATGAAAATGTGAGAGCACTTCTGAGTCTATAAGAGTGTAGGAGCTGAGGACAGTTGATAGGAAGCAGGTTAATGTTGACAGATGTTCCCCCGCATTCTTTTGGAAGATTTCTCCCACTTGTTCTGTTCTGAACGGAGACGGGTTGCTGGACCGAGAAGCTCACTGAGATAGAGGCTGAAAATGTGGCATTTTAAGTACATGCAGCCAATGAGCACGTTTATTTAAGGCAGATTTAATGTCAGTTATGCACAGAGGAATAAAATGAAATTACTTAAGTTTATGAGGTGAGTTACTTAAACGCACAACTCAAATGCAATCACCAGTTTAGATCCAATAAAATAAGGTGAATAAACCTACACAGGTTACTTATAATCTTATTCAATTAGCCGACACATATTCCCCCAACATTATACAGATTGCTGCTGACTTTGACCAGTCCACTCAGAACATTGGGTTACCAAATATTCCATTAACAACTCAATACTGCTAAAAAATATGAGATTGTCATTTAAGGCTGATAATAAAACAAAAGAGGTCATTTAAAGAGAGTGAAAACACTCAATCAGTCAATAAAGAACCTGCAGAAAAGTAATTTCCTGCAGAGATATAGTAACACCTTCCTCTCAAGTAACACTTCTGGATTATGCACATGTGGTTCAACCTGTGTAATGTGCACAGAGGTCAACCAGGTTCAACAATATGGTTTACATTTTAGAGGCTAGGTCAAACAGACATGATCAAACAAACTGGCTGCTATTTTAAAACTAATACAATAAAATTACATGATATTAAACCAGAAACCGTGATGTCGTCAATCATTTCATTTGTTTCTGTGATTACTGAGCCCTGATCCCATCAGGAAATAAACCATAAACTGATCAATTAACATAGATTTGAATTAGAAGATGCTACAATGCTAAAGTTGTTATTCGTTTTAAAACTGTCTAATATAAGCACATCTATAACTTATGTCTCATCGTGTCTGTAGATAAATAATGAGGCAAATGCCTGAAATCCTATAAAGTTGGAATAATAAAACCTAAATGTTAAGAAGTATGCCTGCCAAAGTAGAAATGTGTGTGTGTGCGTGTGTGTGTGCGTGGGGCCACACCAGTTGAATACTGCCTGTAAGTTTGGGAGCGGATATGGGTCACGGCCAGAGCGGCGCTCGGGCGAACCACTGGCCCTTCTCACTTTAGTAGAAAGAGGAGTGGAGCAGATAAGCTCACCCCATCTCCTTGTGCTGGAGAGGAGGGGGAGATAAGGGTCTGTTTCCCAATGCTACTGCTGAGGCAGAAGCAAGCCGGGAGGATGCTTTGAACTGCTGCTCGCTATCTGCTCTGCCTGGGAAAATATGAACAGGGTGTCCAGAGAAACAAAAGGCTGATTGAGGGCCGCTGGGTTATACTCTTGGGGGTATATCACACCACTATCATGGGTCAGGAGAGCACAAAGGGTGAGGGAGAGAATAAGAAAAGGCTGAGAAGTATCTTTCTTCTATGTGAAGTTTAGTCCTACAGAGGAGACTTTTATAGGAGAGGGGCATATAAAGTATAAATGAGTGAGTTTTTTTTTATAAGGAAACCACACATGAATACATAATACTTGCTTCAAGCACAGTGCACATAAACCAAAACATTACACCACAGTGGAGTTGACAATATCTATTAATGGCAAGCTGAAATCTGCCCTGATTTTTAGGCTTTTGTAGATGTTTGCAGACATTGTGTGGGCAGAAAACTAGTTTCACATGGTTTTTGTACAGTCAATGTACTTTCCACAGGCCTGAATTATCATGGACTTTGTTTGTACTGTGGATAAAATTAAGCAAACAGAGAAACATTAAGATGTGCACTGAGAGATAACCACAGTAAACTGTTTGTAAGGGTCAGTAACCGTCCATAATCCCAAGCTGCACTCTTCCACATTCCTCCTCTGTCTGAACAACTTAACTGTCAAGATACTAAATGTTAACCCTGACTAGCTGACAGTTTGCTGAGAACTGAATGAGGGATCAATAAATAGAGAAAAAGATAAGCAAAACCTTAAAAATAAACACATCTCCATGGCAGAAGCCCTGTGTCATTTTTTTATATTTACACTTTTGTTTAAATGCTCTTAAATGATGTGATGACGCCACAACGTTCCCTTCTCATTAAAAGAAACATCAAAGTATAAAATTGAATTATTGCCACATTTTCAAAGATAATCTATTTGGTCACATATTATTATCTCCATAGTTAAAGCTGATCCCTAAAAGCACACACACACACACACACACACACAGGTGTTTGTACCTGTTTAAAGAGCTGCAGGTTGACTGCCATGGACAGGAAGCTCTTCATGGTGCTTGAGCGATGGTTCACAAAGCTCTCTTCACAGAATGTGATTGGCTCTCCCTGTGGGGTCCACAGAAACATTAATGGCACACATTAAAATACACAATTAATTCAAACTCATTCCTTGTTGCTTTGTGGTTGTACAAATCTACTCTTCATCATGTTTATGTTACTTAATGCGCCAGAGGAAAAAAAGCAGATGTGTGATTTGACACTCAAACTATGTTTGTATGATGAATCTCACATCTGGATTATTCTCATTAATATTAAATTATATTTAAAAACAGATAATGGATGGATGGACTGATCCTCTTTTCTAACAGAGGAATGTTTAAACTGATTTCTTCATTAATGAAAGAAAAGAAAAAGGAAAGAAGTGCAGAAGCAAGAGAGGAAGGAAAAAGAAGAAGATTGGATAAGTTTGAGAGAAATTGTCTTCTTTAAAACCAGCTCCTCTGGCAGTGTACACATGATCCACCCTGGACCAGATGACTGTGTCCCAGTAAACTTCCCAGTCCTCCCCATGAACACATTAACACATTATTACTATTTCTTACATCATGTCTGTTGGCCTGTGAGCCATAGACACGGAGGATGAAAACAGAACCACTCCAGGCCAATTACACACTGCCCTCCAGTCATTTCCAATTCGTGTTTTCTCATAATTAACATAATTCTCACATATTTCAATGATGCTCTAAATTCCTCTGAAGTAAAACAATGTGCTTTGTCTATTCCAGGCTACAAGCACAGCGTGGCACATAAAAACAACTTAACAACACTGGAGACTAACCCCATTTTCAGGGATGGGCGGATGATACCAATGGCCCAAATTACATCCCAGGAATAAGCCTCCACTTACATCACGAAAAGTTTTTAAGGCCTATTCTCTCGTTAAAAGTTGAGTTGAAAGTAGCTTGACATATAATTTAATCAGCTTTGGCCTCAGCAGCCTTGGATCACGCTGCAGCTAACAAAAACTGGAAAGCAGCGCGAAGCTAAACGCTACTTAAAAACATTTGCCAGGAGCGGCTGTACCCAAAAACTTTAAGCTCACACATATTAACATCTACAGCTGCAGAAACGACCAAATAAGTTCACAATAACAAAGGAATCCGTTTTACTTGATGATACAGATGAGAAATGACAATTAGCAGTAATAGAAAAGAAAAAAACACTGAAATAAACTTTTCTTTATTCTTTAGAATATATACATTCAGCCCAGTAACCAGTTTAAATTGGGATCAGAACAGCCCAACCAAACCCATTGCACACGTTATTACACATTTAAAGAGATAAAGATTCACTGAGTGAGTTATAGCTTAGCTAAATAATTGTTTATCCTGCTTCTGGTAAGTTCTGCTCAGATGGCTAGGGGGGTTGCAGACACATTTTTTTAGACCTATGATTTAATCTCTATAAGGCACCAGAGATTATGTGATGTCAGTATGAAGGGAGCCGCAGATGAGGGATGGTCTTTGTTTAAAATATGCTGCTATCGGGATTTGCAGCTGTATTGCATGTGTATGTGCTCATGACAGATTTTTTCTTTCCGTGTTGTACCTGATGGATTCTTTTTTTTTTTTTAGTTGTACAATAACTTTTTTTTTTTTTTTTTACCAGAAACCTTTTTATTAAATTTAACCAAAGTTTGGACACAGGTTGTATCCAGACGTTTGACTGGTTCTGTGCCTTAGACGAGCGGAACTGGAGCTCTGTTTGTGGTTCCCACGGTCGCTATGTTGGCAGTGTCATGTGTGCCGTCGCTGCAGGAAAAGAAAAAAAAAAAAGGGTAAAGCGGTGGAGCTGAGAGGGGTTGTGAGCATTGGGGTGCATGATTGACACCTATCAAACTCGAAGCTTCCTGTAGCTAAGAGCTAACTAAGCTAACCCAGAGGTAAGTGGGCTAAAGCTAAGGCACACTGTGGTTCTGCTACGCTCTGCCTTCTTACATACGGATATTGAATACCTGTCAATCAAAAGGTCTTTCCCTCTATTATGCAGAATTTCAAAATAAATAACTACTAAATCGATAAGTTATAAAAAATTCACTCCCCCCAGAGTTGTCATGAATGTAAACATGACCTATTAACCTAAAGTTTTTCTTAAACCAGGCTGTCGTTTCTTTCTGCTGTGAAGGTGGCATTTTTACCATGGGAGTCTATATGGATTGACTCCTTTTGCATCCGACACCTACCGACTGAGGGGTGAACTGCATTTTTTTTTTTGCTATTCCACATAGGCCTCACTTGCTGCTCGTACGTGCTGTCACACCAAACACTCTCACACATAATTGTCACATCTTGGTGGACGATCGTAACTGGCTGCATGACAAGATTAGAAGAGCTTTGGCCAATTCTGCTCCTTAATAGTATAAAAAAATCACACGTATATGAAATATGCACACCCACTTAAAAGTTGGCTTCATCCGTGGTGGTAAAAACTCATCTAAATAGCTATTTCCGGCTCCTTTGTCAGAGCGTGTGATACACTGAGCCTGTGAGAAGCACCTGGGTGGGGGTGGGCCATCAACATGAGCTGAAACTGACGACCTAAGAAATCCTGGTATAATCAGCTGACTGCTTTTTAACTCATTATCATTTCCCAGTTTTGTTTCATTTACAACTCAGCAAGAGTCTCTTTATGCACCCCCCCCTCCCTTCTGTTCAGGCATATGGGTCTGCGTACTCAGCACAGCTCAGCTCTGTCTAACAAGATCTTTTCTTTAGCTTAGAGCTTCATATTTCACAGATTTTCCAACACAGTATATCTTTAGTAGCCTTATCAAATCAGAAGTTCTGTTTATGTATTAGCATGTATGTTCAATCCGAGGCTTTTTTACAGAGCTCTGTGAGGATGAGCAAACTGAGACTGCATGTGATGCTCAAACACAAACAGCGCATCTCTGTGCTAATGTCAGAGGGGAGGCAGTTTGTTCGTATACTGTCCGTATACAGAGGGAAAAAAAACAGACAGCATTAATAATGTAGCATCTTCACTCTAGGAGTCCACAAAGTCCAATTAATCTCAAAGCCAAAGGAACAAAGGCTTTGCTATTTGACAAACAGGACATGGTGTAGTTTGCTCTGCTCCGGCTCAGACTTGATAAGCAGAAAAGATCTAGAAAAGAAATGTTAGGGGGTTTAGTAAAGAGTTAAACACCAAAGGTGGCTAAAAGGGATCTTCAAAGGAAATGTCCTGACTCTTCTCAGCTCCTCTGGCATTTTACTGCCTCAGACAGGCCCACCGTAGTTCAGCGCGCCTACTGTAAACATACTTTTACCCATAGTAAAAAAAAAACAAAAACTAACTAAACGAATGCAAGTTCATGTCATTTCTCCTTAAATAAGATTGTTACGGTTTCATTCATTCATTTTCTACTCTGCTTAGTTTAATTCAGAGCTGAAGGGAAGCTGGAGCTTATCCTGGCAATTAGCAGGTGAGACGCAGGGTACACCCTGGGCAGGTACCAGCAGACACCAGACACCAATGGCTAACCGAGGGACGAAAGGTCCTGGTACTGAAAGACTCCAACAGGGGAGCTGTCCCATCCAACTACCTGCCTTTCCACAAAATGGAAGCTCCCGTCAGACATCATAGCGGCTAAGGTAAGTGGGCATATGGATCAATACATGGCAGAGATGCAGAAAGGGAACCAGAGGAGCCAAACAGCAGCTCCTGGTTGACAGAACTGTCCCCCGAGACTGCAAAACAAAACAGACAAACCTGTGCACTGCTTGGATTGACTACCGGAAACCCTACGACTCCACTATCCAAGATGAAACATCCAAGCTCCACGAATACATCAGGAAGAGAGTACCAAGGGATGAAGCACTTAGTGAATGTCTCAGACAATGGAGTCAAGAAGAACACAAGAAAGAACCATCATGGGAGGAAAAACCCCTGCATGGGATGTACCACCGGCAGATCTCCGAAGTGGCCAATGTTCACAAGTCCTATCAGTGACTGGAGAGGGCAGGACTGAAGGACAGTACAGAGGCACTAATCATGGCAGCACAGGAGCA
>JBAMIG010000015.1:5238544-5251515 GCA_037177335.1 Kiunga ballochi
GATAGATAGATAGATAGATAGATAGATAGATAGATAGATAGATAGATAGATAGATAGATAGATAGATAGATATGTATGCTCACTGTCTCTCTCTCCATCCTATTTCTATTCCTTGTTTTCCTCTGCTTTTCTGAGAAGCTGGCCAGGGAGAGGTGTTGAAAACAGCTGGATTGTACCAATATGTTGCTATCAATACATTCTTTTATAAAGCTTCTGTGTGGAAGCAGAGTATAAAAATGGTCTGCCCACTATGTGACTGATAGCACTTAATTTTAACAAACACTGTGACAAACCTTGACATCAATTATACGCCTCTCAGACTTTAGACTGTTTGATCACAAGACGATGATGTGGATAAAATAAACTTTATATACAATTATTTGGTTACTTGAATCATAGCAGCCATTTTCACTTGAACTAGAAGGTCAATCTCTCCCTAACAGCAAAAATAACGCATCACAGGAGCAGTAATAACACAAGGCCTGCTAGTAATCCCAGTGGGGATGTGAAAATACCTTTATACTACAGTGGCTGACATATATCGCTACCAAACCAAAACACCTCTCCCTGAGGAAGATGGATGGATAGATGACTGGATGAAGAATTGCAGAGGATGAAAAGCTTACAGAGGTAAAGGTCTGACGAGGAGGCTCTTAAAATATCCTGTCTGCGTATATTTGCTATAAAAAAAAACAAGCCACGATTTGTCTTCAAGCTGCAGAAGACTGTAAATCACAGACAAAAATCACCTCCACCCCCCCTCTTCCTGCAAAGAAAAACACTCTCACCCCCCGAGTCTGATCATTTACATCATGTACTGCTTGTGTCACAGCTCAGTATGCTGCCTAAACCTGCAGCAGAGGTGCTGCTGGTCTGAGAAGCTGAGGGGAGACAGGTGAAATTCTCAGAAGGATGGGTAATCTTTACAGCTCGTCCTGATTAAAACTCCTATGGGAGACCTTGGGAACTGTTCCCTCCAGCACCCACCAACACCACAGGCCCCCCGGCTGTTAAGTCTTCTGCAGACTTGCAGATAGGATAGCAGGAGCAGCAACACCACAGATACAGAAAGAACTTGGATGACATCACTTCCCTCTCCCATCTCATCTGTCATAAACATTTGGCTCTGCCTCATCAGCCACGAAGATAACGGAGGATGGAATGAGGGACAGAGGGAGGAAGAGAGGGAGAAAGATACAGAGAGTTCCTCCCTCATACAGACAGAAGTAACTCTAAATTATATAGAGATTTAAGACGTGTAATAACAGATAATTTAAGGCTTTTTGGACATTAATATTCTGCCTTTTTACGGCACAAGCAGTCCCATATAATTCAGCTTTAGAGTGGATCCCACAGCTTGTCAGAGCTTGCTGCTGTCTGCAGCAAACGGGAGAGCTTTAATTCTCTCTGTGCAACTAGCAAAGGCATGTCAGATAAATATTCTCATCATACAGATTATGGTTTGATATCCTGCTGGAATATTGATGAGCAGAATCAAATTCAATCTATTAAAAAGCCTTACGGTTAGGTTATATACAGTTTGGGGGTGACTAATTTGGTTTCAGGATTTGACATATAGCCAAAAATAGCAAACATGACTCGACATGGATGTACGTTAGCACATTTTCTTATGATTGTGGGTGTGGTTATGACTTATTTAAAATCCTGTTAGAAATCCCCACCATAAAAAAAGACATCCATATTTTAATCACAGGCTCCAGAATCAAAGGTGCATTTAAGCAAAATTCTTCTTTTTGGAGTTTTCCCTGTTGCTTCAGTGCATTAAACACATTCTCATATATGCAACGTTCTGCTAAAGTAGATTTCAGAAATAGACCACCTTGTTTTTTTAAGGTCTTCATGGACTTCACGTAAGGAATAGCTAAACATGGCCAGGATTAGAAAGCAGAAATTGTGAACACAGATAGGTGCAAACCTGGTTTCTTAGACTCTTAAAATACAATTAGAAACCTCTAAAAAGTATGGCATGACTAAAACACAAAAGTATCTGTATGAATCCAGTTGAAGTGCAGCATTTCAACTGTTTTCTCTCTCATTCTGAGGTTGTCCTGGTAGGTCAGACATCATAACCGCCTACAAC
Organism: Kiunga ballochi; assembly: GCA_037177335.1. Taxonomy (NCBI): domain Eukaryota; kingdom Metazoa; phylum Chordata; class Actinopteri; order Atheriniformes; family Pseudomugilidae; genus Kiunga; species Kiunga ballochi. The sequence goes on from JBAMIG010000015.1 coordinate 5,240,646, forward strand.
CAAGAGGAATGGACTTACAGTGCTAAGCTTGCTTGAGGTAATGATGATGCGCCGTTCATGCAGCATACTGGCGTAGAGCTGGAGCATGTTGTTGATGTCCACAGCCACAAAGTACTCTGTCAGGTTCCGCTGGAAATAGACAGGAACACACGGATATTCAGGTATATAACAAACTGTCCAAGCACAGCTTGCCTGCAGTAAAGTGTCAGCCTTGCAGACGGTGTGCGCCTGTGTGTGCCAAAGGCATGAAGTGCAGGCTGAAAAAGGCTTCCATCTTTACAGAGATACTTCTAGATATAACAATATAAATTGGTAAGAAATATACATTTCAATGCCTTTGATCCAGATTTTTGAAAGCAGATAACATTTCAATCAAGGTAAACATGTGAGACTGATAATTGTTGTCATCTCGTGTCCCTTGCCATACTGGTTTGAGCGCCAACGTGAGCACAGAAATCAACAAAGAGCACGATCTCAGTTTGAATCGTCTATGCCAATCACTGAACTTCGACATTAAACGCACAAGCACTGCAGGAGATAAAGCTGAAACAAGAGGATGATGCAATCATTTCAAACGATGACATGTGTATTAGATTAAACACGATTAGAGTCAAAGATGTTTCCATAAGGGAAGGATTTTTCTTTATCTCCTTCTGTGTCTTTGTTTTTTCCCTGCCCCCCTTTCTTTTCCATGAACACTTACACTCTCAGGGATAGTTGGCAGTCCATTGATATCCGGGGCGATGAAGTAGGAGTGCTGCAAAAACACAAACATGGAGGAGAGAGAAGAGGGAAGGTCACAAGTGAAGCATACCACTCACGCAGAAGAGAATGAGGGGAAGAGGGGAGAAAAGGGCCGTTCACTTTGTTCCATGATTTATGGCTCATCTTCAGCTCTGTCTATATGAATTGCTGAGCTGGTGTCTGAACTGTGGCAATGCTTTTATCAGGCCTGCAGTACAGAGAAGCTCAATAGCAGCTCTGCTCCCCATAGACACGCACAGGGGTGATGTCTCCGGTGGAAAACTGAGTCTTTATTTAAGCATTAAAAGGGTTTGCGGAGCACTAACACACACACATACACAAAAGTATATGTGCACATGTGCGCATCCACAAAGATGCACACTCGCATGCACACACAGGTTGTTTAGAGGATCACAGGGCTGCCTGTCTCACTTTGGGAGAGCAGGGCAGGTTCAGTGTTCAGATCAAAGGGGTCTGAGAGAGGTGCTGTTTGGAGGTACACAAACCACCAAGAGAAACACACCTTTGTGTCTCTACACACATACACTCGCTCGTGTATCCTTGCTACATCTGCGTTTCTCTGGGTCTTTATTCAGCCATCTGTTGCAGTTCGTCATTTAAATCTACTGTGGTGTCATCAGTCGATTCTCCCGCGCTGCAGCTCTACAAGTTCAGATTATTACATTAAATCAATTTAATTTTTATTCAAACCACTAAGAAAATAACACTAAGCTAATAAACAGTTTCCTCTAATCTGACAATTTCTTCTTTTGAGTTGTGTCCACTGTGGAAGGAGGGAAAACCTTTAACACTTACAAAAATGGCATTCATGGGATAAAAATGCACTTTGAAATTAAATGAAAGGATTAAAAGAATTAGAGTCAGATTCATCAAGGTGAAAATAAGATTCAAAATAAGCCATTCAATGTATTACCAGCACAAACAGGAATGAAAAAAAAAGGAGATTTAAAAAAAGAAATGAGAAAAGTTGAGACCCATGCAGAGAAATATGTGAATGATAATAAAAAAAACAAACAAAACAAACAAACTGATCAAATTAGCTGGTGAAATTTTGTCTCACTGGAGTATTTTTAGTATATTTACTTTATCAACAAACTAAATTTTTCCTTTTGCGTACATTAGGTGTTAAGATGTGCGAACAATTATCATGAGTAAACAATTACTGTATTCCCAGAGGATGGTCATTGTATTTGAGCATTAAGAGGCAGCACAAACAAACACTAAACTGGAACCAACATCCGGAGCTTTGCCACTGAATTTGTTTTCTTTAAGGCAAAATTTGCATGTGCTTGTGTTTATCCAGCGCCCACGCACCCTTATCATAAGTCAATTTGTTTAAAGGTTTGAGTTACTGTGGTAATATTCTTATCTATAATGTGCACAGGTACCATTACAATGTAAAGGTTATGTACAGAAAACAAATTATTTCTCACGTGGCCCCTAATGAGACCCAGTTTTTTTTACTTCCGCAGCAGCAACTCCACTAAAGAATAAATTAAAGGTGAAATTATTTGTTTAAACTGACCAGATGCTCCTTTTCTAGTTTCCTACAACAACATGCCAAAAATATAACTATATATTTATCTAATGAAAGATGCTTTTGCAACAGTTGTTTGGTTTTTAGCTGATAAAAACAGGCAAGTATTCATTTATTTACTGTGTTTTTACAAGATATAAAGAAAACAGATTTTTTTTGGTTGTTTTTCCCTGAAGTGAGGTGCAAGGGAAGAAACTAAAGCTATATTTAAGACTTTCTATGAGCTTACGGGGATGAAAGTTTCTGATGGGGTGGTGAAACGTGCATATTCTGTTGCACTGAAGCTTTTTGTACAAACGAGCTGCTGTTTAGTTAGTCTGCAGCACATCTTAGATGCATTTGCTGCATCATCGGCTGCAGTTTACTATGACAAAAATGATCCATGAAAACTTTTGGCCATATAAAAACAAAACAAAAAAGAACAGCTTCAGGTTTTTAGTGTTGCACCTGGCCTTAACTGGTTGATTTAAACAAGCTATTGACTGTAAATCCTCTTTTTATTAAAGAGCTCTTTCCAAAAACACCACATGCATTTTATAAAAATCAACTTGGCAAAAACAGGATGTCTTATAATAAACTGATCTGTGAGCTCTGCTTTTGATCATACATATTTTATGCAGAAAGAAAAACAAAAGCAGAAGAAGAAATTTAAAAAAATCGTGGCTGTAGATAAATAAATGGTGCTAAAAGATCAGGGATGTGGGCCGTGCTGATGAGACATGGGACATCCACCCAAACCCATATGAAACAACTCCAGAACAGAGTTTTCCCTGTTTTTATTTCCTTGTGATGTGTGTGCTAAATAATGTTCCCATGTTGCTCAACAAATTTATGGCACTGTGATAATCACAAGCCACGCTCCTCTACACAAACCAGCCTTTTATTAGATGTTTGCTTGCTTATCTGCTTTTTTTTTTTTCCTTCTTGTTCTTTCGAAGACTTGTTTATATAAAAACATTGAAAGTAGGTTAACTGGAAAGGCATCAAGGAGATTTTTTGAGCACAATTGCCTTTGCTTTAAACATAAAGAGACGGAAAAAAAAAACTTTTGATATTCAGAGAGAAAATATAGAAGAGTGGAAGGGCATTAATCATTTACAAAGTTTGATTGTTTTCCAGAGGAGAAGAAACACACACCAAGGCCCAGGATAGTTTGTTTTTGTTATATTTAAAAAGAAAGCGCGGCTTATTTGGCCAAATTGGAAATCCGTGGCTCCCATGCGATTAGTATAGACGCAGTTTCATATTTCACAGCAGCCTCCTTCCCTCCACCTCCTCTGCCGTTCAGTCATTCCTCTCCACTCACCGGCTCCTTGCTTCGCCGATCTCTCAGTACTTGCCCAGTGGCAAAATACAACTGCTCATTCTTGCACAATAAGACAGGGAGAGAGAGCAAAACAGGGTTCACACATGAAAGGGGACAATGATGATTCTTCTTGGATGCCATGATAAAACAAAAAAAAAACTCTTTAAGGAAAAAAAAAAATCTGCTTCATCAATTAAAAATCAAACTAGTGGCTTCTCAAGAAAAAGAGATAAAGCTATCACCTCTGTTCTCCGGGGCGGCTTTTCAATGAAGCTCCGAGATTGAAATAAAAAAAAGGGTTTATTTTCATACAGTACACTGATGGTACAAAAACTGGCACAAAGAAAAACAGAGCACAAGGAATCTTAATTGACCTTGTTGACCTACACAAAGATTTATTGACTACCTCATATTTGTCTTGTTTTGCTGCAAATTCGTGTGTAATTAGATGTGAATCCTTCTGAGACCTTTGCTGCAGAGAAGACCCACAGTTACTTGTTTAATTAGTCCAAAAAAAAAAAAGGAGTGGTGGTCCTCTAGGACGAAGGCCAACACCAAAACAGTTTTGATCCCACTTCGGTACGAGTCTTAGCGGCTTAAAAAACTGAGATTGTGAGCTTAGCAGGCTCACTAAAAACCTTTAGGTTCTGCTTAAATAGGCCGGGCTTGTGAAGCCACAGTGTTTTATGTCTGTGCTGGAAGCATTGAAAGACAGACTGCCAGAGTTAACTCAAACACGAGCTGACTTTGAGAGACCGGGGCTCGTTAAGTCATTTCAGCTTTTTTGATAAGCAGGAGACATGATGAGTTGTGAAAGGACCCTTCAAGTTTAAACATGTCCAGCTTGAGCTTATCACACAAAAACCTGTTAGCGCCACTTCTTGTTTCCAAACACAGTGTCAGTCCGGGGTCCTGGGTGTCTTTCTGTTCCTACCCGGTGTATCTTTGCCTCCTCCCACTCTGTGCTCTGCTTCTCCTCTGCCATTCATTCATTTATTCTCTCCATCTCAACCTCTGCACTTTGCCAATCTCTCCTTATTTCTGTCTGCTCCATATCTTTCATTTCTACATTGTCTTTGGCTCCGCTTTTCTTCACAGTGCCAATTTCTCTTTATTTCTTATTATACTTCCATATTTGTCTCCACTTTTTCAATTATACATTATGTCTTCAGTCTCTATCGCTTTTAACTACTTCAGCCAGCTGTTACCACCTCTTCTGATGCAACACATTGCAGCAGCTCCTGTCCTCTCTCACTTTCTGTCTCCAGCCCAGCTCCCATGCATTCGATAGGGGGAGAATATAATACATATACATACCACACTCAGGTTGACTGGCGTGAAGGGCTTTGGCACAGGCAGATCATAGAGAGAATTTAGCATGTCATTCAAGTTATTTTCCTGAGGGAGAAAAACAAACACAAGAAGAAATGTTTTAAAAAAAAAAAAACATGGGACGTGTGAAATGTGTTTACTTGTTTTGTTGATGTCACTAGTTATGTGTCAATCTTCACAACGGTGCGGGGACAAGCGTTGCCGCAGACCAGAGGGCAATCCTGCAGCAAGGCCTGAAGGGCTCGACAACATCCGACTGACATATGTTTAACGAGAAATGGTGAGGTTAAAAGACGGCTGAGCGTAGGGCTGTAGACGCTTATTATCCTGCAGCGCTGATTTACGACCAAAAGCGGGGCTGTCACTAATTAACTGGGGGTCCCCGCTCCAAAGACGGGGCTTTAAGCAGCCGTTCGAGAGCTGGTTTGACCATAGAACAGGCCTGCAGATTATTCCCCCAGCATTTATGAGTTCTTTGACACTCCTATGTCTTTCATAAGACAGTTAAGGGGGACAATACTGTACTCTTAACTACTTGAACGGAGGCTGGATGTTATTGTTTAGCTTCTTTCTCTGATGCCATCTCCAAGAACTTTGTTTTTTTTAAGCTTTTGCTTCAAGCGGATATGTCTGAGAGGAAATATACGTGTATGTGTGCGCCAGGCAGCAATATACAGTAAAGAGAGGAAGGGTGGGAGGGGAGGGGTGTGTGCAATCGAACAGCCTCCTGTCATGAGAGGCTCAATGCTCACACGCATGGTCAGCAACACGGCCTGGGGAAACAGTTCATTTACCCCTCGCCTTAAACCCTCATCGCTCTTCTGTCTTCCCTCGTCTGTCAACATCTCCCTCTCGCCTGGAACGGACAGCGGGGTAAATAGAAACCAAATCATGCACACTAACATTTCAGTCACCCAGGATTTCCAGCAGTCTTCCTGTCTCTCTCCTCCTTACTCACAGACTGTCCTATTTGTTTTTTTTCCTTTTACAACATTAGATTATTCCACCAAATTCCTTTCAGTTGTGGATTTTTGTGTATTCATGCTGATTGTATACGAGACGTGACTGTCTATTTCAGCAAGACACTTTGTCCTGATCACTGTTCCCCGAGGATCCTGGGAGAGGCAGCGACTACATGACAATTGAAAAGTGGTCCCAGAGCTCTCTGCATCTCTCCTGTGCTCTGTCTCCCTCCCTCATTCATCCCCCTCTCTCCAGTCTAAACAGTGGAACATCACCTACACCCTCTGCACTAGACGATGCACGTCTCCCCCAGTTTGTTGCATATTTTACATTTCCCCTCCCTACAATGCAGTGAATAGTCAGGGGAGACGACTTTTTGTGAAGTACAATCATTTGTGTGTGTGTGTGTGCGCTTTTCTTAACGATTTGTTTTCCAGTAAATCATCAGGAATAACTTCCAGTGTCAGATCAGCGTTTGGTCTGTGAAATGTCAACATTGTTGCTGCTAACAAGAGGAACCAAGTCAAGCCTAAGACGGTGAACAAAACTTCCAGACAAAAGAACATGCACAAGAACACAGTGTAGCCACAATAAAGATGCAGAAGCAATAAGCTGTGTGTTTGTTTCTTAGTCAGATCCTGCTGCTGCTTTTCTTAGCGTTTTACATTTAAAGCACATACATATTTCCTTATTTCCTTATAGTATCAGAAAGACGCTAGGCTAACATGTAGGGTTACCTGTTGTTTCGTTAGGTAGTCTGCCAGGGTATTTAGCAGCTTGTAGTAGATTTCAAACCATGGTAGATAACTGTAGGAGTCAGAGAGAAATGCATTAATCCACAAACATAAACAAACCTAAACTCATTATTTGTTTTCTTCGATAAATAAAGAGGATGCGACAAAGCAAAGCAGATGCAGTTTGTTTTAGATACAAGAGCAGAAACTTGAACGAGCTGTGCATCTCTGCCCTAAACGGTCTATAAATAATATGACCTACTGCTTAAAGATCAAATGCAAACAGGGCATTGATAATGAATTCTGTTTCCTGCTTTACCTACAGCAAAGCAGAGTCATTGTAACACGGAGAAAATGTAAATGCTATCTCGTCCTTATTATGACATTCTTTGTATCCAGGGCCCTTTTGCATGCTAAGAATTCCTGTCATGTCTGCTCTTTAAGCCAGCAGTAAAGGATGGTAGAAGAAAGGAAACAATGGATTTCAGATTCTTTAAAAAAAAGAAAAAAAGAAAAAGAAACACCACAGCTTTCATGTGATGCAGAGGGATGCTATGGTTTACAAGCATGCTGGTCCCAGATGCACAGGCTTAACAAAAATGCAGCTTTTCCATTTCTCCTCCTCCTCTTCCTCCTCTCAGCTACTTCTCATGCCATGCACATATAAAAAAATGTTGCCTTATGTAATTAATGTAAAATAAATAAATTAATTAACAAGCTCAAAATAATTTATACTGCAGTGTTTGTGTTAAAGCTAATCAGGAAGTACACCCACCATAAGCTAAAAGCATCTGCAGCATGGCTTCCTTTACAAAGTTGACATATTCTTGGCCAAGCCGGCTTGTCTTCTAGGTGGAAGAAGGCCAACATTTTTCTTTTGGCATCAAAGTGCGGAGGGCTCAGTTCATTTAATATTATGCAACTAAATAATAAAAACATGCTATCCTATCATGTTATTGAATTTTTATTTAGTTTGGGATTTTGAACACTGCATGCGTAATGATTCCGGATGGGGACTTCTTAGCGTTGTGATTAAATAAACAGAGACTCCCATTAATGCTTCATTAACTTGCCGGGATGCGGGGTCAAAAAATAAATTAGTAGCCGAATGAGCCAGTCATTCAACAGCCTTCTTTTTTTTACCGATTACAAAATTAAGGAGGGCTTCTCAATGTCAGCCAGTGAACAGAGATGAATGCAAATCATGAATACAATTACTTTCCTAAATACCTGATAAAGTGCTTCAATTTGGGTTTTTTTTTAGTGACATGATAATAAATCTAAGAGTAAAGTTTGGAGTGTGAGAATATATAGTGCTGCTCAGGCAGTTGGTTGAAGACAGGAGAGTTTCCAGGGCATGGGTCACTGGCTGCTCTGCAGACTGGAATTAACAGACAACAAGAAAACAATAAAGTGAGCCTAATGCAAATTTTCATACCGCTAAATCCGCGCGGGGCCAATGACAGCCCGGGCTGCTGCAGGAGTGCAGTCGAGCGCACCAATCAAAGAGGCCGAGTGACCATTAGTCTGAAACAATCAGTCTCTTAACATGCCAATATTTTGACATCTGCATGAAGATTTACTGTAATCAGGTCACACTTGCAGGGGAGACTAAATCAAACATGCTTATGTTAATTTACATGCTGACCGGATATCAACCTGAAGACCTATTTCTGCCACGTCAAACAACATACAACACAATTATCTGCATACACGGTCAGTTTACATGTTTGTAAGCTTTGGGGGAAAAAAAAGTTCAGTCTGACATAATGATTAAGAGGGAGAACAAAGTTTAAGTACTATCTGCCTCCTCTTTGCCCTGTGTGTAAAAAGATAAATGCTTCTGGACATTAATCCTTCATTTTTCACTGTTGAGGGGATGTAAATAAAGACTGTCAGAGCAGCCGTCGGGCCTCACAGATCTCACTCATTATGCTCCGACACTAAAGCGCTATAAATCCTGTTTAGAGGAATACACATGATTAGTGGTGAAACCAGTCAACCACAAATTATCAATATTCCTCTAACATATTCCTTTGCAAGGTAATGTTCCCTTCCTTTCTGAAATATATATATCTTACAGACGCATTGTTTTGTTCTTCTTCTCCCCTCCCCTGCTGCGCTCTGCTCTCTGTGCAAAGTTAAAGTTTGGAAAGCTCAGAGAGATACTCCTACTCGTCACAGTTCATTGCTCAGATCTGTTTGTGCTTCGCAAAATCCTCCGATAGAAAGAGAGGCATCTATCACTGAAGTAAGTCAATGTACACTTTGTAGACGGCTCGGTGGAAGCTTGCATTTCACATTTACTTTCTCAGGTCAGGGGTTAAGTACAGGGGAGGAAGTGTCTTCCAGCTCCTGAATAAGTGACCACAGATCGGAGCGATGGTCTCTAAAATGGATCCGAAAGATTCTTATTTTATTTGTTTTTATTGCCACAAATGATTTAAAAGATTAACAGAGAGATCATTCAAACATAAGAGAAGAAGAATGATATACGGGATGTGGATGTAACGGTAATAAAAAATAGTTTCTTTTTCTTTAGGAGGTTGTGCCTTCAGGGAGAGTGATCCTTATGACCACGGCTTCTGCAATGGGACTACAAAGGGCTGTCCACATAAAACTGTCCTACTCATTAAGGCACTTCCTCCTGTAAGCAGAGGTGACAATTTTACGGTCCCAGCACTTCAACAATCACAGACACAAACTGTTTTAATTACTTTTATTTTATATTCTTGGGAAATGATTAAACGGATAAGAACTGGGTGAGCCTGGGCCATCTCGCTTTCTATTTTAACAAGACAAAATGTTAAGTGATGCTGATTCCTTTAAGATGTGCAACTTTAATTATTTTTTTCACTTTTTTCCCCCCCCCAAACTTTTAACACATCTGCTGGTGTTTCTTTTATACAGTTTTTGCATAACTGGAACAAAGCTTTTGGGGATAATAAAACAAAGTTAAATTAAATTTCTTAGAATATCAAGAACATTCTCCAGAAGAGTAAATAAAATACAGAAGATCAAGAGAAACATAAGTGAAAAACACACAAAAAATAAAAATTTTATATTAACAAAAGGGGAAAAAATACTTTCTATACATTATTTTATTATAAATGAAGCAAGTCATGCAAACTACTGAGAATGCATAATGAATTTTATACATCATATGTCAAATGAATTAGCATGTCTAACTCAGCGAGAGGGACAGGGGAGCCTCTGCTAATTGGCAGTGAAGCTTCATGCATAATTATGGGCCAAGCGTCTTTCTGTCGCACCGTGGCAGTAGCCGAATAACGAGGAGCAAAGAGAGGGAGAGATGGAGGGAGAGACAGAGAGCATGAGTCGGAGAGGTAGAGAAAAGAAAAACAAAGGCCATGGAAGCTGGCCGGGAAGGGAGTGTGGTATATGTGTGTGTGTGTGTGTGTGTGTGTGTGTGAGGGTGAATGTGTGTGTGAGAGAGAAAGAGAGAGGGGGAGGTGGGGGGTGAGGGCACTGTTCTTCACAGCAGCTCATCAGGGCAGTGACAAACCCACGACTGTCCATCAACAGCCAAAACACACACACAAACACACACACACACACGGAGGCGAAAGCAGAACGTACAGGAGAGCTGCTTCACAGACAGAAAAACAGGAATAAGCATTGTGCTCTTTTTCCAATTTGTTCTTTTTAAAAAGCTTATTACATTCATTAAAAATTTATTTATTTTGCACTTTCTCAGCTTATTCTTAAGTGCACGAGTCTGTCCACTGAGATTTTCACTACACTTCTCCTTTGTAATGGTAAAGTAATTACATCTGTAAAAACATTGCATCAACATGCAATTAAATGGGAATTAACCGATAATAGCTTTTGTTGGAGCATAATTATGCAAATAAAAAAATGGCTATGTTTTTTTCCTTATTCATGCACACTGTGATAGAGAAAACAACACATATGAAATATCAATAACTGCTAAACTTTAGGACCGTTCAGCAACACTTCAGCAACATATTTGTGTGGGTAGATAAGGAAACAAATTTGTGATTCTGGCATAATGTGAAATGTGAGAATAAAGGAAAAGGTTGCCTCATTTTTCAATTTTAAAATATGGATAATTCATTATTTTATGCTTATTTTAATTTTTAATTGTATGTATATATATATATATATATATATATATATATACATATATATATATATATATACACGCTATAGAACATATATACAGTATAAGGATATCCCATAGCTCTGGGA
>JBAMIG010000015.1:5264722-5284272 GCA_037177335.1 Kiunga ballochi
AGACAGCAGGAGATTACACTGTAATCATTTTTACTTGTTCCATGGTAATAAATAGTAAATATATGGAAAAAAAAATAGATTTAGTTAAAGGGTCAAATAAAGTTTTTAGATTTCAAAAGTGAGATGTCTCTGTCCAGTTATTCTCAATTCAGGCATTAAGGGGTTAACAGGCTTAAGCCTGAGCCAATCAGAAGCTGCTATTCAGATATTTGACTGGGTCTCTAATCCCATCCCCAAACAACCACGTACTGGGAGATTTCAGGACCTACACTTGCCCCTGTGAAACTAAACTAAACTGAAGAAATCTTTATAAATCTGCAAAGGGAGACATTAGGTTATGAAATTGTGAAAGAAAAATTAACAATTTGTTGATTAACAGTAAGAAAGTTGCAAAACAAAAATGTGATCCGTTTCTGAAATCTGCATTTCGTAGCAGGTATTTACGAGATCTGAATCCATTAATACACAAATAGACCTTAATGATAGAAGAAGCAACTGCAGAAAATATTCCCTCAGAGATGATTTCTGCAAAATGATGCGTCGCACAAAAACGTTATGCAAATAAACTGAGTGAGTTTTTAAATTAATTTAGAAGCCATGACTTTTCTACATGAACTCCTCTTTGTTCAAAAAGCCACGCGCTCATAAAACCTCTTAACAGGAAGTCACAAAAACAGCCCATAAACAGAACTGGGGAGTCTTGGAAAGCATTAAATATAACAAATTGATTATACACAGCAGTGTGTGTCCATATCAAAGCAGAGATATTTCCTTTGGATGGAAACTCACACACTGCAACCTTGGCGTGAATGAAAATCAGCATGTCATACAGTCAACTTAATGCAGTATGCAGCAAGAAGATCAAAGGTTCCTTATTACTGTAAAATGTGTGGAATAGCCACGGAGAGTTTACATCAACTTTAGGTTTTAGTTAATAAAGGGCCTTGCAGTAAAATCCATTTATAATTCAAATGGTTTTTTTCTCCCCTTTTTCCTCCCTTGATATTACGAGACATGCAGAAAAGAAGTTATTTATTTATTTATTTATTTATATGTTTTCTTTTTAACTTGCAATTTCTTAGAACAGCAGTTTGAAAGGAGAAATATAAACTAAAGTTTGTGAAAACTGAAAGGTAGATAGGAAGATATGCAAAGGCATAAAGGGGTAATGCAACAAGATGGGCAGAAAGCGAGTGATGGAAAAGAGAAGTGCATAGAAGAAAGGGGCTTCGTAACATGGCTACTAATTTTCATCACTTTCGCATTGTGCCAAAAAGAGCCTAAATATTACCTGACATCATGTGTGTGTGTGTGTGTGTGTGTGTGTGTGTGTGTGTGTGTGTGCGTTTTTCTAAACAAGGCTCTGGGAGGAGGAAAAGAAGGAGAATGGTTACAATAAGTTAGGTTACAACACAAGAGGATGTTAATGTGCATTTAAAGTACTTTTTACCTCTGTCATAAAGTAGTACTTTTAGTTTTGCATGCATTCAAAATGCAGAAAATAAACTGCAACAACACAAAAATCCTTTGCTTTAAATGCACTTATGGTAAACAACGAGATTATGGCCAAGATGGAGGTGTAAACGGTGCGATACTGGTCCCAGTTTAAATGGCTTTCCATCTGGAAATGCAGAAAACAACAACAGCTGACAGTTTGATGCAAACTGATTTTACTCGCCAGGTTTCAGTCACGTTTCTTTGCCAGTTTTTGCTTCACAGGTATGATGCTCCTGTGTAAATCTGAGGGTTTAGGTACACGACCCACAGTTTCATCATCAATGTTTGTCCAAGCTAAACGATGAAAACGGAGCTGAGAAACTAAATGTGGAAATGGTGGAGAAACAAAAAACACAAATAACATTAAATATAATTGTTAACTGTCAAACTTAAGAATAGTGCTGCACTAGTAGTTTTTGGAAAGTTGGTACAGCAGTTTTGCAGTAAGCTGTGCTTGTGTGAGCAGCTTTGCGTTTTTAAATACGATGGAGATGCTGACAGTCTTTGTAGGTTTCAAATGGGCTTCCGTTTGTGGAGCTTGCTGAGTATTTATCATATTATCTTCTGTTCTTTACAGAGGAAGTGGGACATACACCATGCTGTGGTTAGCTGGTTTTAACTGGCAGGACCATTTCTGTGTGTATGTGTGTGTGTGTGTCGTGTCTGCTGTGTTTTTTGAACAACTTTGGGATGAGATCTGAGAGGAAGCAGACAGATTTCCATCTGTCTACTTCATTCGGGGGGGAAAAAAAACAACAAAAAAAACCTTCTTACAATTCAAATATATGCTTTAGCCACATCTCCCTTCTACTCCCCTCCCTCCTTCTCTCTCTCTCTCTCTTTCTCTCTCTCTCTCTCTTCTATGTCTCCATCTCTATCCAAGTGGCATCTGTGGATGACCAGGGCATAAGAGTCTCAGGGGCTGATGGCCGAACAGGAGCAAAATGAAGGGGATAGATGGAGAGAAAGAGAAAGAGGGAGCAAGCGCCTCTCACTTCAAATTTCCCTAGCACCACCCCGGCGTGCCAGCCAGCCTGCAGTCTGTTCTCCTTTGAGCTTTCTATTCTACCACTGAACAGAAAAAAAAAATCAATTCATATTTCCATAATCCACACTCCTGTCTGTCTGCAGGTCTTTGCCTCTCTCTCTCCCTCCTTCTAACCTTCTCCCTCTTTCCGTCGTGCCCCCCACCCCAAGGGAGGACTAACCCCTCCACCCCGATTCTACGGCCTACAAATGTCATTACGCTGAGCAACAATAACCGCCTAAACAAAAGGAGGCCTTGCTATGAGTTCTGAGCCCCTCTGCAGAGACTGTTGGCTGCTGCTGCCATATGCTGGCCAGTTCAGGCCACAGAAGACAGAGACTGTGGCTACAGAGGACTCCAGCCTTCAGCCCCACAAAGGAGGAAAGGAGCTTAATCCTGGTAATGAGGCTCGTGAATACCGCCTTTATGTAAACGGGCGAAAGGGCCAATCCCTCTGTACACAGCACGCTAACTAGCCATCTTAAGGGCCATCTTAACCACACAAACGATCTGGCGGACAACAGATTGAAAGAAAATAAGGTTGTGGGGGGCATGAGGAGGAATGGTGAGGCTAATGTAAATGCAAACACTATTATTAAACTATTTCATCTCACTTGATGTTTATGTTAAACTATGTTTTCTGCACAACCATTTCCTGTCCCTATTCTGCAAGTGTGTTATTTCGCTCGCTGCCTTTACCTCTTACTCTGGTAGCAAACTGGATCTTGTGGGGCAGGCAGACATTGCCTGAAGCATCTTTCTACAAGTCTGTTTATTCCTCAAAGTGGATCAGAGAAGCTAGAGAGCTGTTTAAACTCACTAGCTAGCCTCCTCTGTTGAAATGCATCACGTCTATACCCACATATTGGTGTTGTTTTCTGTGTTCACTTCTACACGTCTCCTCATTCCTTTCTTTTAGTTGAGCACCGTTGCTTTATCTGTCCAGTAATGTACCAGAAGGCTTGGCACTGAAACAATACACAGCACGCTTTGCTTCTCTGCAGTCATCTGCTGTATCACACTAACTAAATGCTGGGGCAAAAATCTCACATATACAAACAGATGAGACGACACACACGCAGCGGGAATAATCATATAATAGCAGAAAAATAATTGTGTGTATGCACCTAAATACTCATATTGATATAAAGGATTTGACAGCATTTTGATCAAGTTGGCACTAAACTGCTGTGCTTTGAGGGCGACGCCAGAGAAGAGAAACAAAGACACCCTGCAGAGGCTGAGGATTTTTCTTGGGGGAAAGAGCAAGTCTTTTTAAACAGCATCATATCAAATCAAACGTGCATATTGTCCCCCTGAGACTGCGGATAGATATTTGACTGGCATAAAGGACAATTTAGGTTTTGGGTCTCATTTTGGTGAATGGGTCTTCCTCTTTATCATTTAGGATAACTTCATGTTCAGCAAGATGCTTGCAATAAAAAATAATAAGTCAGGTGGAACCGATTCTCATGCAGACTCTGATACGCTCAGGCCTTCACCAAACACCCTCCCATTGATCACTGCATAGACTTTAATAGGATGACATCAATCTAAAAGGAATATAGTGACATGATAGGCACTTAGCAGCCCATTGTGTCTTAATGAACGTAACTAAAGCGGCTTTTTTATTTGGCTAGTTTTAGGGATTGTTGCCAAATCGGTTTCTCAAAGAAAAAGACAAACCTAAATAACTGGTTCTTCAAGCTTCTGCTTAACCCTTTAACTGCTGTAATATGATGAATTATTTCACAATCATTGCTGGACTTTATAGTCAGTGACAATCTTTTCCCAGCAGATTTACCACAAATGAATTTCAGTTGTTAAGTTTTGTGAGAAAATAAAGTAAAAACCTAACTATAAATAATACGATATACTGAAAAAATCCTCTGAATCCTCCTTAAAAAAATACATAACTCATAAGAGAGACTAAGGCATGTATAACCCTGCATTACTTACCTTTTTCTGATTTATTAGGAACACATTGTACCAAAGAGCACAAAGCTGCCTTCAGATTGAAACCAAATGCAGTAACGCCATAAATGTGATGCAAAAGGATTAAAAAAAAGGCAGAGTAGAACAATGAGAAAGAGCAAGAGACGGGAATAGTGAAAGAGAAAGGGGGAAATAGAGGTGTGCATTCCTGTCACGGTTGCATGATAATTACTGATTCGTTGGTTATTGAAGACCCGCTCACTGCTTTTCATTACCAACAACAGACGTACAGTGAGACGAGAGGAGGAGGAGAGGAAGCACTGAGGAAGCTCCTAAGGAAAGCGGTGGTGGTGATAGGTACTGGGGGAGGTTAAGTCAGGAAGGCAGGGTGAGTGAGGGCGTGAGGAAAGGAAGGGAGATGGGAGAGGAGGAGGTGGTAGAGGTTGTCGGCAGCGGCGAACGAGTGAGAGATTTGGTGAGAGTGGAAAGAAAAAGCAGAGTGTGTTCCAACCTGGTCTGTGTGGTCCTGGGGGAAGCTCCACAGCACAGTTGGATCTAGAGGTAATTGACAGACAGCATTAATCAGCGGGTGAGAAACACACCGTCTTCGCTAGCTGCCTCAGAACACATACATATTAATGAGAGGGGTGGGGGCAAGGGTGGCTTCTGCAAATCTGTGCACACGCACACACAATTATTAACCCTCACACACACACACACACACACACACACACACAGCAGTGCACAGTGAAAGACAAGTGTGTCTCGGCTGCATGTGCTGTAAATATGCAAATCTATATTCTCAGTGTAGATATGATAGCTTATATTATACACCAAATCATGCACATTTAAGAAAGTCTCGGAACCACACACACACACACACACATATTTATTTGCTTAATTATTCTACATAGATGCGTGCCTTGTTCTTTTGCTGACATGTAAATCTTAAACCAAAAGGTGGATTATTTTAACAGGAGTTTTTGATTTTTATTTTAGGTAAACAAAGTAAACATTAATGTTGACAGATTTGCCAAGGTGATCAGTAAAAATGCAGATCAAGGAATTTACTTAGTTATGCTATAGTATTTTGCCATTCAGTGTGTGTAAAAAAAACTGATCATAAAACACTTTAAATGTACTTTGGCTGCTGATCAGATAACATAAAAAACAAGGATGGTTCTACAGGAGGCTCAGGGTGGGCTAGTGCCACCTGAGCAGCAGACCCGGACCACCCTGTGGCCCCACATGGTGAAGGCAGAGCGGGAGGCTTCTATTATTTGAGGTCATATCATCAGACATTAGATACATAACCTAAATGGGGTTTAACTCCCAGTTAGACCCAATAAAAATCCATCACCGGTGTCCTGTGGGTGCCAGTTCCCTGATAAAGGTGTGTGAATGTTAGACGGGACAACTGAGCGTTGAACTGTGTGACATGAAACCAGTCATCGGGTGGTCTTCCTCTAAATGTAAGGCCTGAAAAAGGCCAGAATAAAGGAGAATAAAGTCGATCGGCCAAAAGCAGCTTCTTTTGCAGAGATAATGCCACGTTTAGATTTTATTGTGGCATGACAAATAACTTTGTATCTGGACAACCAAGAAGGAACACCTAAATATACAGCTTACAGAATCTTTCATACCAACATGTTTCTCAGTAAATGAGGAGGATAAAGTGTTGTTTGGTGGATTTGATTCACTTGTAAGAAAGGTCCATTTTTATCATCTCTCGCTGAGATAAAAGCAAATTTTGGATTTTTTTAAAAAGTGACCGAAATGACTGTGTCTGAACTCCAGATATTAAAAATCCTAAAAGTACGGCTTAAAACCCATCAGAAACTCAAGAGCTCAAAGTGTTTTGGCACTGTGACAAAGCCCCTACATGGCCAAAATCAGCTTCTCCTACTGAGTTAATGCCAGATTCACATTCTTTGTATGAAATGACTAAATCATTTGTGGGTTTTGTGTTAATGCGTTAAAAAAGTAAAACTTCAACTCCACTGATTAATCATTTTATACTAACCCAGCCTTAGTACCTCTGCAGTATCACTAATGACACTAATGAGCAGCCAATAGGAACACTTGCAGAGTATCAGACAGACCTCAACACTGGTATCAAAGCATCCATACTTGTTGTAAAACCCCCAAAATAAATAGGCTTGATCTAATGAATGAGTTCATTTCATTTGACAAATCAAACATCAGAATTTAGCGTCATCTCAGTAAGAGAAGTTGATTCTACATTAACGTGTGATTTGATGGTTAAACTTATTTACCAAATTACTATAGCTGTGTTTTTTTTTTATTAACAGATCATCAGCAAGACTGGTGTTACAATCCAGGCTCAGCCAGAGAAAAGAAAGGTGGAAACATTTTAGACATAACCTTAGAGTCACACAAAAAGTAATTTACTCAAAACAATATAAATTAGGCAACTTAAAATCCTTAAAAAGCATCAAAGCATTCTGCAAACATAAACAAAAGATAAAGACTTCAGGAAGGTCACAGCCCAACCCAGCCTTCACAAGAATAAAACAAAGAACATACACAAACCCCTATCTCTAGAACGGCCTCTGTTCCCAACACCCACAGCTGTCCTGGATGTCTCAAGTGTACGTAAATATGGGCGGAAAATTCAGCCAATCACAGATGAGTGATGACACAGCCAGCCAATCGTAAACAGCTGATGGCACAACCACTCCCCACAGAGATCCAGACCCCTGACCAATCACCTGGTTATCACAAAACGCATGTTTACATTCATAAAAGGGCAAGGCCTGTCGCCGTAACAACCAGGAAGGACCAACCAGAAGGGCCAACAAATTATAAATCTTTCCTGCAACAAAAGTAGAGATTTAAGGTAGTGTGATTTGTTCACAACCGAGTTAAATAATAAAAACTGGATAACATTAGCACTCCTACAACACAAGACACTGATGATGACCAGCAGGATGCAAGAACTGGAAGAAAGATCATTATTTTTCATTCATGGCGAAGCTAAAAAGCATAACCAGTCAATGATTGCAAAGAAAGAACCATCACAGACCCGTAGCTAGTAATAAAACACTGAACAGTGTTTCTGTTACAGAAAACAGTTTTTAGGTGTGTTATTATTTTTCTGAAGATGAGATACTGAGACAGATTTCATGTTGACAAGGAGAGGGATAACTGAAGTATCCAAATGTTATAATATTACCTTAAATCACACAGTAAGTACACCTATACAGCAAAGCAACAGCTTATTTATTTATTGCTGCATTTTTTCCTGAGTAAACAAACAAGCAACAATTAGAAAATAATCAAATAGCAACTAAATATAATATTTAAAAAACAGCAAATATTCCTATTTACAGCTTGTGCTTCAGTAGAATTAATGTCATATTTTTAATACTTTATATTAATAAGGTAAGTCAGCTTCAATAAGTGCATCGTTTTCCTAACAGTAATGAGAATTAAAGATGGGTCTGTAATGGTGTGGCTGGCAAATTCATATCTAACAGATAACTCCACTAAATACCCCTTTAATCTGTCTTAATAAGCACTTACGCCTTTGTTATATCTTTAAAAAATGGTAGCACCTCTTTCAAAAGAAGCCTCTGGAGCAGAATTTCTCACATGCATGTGTCACGTGTTGGGAAGCAGGCAGTCACGCAGCCACAGTGTGAACACAGGGGTCTCTGGTAAACATGGATTCCACCGCTACAAGTTCATCCTGTGACCCTGGCAGGAACAGCAAGGGTTTGAAAAGTCCAGCTCTTTCATGCCAGGTTCATGGTCACAGATGTACCAAAGGTCTACAAGCTTACAAGGCTAACCGCTAACTCTACTCGTTTCCTAATAGAAACTAATAACTGTGAAAGTAAAACAAACTGTATGGGACTAATCAGGTACCTGAGTAAAACGCTGTAGGATCGGTGTGTGAGTTATGAACTAATTATTTTGCAGGTATATTTACCACTATTTCAAGAAAGATCCCATGCAATCATACAATTTCAAAAGTAGCTTAATGGCTAACAGCCCGGGGTGTCAGTGATGGAGAAGAATAAAATAGATGCATGCATGACAGGACGCAGCAGAACCCATGATGCCTTACGTAATCCTGTTGGATAATTTCATGGGCCTCATTCTGAAAAGAACTGCATAGATGAAAGGAAGCGGAGTTCAAGGCTCTCCAGCTCTGACCACCCCCCTTCTTCCTAACCTATGATCTGACACAGTTAGGGGCTATTTTATGCTTATTTACTGGGTGAGAGGATGGGAACCGCTGCTGGAGAACGATACATGACAGAAGGTGAGAGACAGGAGGTACCGAAGAGAGAGGAACGAGGGATAAGAGGATGGAAGCTTGTTGTGTCCCGTGCAAACATGTCTACAGCTATCACAATACCAGAACCACTGGGTCACACCAGAACCATTGAGCACCCTGCTGCCAGTACAATCATGATAAGAGTGAATTGGCTTTAATATTTCACCCAGTAGGAATGAAACGCTGCACGGTTCCCACAGAAAAAACTTCCTCACTTAGTTTTTGGGGAAAAGCAGGATGATAAACAGGAGAAATGTGAAAATAACATCTTACTAAACATTAAAAGTTAAACTGTAGCAAAAGAGAGGGATTAATAATAATAAACCATAATCTCAAAATTAACAACCACTATGTGTTGGTCACCCAGAGTACTTATTTGAGGTTTGTTTTGTTTTTGGATGAAAAAATGTATAATTTAATATATTTTTACAATACACATACAGAATGCAGTGAGTGTAAACTGAGTTACTCCACAGACTCTGTTAGTATAAGCCAAGTAACAATATGAATAGTAAAACTTTGAGTAACTGAGTAAAATACATATATGTACAGAGTAGAAATATATCCAGAAGATTAAAAGTACTATAAATGTAACACATAAAAACTAGTGTGTATAAATGTGTATAAATGATAAAACAGACTATTTTAGTTAATTTAGCTGCACAGTTTTAAAATAACCATATCAAAGTAGAAACCAACACATTTCTTTAGGAGTTACGTCTCCTTCCACTCTGTCCATGCTCCTTTTACTCCTTTGTGTACCTATTCTGTCTAACAATTTCTCCTATAGCGCCTCACTTCTCATTAACGTATTCCTACAATCCTGTCTCTATATCTACTTCATTTACAGTACGCCTAATCTCATTGCTCCCCCATGTTCACTTCAATTCTTTTCTTCCACATCCCTTTTTCTCCTGCCCTCCCCTGCTGCTTCCTGCCCTCTTCACTTTTGCACCCCCCTCTGGATTTTTCTCACTTCTTTACGTTCACATACCCCTCCTGTTGGACTGGCTGGCTGTGTGGTGGATGGTAGACTGGGGGAGCCTGAAGGGGGTTAAGGCTGAAAGTTGAAGGTTAGGAAGGTGAAGAGGACCCCTGCTGCTCCGCCAGGGGACACAAATGTCACCATGACAGATCCTGCACCAGTTAAATCCACCCTCCCCTACTAACACACACACACACACACACACACACACACACACATTACACATACATAACAAGAGCTGCATGAAATATTGAAATAAGAATTTTACATTGATAAAGTCTACTGTGAAACCAGCTGACTAACGTTAAAATAAACACTTTAAAACAGTAAAATAAAAGTAACTTACACATGGATTTCTCTGCTTTGGAGCTCTACAGTATTTTGCAATGCAATCAAGTTAACTAATAACAGACAGGATGCTTTTAACCTTAAGATTTGGGGTATTCAGTTAAAAAAAAAAAAAAAAAAAGTCAGTGAATGTGATGCAAATTTTGTAATAATCTTTTGACTTGCTAAAAAGAAAATTAACACATATGCAGACAATTTTAGCTAGGAATTGGTGAGACAAAGGTCAAGGAGCGCAGTGGCATGCCCAGGAATATAAACATAAATACACATTAGCTGTACAATCTAAGTAAATACTGCACCAGCGCAAAAGCAATTCTAGATCCAATCTGCAAAAAAAGTAGCACTTTGCTGAAGGGTACATCGGTAGTCTGCTATTCCAGCTGTTCATAAAAATCAGCCGCTTCCTACGGTGGCCGGAAAGTGCAGAACAATATTACATTTAGTGAAACACATTTATACGTTTACAGAAACACTTTTACAAAAAAGATCACCATATGATCTTTGTAAAAGGGATTCAATCAACTTGTAAAAGTGTTTCACTAAATGTAAATTTGCATCGCTTTGTGCTCTTTCACAGGCCTACTCACCTGTTTGTGCAAGTGTTAGTTTATGCTTTGTTGGGTTTACTTGATAACACAATCCTGCAACAATTCGATACCCGTCTGTCCTTCACAGAAATACGTCCAACTGAAAAATGCAAAGGGTAGAACGCGTGTGTATTGACAACAGCTTGCAAAATCTATAAAGAGCTGCTGGAAGTGGCATAAAAACAGCCCATCTTATATGGCACCAGTGGCAGCTGGACTGACAGAATGAAAACAACCTATAGCATATTTCACCCCAGTGGAGCGTAAACAGATCCAGTGGGTGAGAATTGAATTGAAATCACCTATTGAAAGTTAGATTCCTTCATTCACACCCTTGAAAATGGAGGTGAGCGAATGTGTCAGTGACCACTGGTCTCTGCAGTGTGCTAATGTGTACTCCATGAGTGTATCTGTGTGTTTACAGATACAAAGCAAGCTCGGGAGTGAATGTTTATAGCACAGTGGCTTGTCCATTGATACCTGAGGACTTCAAGCATGACTGACCTCTCACAGTCACAATGGGGGCAACATGCAGGCAGTCCCTGAGTCAGAACACTGATACTGTGAGGGGGGCGGCAGCGGTGGTTCACGATGGCCAAACATCAATGTTTTGGCAGATCCTGAGACATACGTCTTTATAAGTAAGAAAAAGGAGGCTTAAAAGGTAAAGTGTAATGAACACTGAAAGCAGAGCAAGAGAATGAGGTGTGGGAAGACATGGATGGATTGCCTATGAGTGGGAGGTAGATCTCACACTCTCTCAGCTGACAACTCTTCTTTCGCATCAACTCGGATCATCAAACGTGATGGGATTAAACAGAATAAACTAGCCACATATACATGTACTAAAAAAAGATAAGAGAAGGAATAGGCCTACTGCTTTACCTGTCATTTCTTTAATTCTCCGCATAAATAAATCAGAGGCTACTGGCACATCCAAGTAGGCTAAAAATGAAAAAATGCTGGCATGTTCATCTTGGCATGCTTGTTGGGATTCTCAAGTAGGCTAAAAAGAAGCTGTTGGGAGAGGATGTCATTGCTAATGCTGCTGGCTGGAGGAAAAAGTTGGCACGTTGTACGAGTGTGTCAGAAACCTCACACTGCCCGGTGCTACACACCAAGTTATTCAACTCGGAGTCATTTTGTCACCAAACTAAAAAAAGAAAGTGCAGCTTTGAATGGCATAGTGCTGAATAAAAAACTAGTGGGGGAAAAATAAAAACCTATGAAGACGAAATCCACCCACAGAGCAGAAGGCTGTTTGTGCAGGGTATTTCTCAGTCACACGGGTCTGGCTGCATGATTCCAGGTTTCAAACGGAGACTTCAGTAAACCACAAAAAGACCTAACCCTAAATCCAGCGTGAATACACATTTAGATGAAAGCTTCTGGTTTATAATTCTCTATACTATGCGAATCAAACGCATACTCGCAGCCCTCATGGCCATCCACTGTTCTAAAGGCGTTAAAAAAAAAAAGCACTTTTTTCACCTTTTCCATCAACGACTGAATGTGTGTTGTGGGTGAATAGGGGGCCTGTTTGTTAAGGGAGGCCAAATCCCATATGGTGAACAGCAGCTCCTCTGGTGAGAAGCGAGGCTGTGAAAGCCACCGGCAGCCCCTCTCCTCCATCCGTGCTGCAGAGATGAAGGGATGTAGCGCCTGCCTCTCCGTGTTCCTCTTTTCTCCCTCTCCCTTTGCCTCCTCTCCTCCCTCTTTCTTGGCCAGGGGTTAAACTGCTGCACTCTAACCTCCTTGGCAATGAATTCATTCACTCCGTTTCTTTCGCTCGCTCTCATCTCAGAGAGATTTATTTCACAGTATGTAGTGGATTAAGCTCCCTCACATGCCCCTTGGACAAAAGCATTGTTTTAGCACTGGCCTGTTCGCTATAACTGGAGGAAGCTACCGCTACTAAGCGTCCACAATATGGCCATTGTGGACACAGGGCTGGAAGGACTCTGCCTCGAAGGCCGTCTAGACTTTGAGCCTGGGCCGACGAGGGAAACAGGAGGAGAAAATCCCATCAGGCAGTGGAGTGAAAGTTAACTAAGGTAACCTGCTGTGAACCTGATGAAGATGTCAAGCCAACATATGGCAAAAAATGTCTATTGTCAGAACAAGGAGCTTTGTTCCCTTTAAGGGAGGGGATGCTAGAGGAGGAGGAGGAGAGGGGCAGCTAAAGAAAATGAAGGGGGGGGGTTGCACAACCTAAAGGGAGGAATAACTGCAGTGGTCATCGTTTTCCTTCTGGATCAGTTGTTTTATTCTAGCCAGGAGGAGGCCCAACCCCTCCATTCACAATTAAAGGAGTAAGCAGATTAACTGGCATCTTTCAAAGACCAGCAGAAAGAAAAACACACTTGCTGATGTTTAAAACAGCTTTCATTTCGCTTATCACGTCACACACTGCAAATGGCATTACATTTCATGCTGATTTAGTGAGGTTTTAGGTAAAAAAGAAACTTTATAAGCCATGATATGGTCCTTAAGTTTACTCATCTTTGATTGGTCACACTAGTTTCTAACTAATGAGAACCATGAGCTAAGCAGAGGAAGCATGAGGTACTCATAAATCCGATTATTAATTTGATTAAATGCATTGTTGAGGTGTCATTTTATTCCCATACACTACGGTAAAGCACACCGAGGTACTTTTAATCGCTGTTTATTACAAGTACCATCAAACGCATCACAAACTTGATCTAGATCAGGTCTATAAATAAACAGGTCGAGATTTCTGAAGGAAATTTGTTACCAATGCTCGAGTTTTAAATAAACAAAGAGAAAAACAACCTCTAAGGTAGAGCCTGCGTTACCAGCCAAAAAACCCAACTGGCAGGCTTCACATGCGAGAAATCCTGGCCTGAGGGATTTCTAAGCCATTTCTACAGCTACATCTGAAGAAGATAAACAACAGTCTCAGCTGGAAGGAGAAGAAAGAGAGAGCTGCATGGAGATGATGTGACCCTATTAATGCCACATTAGTTGTTCCGTCTTCCCAGCTATGTGAGAAAAATGCTTCAGTGGGACGAGCTGAGAGAGGGAGGGGGAGAGAGAAAGAGCGAGAGAGACGGAAAGAGAGAAGGGAAAGCGATACTGTCTCCGGGCTAGTTGGGATGCAACCCAATTTCACAGCTTCACGAATGAGTGGCACAGCATATGGATGCAACCTTTGTGACAGCCTCTGTGTATCACCACATATCAGCGTTGATATTCCCAGTCAGATTCCATACTGGTCCAACATTATGTCAAACACCAGCTCCGCATGACTGCATCTTCAACACAACACCCTCAGCATGTTTGTTGAGGTGCCGCGTTTGCAAAAAAAAAAAAAAACTAAAGCGGCATCTTCTGAATTCTCTATGGCTTCATGCTCCGCTTACCAATCTAGTTCTTCTGCTAAGGACCATAATGCATCCCAAACCAGATTTTAAACCTGAAATTTAAAAAAATAGCTTTGATCTTAATTTAGAAATGGATAAATTATGACAGCAGACTACAGTGTTGTGACTGCAGCGGCACAAACAAACCAGGATGACTCCATCGTTGGGTGCTGGCCGCATGGATGAAACATGCATTTCTCCCCATATGGGCCAACCATCTGCCGTAATCACAACATCTATGCAAGCACAGAAAACTAATAACTCTATTATTGAGCAACTACCAGATAGAGTTAAATACAAACCCCTTCTAGCTTACAGGGTAGGTTTTAGGTAAAAACACCTGAGATTCAGCTACTACCACTACCTTAAACTTTCAGCATCATGTGTCAAAATGCCATTTCAGGCCATACACTGTGGAAAAGTAGCTGAAAGCTGGTGATTGGGTCATTGTCAGAGAGCTACAGCTGCTTAGCAGAGCTCCTTGGCTTTGAGATGGTGGTAACAACATCAGAGAAAACATTGTGTGTAGCACAGCAGCTCCTTGAGGTGTGGAGGGGATCGATCTTGGTTAATGTCACATGGCACAGCACCCAGAGGCAGCCGTGTGGTGCTGATGACAGTGTAAAGCCTTGCCTTTGGCGGCTACATGCTCGGTGCTGCTGAGCTGTGATTTGAAGTTCACATGCGAAGGCTGACAGACAGACAGCTCTCAGTCAGTCAGGCAGTGAGTCAGTCAGCCAATGTCTCCACAGGGATGGAAATGCATCTGTATGTGTAAAAAGCTTACAATAGTGCCTAATCTAAAACATATTCACAGGGGCCTCAGCGCTCTGTAGGACTAATGGATGAAATGCGACCGAAAACAAAACAAAAACACACAACCAAACACACTTCTCCAAAAAGTCATTGGTTTTGGAAAGTTCTGGAGAACTAAAACTTCCCGGGGGGAGGGGATGGAGGGAGGGGGCGTATCCGAGTCAGATTGCTTGAAAAAAAGAAAAACATCACCCACCTCTCTCTTCCTCCATTACCGCTTTGTGATTCATTGATGTCTTTTTCTTAAGGTTTGGTATTTGATGCATAATCTGACTAAAACTCATTGAGAAATCTGTGTAAATGTATCTTGAATTATCTAAAGATTTTAATCACACAAGCTTGCAGCTGATAAAATAAAATAATGGATAAAAAGACAAATTCATTTAGCTTTGCCTTTGATGCATCTAAGGAGGTGGGCTGAGCCAGCAAGTGAATCAACAGCTGACATGTCAACACAATGCCTTTTGTTTTAGTCAGATAAATAAGCTGCTTGTTTATCACAGCACAACCCAACTCACTCTGAAAAGATGTCAAATCTAATCCTTACATTTAGAAACAGTAAAACAGAGTAAAACCTAATGTAATGTGTATGAAAACATCTGGGTAGAAGTCGTGTTTGGATGTGATCCGTGTCTACATCTAAACTGCCAGAAAGGCGGTTTACCTTTACTAAACAAGTTTGCCCACATGTACATATACCATTTTACAATTACGCTGCCATCAAACTTCATCCCAGCAAAGATAGTATCATCTACCAAAGAGTCCAGTTCAGTATCAAACTAGACAACTTTTTTCTTCTCTGCATGTCAAAACAAAGAAGGGTGCCAGGATACCAGATCTGAGCCACCGTGCTTCTTTAGGATCCTTCTGCTGGGATTCCTTACAGATCTAGATGGATAAGTTTGACTTGGTGCAATCTGCTGATTGGTGGATTTGTTGTTTACAACTGCATGCCAGGAAGAAAGAACCCAACCCCATTCCTGTCCTTTGTGTCACAGTCTTCTTTGTTATAACTCAACTATGGCATCACCCCACTATTACACAGCTCACACACTTTCTGAGCTATGACTTATACCCTGCCTAGCAGGTAAACACATACAAGGAATCCATACAATAAAGGATCATTTCTTACCTAATGTGGCAACACCTCACAAATTTGTTTCAGTATTGACTAGTCTTTGTCAAAACCATTAAAGTGTCTTACTGGTATTTATAACACTTAGGACTGTACCAAACAAATATGAATAACAGCATACCGTATGGCTGACGCATTGATTACAATAATCATACAAGGTTTTGTATAAAGTTTGGTCAGAATAATTTAATATACCACCTCTATAATTGTATAGGTGGTATTTATATCTCATTTATATTAGTAAGATAAACTCTCCTCCCTGTCATCTCACATTAAAATCTAGTCTGATGCTAGAATAAAAAGGAAAAACATTTGTGTACCTGTGGGATCATGGTGTGACTGGGAAAGAGAGAGCGCTGAGCACCAGCTGGATAAAACTATCTTAATCCATACACCAGGCTGGAAGCGGATCTAAACCTCCACACCGCATCTAGATTCACCTCAAACAGGATAATTACTGGATATTATACAGCAAGAAAAACATGCAGAAACAGCTTATTGGACAAAGATTTGAAAGCTTGATGACGGATTGGAGGGTGAAGGGTGCATTAATATGTGCCATCTCTACATAAATCAAATACTCTGTGAGTGAATTACGTTATTTGTGACTATAAACACCCAGACGCTCACAGAGGCATCAAGATTGACCTATATTATCCGTCCTAAAAAAAATAGGCCAGAGCCCAAATTAAGGGCCAGCAGGGCTACGGAACGCAGTAAACGCCGTCATCTTTACAGTTATTGTGTGGTGTTAGGCAACCTAGCAGCAGCCTGGAGTGGAGAGACATAGCCTAGGGGCATAGCTGTTGACATGTAAATAGCAAGGATGGAAGCTGAATTGACAGCACAGACAGTACGCCTGTACATGTAGCCCTGCTTGACTTGGATTTGGCCATGGCCACAAAATTAAGGTCTAAAAGGACAGCAAAGTCTACATGTCAGGATACCAGTCTACATATCATGTCAGTACGTAGGTTGATTTCCTTAATTGCCGAGAAAAACGCATTTCTGTCTTTTACATCATTCATCTTTAAGACTGTTGCTCATTGGTGTCTCTGGCAGCAGCCCAATCAGACCAGAACGCAACCCGAAACGCCATCTTTTAAAGAATCCGGTGCTCTTTTTTTAGTTTTCTGCCTTCTCTACAAGCAGGATTGGCTGAATTTATGAGATATAATAGATACAAATACAAAAATATATATATTAATCTACGCTGAATTCAATGAATGCAGGCATTGTTTTTAATCAGAATCATTAAAAAAAAGGCACCAGTCTTGAATCTGATCAGAAAATTTAACATGAGAGAAAAAATACATGAGTTTCTGATCCCTATGAGAAGCTTCAGTAGATATTTTTAGTAAAGGAAATTTGGGCTAGTTGAAAATGAGTCAGCTTTAAATCCTGCCATCCTTATATGCGTCCTACACGGCAGTCACAAAAGTCCACATATTTCTCATCAGTGTTTTTATGAAATCCAATTTGCCAGACTAGGACAGATTAACATCACCAAAGCTACAATAAAGCAGGGATGCACTAATCCTTTTTATTTGTGGGCTTAAGTAGGCCACACTGGTATTACATGCATAAGAACCAGCCAATCACTGTTTTCTGACTCAGAGTAATGGGTTGATATGATTGTGGGAGAGCAACTGGGAGTGTTTGCATGTGCAGGCTTGTACCATCTGCTGTGCTAAACATGAAGCATACTCTTAACCATCACTTGTCATTTTCTGACAGGACGTGGGTAAAAGAAAAAAAGGAAAGAAAAAAAAGAAGCTTAGCTTCAAGATCGCACTTCTTTGGAAGCTATTTTCTTCTGGATCCAATTGTGCCCTTTGTTTTTGTGTTTTTATCTGTTAAAAATGTGCCACAGCTTTTTTTAGTGGTAAAGCAATTAAGATCTAAAACTTAAGGTCACGGTCATAAAAGAATACATATTTATCAGGTGAACATGCAGATAGACGCCAAAAAATAATAATAAAAACACCAACAGGCTGCAAGTGGGTATAATGGGATGAAACTCTTCTGCATTAGTAAAAAAAAAAAAAAACCTTTCATTTTAAATTATTGATCGTGTCCCTGCTTTTTCTCACTTTTTGTGCTGTGAAAATGGGAGGGCTAAAAATAACCTGCCAGTGTCAGTGCCTAGAAGACTTTCCATGTTCCCCCAGTCTGGCAGCATTAGTGAATTCAGATGAGCCTCCTGCAGCTCTCAGTTTCTGTAACTCTAGCTCATGCATAGCCTCACATACCCATGCTGCTGTGCATACTTATACACAGTCATGCAGGCACAACACACACACACACACACACACACACACACAACGCTTCGACATGTACCTGCTATCATAAAAAAAAAAAACACTTTGCCCCTGGAGTTTCAGCGCTGCCTGAGTGAGTGGGGGGAAACTCATCCAGCAACCTTTTCTGTATCTCACCTCTCAGTTTAAAAGCCATCATAAGCATATTCTCTGCTTCCATTTCTCTCTGCCCCTCCCCGTCTCATTCTGCCTCACTTCTCCATTCTTTGACCAGTAACCCTTTCCATTTTGCAGACACGGCTGAAGCATCCATTTGAAGCTAAGATGCAGTAGGTGTGTAGGTACTACAAATAGGCCAAAGTGTAGCAAGGTCATATGACACCACCTGAAAAGTCACAGTTTCCTCTTTCTAGTCTCCTTTTAAGGCCCATCTCTTCCTGTCATAACTTGTGACAAGCAAAAAGGGGAAAAGAGGCCCCGTAACTTGTGTGTTACAAACGATGTGACTATAAAGTCAGAAGAAATGTTTAAAATAAAAAAGTAGCAGAGCAGTTTTAGGTCAGAAACATTAAACACAGAATTTTAGCATTGGTTTAAAAACATTAATGCCTTTAGGATACAATGCAGCAGCTTCTGCTGTGAGGCCACAGTAGTGAACACGGCTCACTTTTTCTACATTTCACATGGAGGCTCTGAAACTGACAGCAAAAGCACACAGATACTGAACTGGAAGAAATTTAATTTTACTGGACTGACTGAAGCAGCTGACAGATCATTCGTAGCCCTGCTCATGTCCACGGTCCAATCAGAAACAAGAAATTAGTCTAACCTTCTCAGAAAGTTTAGAAAACGTGATCCAATGCTGTCGGCTTAGTAATGGCACAGTAATGCCTTCCTCTCATGCTGTTGTATCACAGGCTTGTCCCCTGGGAGTTATGGTAGTTTACTGGACCAGCATCAAAGACAATATATGCCCTAAAACACTCAGGGTGATCATGCTACTATGCCATACTATGATACTATGTCATGGTTTAGTGTGTGTACCCCCTCTAAAAATACACACATTCACATATTGCAAAAAAATCCCAAAGGATGAAATGTTGATCTGCATTTGATCTGCAAAAAAACAAGCACAAAAAGGTAAGAAATTATTAAAAATAAAAAGCATTTGATGCTAGATTTCTAAATAATTATTTTAATCAAGAATATTAAAGGAGAAATACAATTATTTTAAATCCTTTTAACATGTAAATCATTAATTTATTGT
>JBAMIG010000015.1:5284372-5297264 GCA_037177335.1 Kiunga ballochi
CCGCCCCCTTCCAGTTCACAGGAAGTTCAACTTTACCCTGTTCCGCCATGTTTGTAGCTTGATAGCAGGGATATCTCCCAGCAGTGAAACATTTTGTTGGTAAGTTTACTATAAATGTCAACGTATCAGATTC
This sequence comes from Kiunga ballochi, assembly GCA_037177335.1. Classification (NCBI taxonomy): domain Eukaryota; kingdom Metazoa; phylum Chordata; class Actinopteri; order Atheriniformes; family Pseudomugilidae; genus Kiunga; species Kiunga ballochi. Next base: position 5,284,506 of record JBAMIG010000015.1, read on the forward strand.
ACAAAAGTGATTACCTGGAAGTTCACAACCTTATTTGGCAGACCCACAACAAATACTGCGAAGTAATAGATTAAAAATCATGTCATAGAGAATAAACAAAAAATTAAACAGACTGAAAAATATGACCAAAAAGTACATAAAAATATATGTGCAGCATCAGGAGGAAATAAATATACATTTTCTGCATCCATAAACACTTAAAAGTGCACAAAAACATGTATTTAAGGGTTTTTTAAAAAGTTTATTTTACATTATATTACTCTTTCAAGAATTCAGGCTAGACAAGAAGAAGGCAAAGAAGCAGGAAGCGTTTTGTTCAAGATAAAATGTGAAATAAAAACAAACCATCTCATTTGGATCAGAAGATGGTGGCCTGGAACCCGAGCCAGCTATCAGCGGGCCACTACACAGGAAATGAATAGATGAATGACAGCAAACAGGGAGCAACAAATTACTCCAGACATAAACAAAAGAAGAAGGCCATAAAAACAGAAGTCTGCCATCTGCAGATAAAATACAAATACAAACAACTCTGACATTATGGATCATGGTTACTTATTCAATGGTACAAAATGTAGTTTGAGGGGATCAAACTAAAACCAATTTGCTGTGGTTCTGATATCCACTTATCTAAAAAGCACTGGTAAACCAGAGCTCAAACATATTTACTGGGAATGTAAATGTGCACAGTAGCATGTCATTAAGACATGTCTACAAAAGACAAATGTTAGCTAAAACATAAACATAAAGCACTGATCTGACCAAAATCTGATTTAAACATGAGGTCTGTGGTCATTTTTCACTGTTTACTTACACTCATCACTATAACAGGGAAGTTAAAACTTCTTCAATTTGTTCAGAGTAAACCAAGTCATAATTCAAAGATTTGTAGGATATCAAGTTGTGTAAAAAAGCCCGTCTAGCAAAGTCAAGAGGGTGAGAAAATAGAGAGAGAGAGAGGGGTTTTTGAGAAAAACAAAGTGTGAGGAGTGTGAGTGGAGGAGTGGGGCCTCTCTAATGACCAATCAACACTCTTCTTGCTGCCATGGCATCTGCTAGTACTCCAATGGACCTCACATCTGAGTGTGAGCCCATCATGAGCTCAACACACAAATGGTATCCAATCAGACTTCAGAATGATGATTGGGTCAATGGGCCATTCTGATGTTTTGCAGAATGCCACTGTTTTTCTCTTATAAAAAGTTCTGCTACACAAGAGTTTTGCTCCAAGAATGAAAGGGAAGAAAAGGGAAGGGGTAAAAGCCAAAGGAAGACAGAAAAAGTGAACATCACAGTACTGCTCGGGGGGGCTACAGCTAGCGAGGGAGCAGGCTGATAAACTACAGAAGGTGACACTGAAACCTCTGGGTCTCAAATTGCTCTCAGGACATAAACCAAAAGTAACTTTCATAATTGGGCAAAGTAACTCTGGACCAGGTGGAAAAAACAAGCAGTACCAGTCTGTTCTTTGCTATTTTATATTAGTTTTTATATTCTAAATGTTAACCTCCTGCTGCATGAAGACAAAAACAAAAAACAGACAATCAACCTGTCACTTATCTCAGAAAAGAAACACGACACGTGCTCAAAGGCGAACAACTGAGAGGCACAAACATGAGACTGAAACACAATAACAAATGTGCTTTCATCACTCCTCTAAGGGGAGAAATCTTAGGTAGTACAGATTTTAAAGAATGTCTATCACACCTCCAGGAAAAACATCACATTCACTCATTCATGTAGACAGTTCTCGCCTGACCTGAAAGTCTGAATGTTGAAAAAATGCAATAAAAGAAGAACTTGGAGGGTAAAAACAAATCAAAAGGAGAGGAATCAGGGTCACTTTTAAATCAAAACTTGCCCCGTCGTGCTAGCTAAGCCGCTTCCATTGAGGTTTATTTTAACAGCAAATGGCTTCCAAATTGCAGCATGAATGTTGCCATAAAAGTGATATACTGATCTATTAAGTTTTATTGCTTTGTTAGTGGGTACAATCTGGCTGGAGGGAGCGAGTGAGGACAGGTAGCATCTGTCCCCACCTACTGCCTTGGCAGCATTAGCGTCATCTGCTAGCTTTGGCAGCAACTTGGAAGCACATCAATATGGCTTTATGTAGCCAGTGCTGCTAGTAGCTAGCATGCCAGTCACGCTCTCGGGCAACGCTTGCTCACAGCCTGAGCATCCACAGAGCACTGAGCCAACAGAGCTAAGCGGAACTGAGCGCGGGCTGAACAGGGAGGCCAGGTCTCTATGGACCTACATGAGGGGAAAAAAAGGGCTAGTGTCTGTCATCCATCCACACATCCATGGTTAGAAGTTTGGGGTCAAGTCCAGATATGAATACTGCCACAACTAAAGCTGCAAGCTTTGGTTTTTATTTTTATTCTCAAACACAGACACACTTGTGGTGAGAAATTATGAGACTTTATAGAATGATATCCAAACGTCTTTGTAGATGCTCCATCTATCGTCTTTGTAGATGCTCCATCTATCTATCTATCCATCTATCTATCTATCCATCTCACAGTTACATGTTCAGAGAGTAATGAATTATTTTCACCCCTCATTTTACCCTGCATAAATAAAAGTAAAAACTTCACTGAGTCCATCATAGTTAATCACAATAAGTACCATGTTTTTAGCACCATAATAACAAATTAAGAGTATTTTTCTTAACCACAGCAGAACATAATCGGGAGTCATCATAAGCTAAAGGTCATTATGAATGGTGGCACAGCCCATGTAATTCAGACTGACTGGATGGTTGTGTTTGCTAAACACTACAGATACTCCCAGATATAAGTTTACTGCGGGAACTTTATGCAGACAAAAACAATAAGAAGCATAGAATAAAATAAAATATAGAAAAACTGCTAGAGCAACCGGGTTAGTTAGCAATGTAGCATGGTTCTGTCATCTTATTCTGTCACACATTTGCTTCATTACTTGTGCAGGTATTTCAACCCACTTTCCTGTTTTATTTTGGGACAATTTGACTCTTTGACAGCTGAAAGCCTTTTTACCTGAATCAATTCAAAGTACATAGTGGTTAATTACTCACTGTTCTGGTATTTCCAAAGGAAATGCTAAATTATGACTGCATGAATGTAGAAATGACTGCAGGAATTTAACACAAACATCATTCTACGAATGTCTGTGACATTAAAATGAGACAATACAAATCTATTTAGAGATAACATCGTCCAACGAGCTCAACCTGAGAATTTGCTAAAATGCAGGTGAAACACAAGCCTGCCGGTAAACATGTAAGCGTTTCCTGGCTGCTAACTATTGAAGATGTGAAACCTGGTTAACGCAGGAAGTTCAGGGACAGGCGTACCGGCCATCTTTCAGAGGTTGAGCTATTTTGGTCCGACTTTCACACTGGTTTTCAAAACTGCAGTTTAAAATCATGACTAATACTTACAAAGAATTTAATCTTAAAGCTAAACTAATATCAGTTCATGATGCACACCACTTTAAAACCTGCAGGACCAGGATGTGGTGAGCGTGGCAAAACAATGGTGCAGCATCAGCAAAATGCTGCACACAGCAAGCTTTCCATTCACTCAAAGGGGACATTTCTTCAGCTGTTAAAAGCTTTTCAGGGCAAACTAAAAACTGCTGGAGCAGACTGTTCACATGGACTGAAAAGCAGCCAAGATTAGGCTAAAATTACACTTGTATTCCCCGAACTGCAAAGAGGAGATGTGAGAACAAGTAATCTTCCACCACTTCTCCAAATGCTAAAATGGTCTACATCACGTTGCCATGACAATTTAATTATAATTTATCGCAGTTGGCTGATCGTTTGTTTGCTTCTATGAAGTAGTGGGAAGATAATGTGCGAATGTGAAGTGGCACTTTTTGGCAAAGACTGTTCTTTTGAGTAACCGAGTGGACGTTTTACAGCGTTGTCAAAATACGTCAGTTATGAGTCATGATGACATTAACCCATTAGGTGCAAAATATAAGCTGAGCACTGTGTATTGAAGGAAAGACAAAAGAAGCTGGACACATATTACACATACATGAAGACAGACAACCCCTCCATTTAAGACTTAGTCATATGAGAACTCTTTGCATTCAGTTCTAAAATGGTTAAAAAAAATGTTTCATTTCATGCAGACAACTATCAAAGTCAAAGAAAAGGAAATGGATTAAATTCAGAGAAGTGACTCATTCCTCATTGGAGTAAACGAAACTGCTCTTTCCAGCAGTCCATCTCACATAAACAAAAAAAAATTAATTAAAAAGTGTGATGCATCAACATCCAATTTTAAAAAATCTGTTTGGCACCAGCTGTTAGAATATATGTTAAATACAGTCAGACATGATAAAGTACACATATGACACCATACCATTATTTATTCAACAAAAACTGAGCCAAAATGCAGAGGCGATGTGTAAAAAAACTAAGTACACCCACACTGCTTCCATAGGAATTAAGAGGGTAAGTAGCAGCCAGCCGCTGGTAATCAAATGCACTTGATCATCGACGTGTGTGCACATAAAGGTTTGCCAGGAGACAGCTTCTTTTTTTTATTTTGTCTAAAGTGCAACTTGGGTTTGCAATCTTACATCTTAATAAACTAAAAGACTTCTAGAACAAAGTCTGTCACATAGAAAGATGCAGTGGTTGAGTGGTGGTGCACACCCCAACGCTGGCAAACCCCAAACACTGCATATCAACACTAAACACCTTTAACCAACACTGGAGATGGATGGATGATTATATGAGCTCTTCTGGACAACCATGCAATTATTTAGTTAGTAATTAACTAGTTACTAAGTAATTACTCATTTGTTTTTTTATACAGTCAATCAGTTTACCACTATCTGTACACCAAAGAGAGTCAATGTGAAGCTTTTTCGTCCAACAACTAAAGCTTGGAGAAAACCATGCAACACCAAACAGAACCAAATATACTTCAGAACTGCTCAAAGAGAGGAGATACGGGGCTGCATAGGCTCATTTAAGCCTTAAACATATGAACTTACTGAATTTGTGCAAAAAGGAAGTAGTAATGTTTTACCATAAAATGTGAGAATTTCTGCATAATAATGAGAGACTGACATTATACAGAATATATGTGGATCTCCTAAAGATGATGTAAGAAGCTACTGAAGCACTGAATGTAATCTTTACCGTAAACACTAGTATCTATGTTATAAATTATTATTACTAGAAGAAAAGGTTGCAGAATCTGACAAAAACTATTTTCAGTTTCAGTGAGTTTCTCAAACATTTCAGGAAGCAATCATCCCATTTTACCTCACTTTTCCAAACACCGAATGTCTATGTCATACATCATGTGCTGCTGAAGTTGCATTTAACTCAATTTAGGACATGGTGAGGACCACATGCCTTTTTTCATATCCTTTGTTTAAAACCTTTAATGTTTTCCACTCATATAACTAAAATATAAAAACAACATATAGTTGATGAGAACATGTTTCTTTAAACAGTATAAACTTCAAATCCATTTGATAAAATGAGTATGTTCCACTTGACCCGAGGTGTTCAAATGTTGCTCTGCGGCTTTGCTCCTGGGACCAGGAGCCCGGATATGAGTCTGACCCTGGATCATACATGAAGGAAGCCGGTTATTACTGTGCAAGCAGAGGGTTTATGAGTTTGCTTTAAAATCCAATATGAGAACTACATCCAAGGACAACTTTCAGTCTACCCAACTCAGCTCAGCAGCTGCACAAGTGAAGCATCCAATAACACCTCTTTAAAGTCAGCACTGAGACAGACACAAGAAGACAGCTGGTGGAATATGCAGTGGAAATAATTAGACATGATATTTAACTTATAAGTGATACTGGATATTGATGTGAAATATAAGTTACTTTATTTCTCATATTCCTGAAAGTTTTAATGCAATGTTGTTCTCCATTAGCCACAGTTATTTCCCAGAACAGAGCTCACCACTGCAAACAGATCAATGAATGCTTGCTGACCCCAGCGTGGTCTTTCTAAAACAATCCCTGAGAGTTACCGGTAGCAAGAAAAACGGCCACAATAGGGAACTTATGGTCAGGTAACCGTGTCAAATAAATGAAGCATATGTACTTTATAAATCTAACAGCGTGATCTTAAAGAAGTTCACTTCTTTGACAGTAAAAATGTCCTGATGAACTCAGCATGAACCTTTCTTCAGCTTAGGATTTTGCAGACTTAACTTGCAATCAAACACATAACAGCAAAGCAATAATGAATAGTCTCAATGTGACACTTTTCAGTAACTGCTACCAATGTTAAATGGCACCCCGGCTGCACAGTCTAACCATTATTATAATGACAGACTGGGTCAGAATAATCATTGTGCAGCAAAGCTGCCAGACACACATGAACATCTTTATCACAATGGGCCATTTTGGGGCCACAATTAATGTTTGTTTTCACATTTTTTAATTATTTTGTTTATGTTTTTATACATGAAAGAAAATCCACCAAATTTAAGAGCACAAAAGTACAATTTTTACCCGGTCCAGCACAAAATTATAAAGATATTCATTCACTTTTTTAAAGTATAAAAACAAGGAATGTTGACATTTTTACTTTAACTGGAAATATTACTTCTAATAATCTGCAAAAAATTCCCCAGAACTAAGTTTAAAATATCTAAAGCCAGATTATACCTTTTTATGAAAGTAATAAAAAATATTTAACACAATAAATAATAGTTAAAAGCATGCATTTTAAAGTAAAATATGTTTTATGTACAATAAGATAAGGAAATTGGCTAAAGAAAAGCACCATCCTTTAATTTCATAAAACACCAATTAAGCAAAAATAAAATACTAAAATACTAAATTACAAGCAAAAAGTCCTGCGTAAAATATTCCTGCTAAAGCTAAAAAAAATACATACAGTGCATATTCACTTCAAACTGTGGTGGTAGCAGCTCTGCTACCTCCATCATTAAATCATTAATACAGATTTCTCTCATTTTTTATTATAAAATCTTCAGAAAATTGTTGCAATGTTGAGTTGAAGCACAGAAATATTGCAGTAAAGCTGTTGTACCCAAGTGCAGTTCACATGAGCTGCAACTTTTACATGCAACCATTCCAAATAAACAGCTTCCTCATACATGTCCTTCAGCTCTGCAGAAACCTGTTAACAAGCCATTCATATAGTTCAGGTGTGCAGGATACACCTAGCAGACAACAAGCAGCCTAAATATTATCAGTGATGTCACCTACCTTCATTTTCAGAAGCAGGGCATGCCACCTGTACCACCACATCAAATGTTCTTTCTGGATTCTCCCTGGAAGAATCAGACATTGTTTACTCAGAGGGAAAAGAGTGCTGGCATTGTAACACTAACACAGACTACAAGTGTGCATTCAGCATGGAGCAAACATCACTGTGACCCACTGCATGTGTACTGTCACAAATAACCTGTGCTCAGTTGTGATTATAGAAACCATACAGCTAAAAGCAGAGGATTTCAATGTGAGCAGTGTGGTAATGGTGGAAGAGCTTATGAGCTACATAATGATTGATCTTATCTGAACACAGCGTTATCTGGAATAGCAGGTCACAGAACATCAGGGCGCTTCGTGTCCACGTTACCCACGTAAAGCTGCGTGTTTGGCTATCAGTGGAGCTAACTGGTAGTCAGAAAGTAGCCAGCGACAGACTGACCCAAAGCTGTCGGTCCAGCTGGCCTGCTTGTTAAATCCACAGCTGAAGATGGCTCAAATTACGCCACACATTCCTCCGCATTTTCACACGCGGCTCCGCGTTAACGCGACATGCGTGAGCCACACGTAAGCAACTGGCTCCACAGTTGTACGTAAAAAGGGGACAGAGCTGGAATGGTGTAGGGTACAAAACTCAAAGGTCTTACTTTATCCTGCTGTCCATGGTCTGGTTACAACATCGCGACAGCTCCGTACTGTCTGCGGCTCCTGCTCTGCTCTGAGGTCTGTACGAGAATTTCCCTCCTCGTCCTTCCTCAGTCTCAGTCGTCACGTCTTCTTGTCTTTATCTGATACCGGTCGAAAGCTGCCGCGACCACATGCCTGGAGGTGGGACAGCGTAGTAGTTTGTGCCGTATTTCCTGCCGTTACAGTGGCCTAAATCCCCACTTCAGCACCACCGTGACTATTTCCCACAACAAACACCACTCCAGGAAGTGCTGTCAAAGATTTGGTGACGTCAGCGCGTCAGATGAGCACCTTGCTGCTGCCCGCGAGCGTCCAGCTTGAAATGAGTAAAGCGTGTTGCACACAGCAGACCCGAACCGTGTGATTCACGCTTCTGTTTAAAAGGTGTTCTCCTGTGTTGCTGCATCATTATTTTAATAACCCTGGTCTTTAGTGGAAGCTGTGCTCTCGGTAGGGATTTAAACCGAGCAGCACTCATCTTCAAGTCCTGCACACCAAGTATAAAACTGAGGTGTAGCTACTTTGTTTCCCATTCTGATACGTTGAATTGCTACTAAACTACATTTTCAGACTTCATTTATCTTTTAGCTTTGCCACTACTTTATAAAATTAAAAGGAAAAGGGTCATTTCCACTAATTTTCTGATGCTCAATAATACGATATTAACACTTTATTGTCCGCTTGCACAGAAAATTGTATTGCATTGCAGACAACAATCATTTCAGACACTTCATTCATACCAGACAAAGAAAAATACCCATTAAAAAGGAGAATATGAAATCCCTAAAAAAAATTAGGCATACCATTACAAACTAATAAATGACAACTAAGTAAAAATGTTTAGCACCTTCCAGTGTAAAAACTACATTGTTAAGAAAGAACACATACGATTATGTATGTATTCAAGTGTACTTAGGAAAGACACTAAACCCCACATTACCTCCAGATGTGTTTTTTCCCTGATTACACAGGTAGCCTTTATTCCAAGATGATAATCCCAGAATTAATTGAACTCAAAACTGTGATAGATTGGGTTCAGGGAGCATAAGACATCAGTTTCACATATGGTTTGACCGCCATAGAGTCCAGATCTGAACCCGACTGAGAGTCTTTGTGATATGTTGGAGGTGAAACCCTCCATTCATCAAAACAAGATTTTGGGGAAAAGTTAATGCAACACTGGATGGAAATAAAAGTCACATTGCATAAGTTTATTGAAACATGAATGCTAAAAGGGTCCAACAAAATATTGATCAGTGTGGGACCTTTTGGGGGGTGGGGGGATATTATGGTAACCTTTTTAGGCCAGGTAGTGAAGTTAGATATATATACATATATATATATATATATATATATATATATATATATATATATATGCTACGTAATTCATTTATTATTAGCGAATGTAGACGTGGGTGCTTATAAAACATCTTTGTTGTGTTCACGATTCCATCACAATGTGCAGAAATAAAGATAGTGAGGGGTTTAAAGTAAAACCAGAAGCCTTTTTATTTCAAATAAATGAATAAAATAGATGCATGTGCAGCCTGAAGTAAGTAATCAGACACTGTTTATACTTGCTCTTAACAAACCACTTTGCAGATGTGATACTGTATATTGTTACATGGCCATTCAAAGCTGATGTAACATAATCATCATATCCCAAGAAGCAGTAACATTTACCTAAATGTCAACTCTCATTGTCCCACAGCTATTTATTTCCCCCATCGTATTACCTCTGTACCGCAACATAGTTTCTTTCCTCTTATTAAACTGCAAATGGAAAGCTGATCTCCTGAGAGAAAACACCACAGACCGAGTGTGCTAATGCATGTATTTCCCATTTCTTCCAATGTGATGCAATATTGTGTATGTTTTTTAAAAGCGAGTAAGCAAAAAGGAGCTAGACGAGTTTTCCTTTGCAATGAAATATCTTCTTTCTAGAGTGAATTATACTTTTGCCTCTGTTGGAAAAAAAACTGATCCGAAAAATCTTTCATATAAAAGCTATAAAAATAAAACAGAAGAAAAAGACAAAGATTTGTCATTTTAAGGCATTCTGAGTTCAGACTGACACTGACAGCTTTATAAACATGGAAAGAGAAAAGGAGATACCAGCAAGACTGCGGGAGTGATAAAGTGTCAAAGCTGTGCAACTAGTTTTATTGCAAAACAAGAGAAGCGATGGAGGGAGGGAGCAGAGAGGAGTGTACTCAGTGTAGGAAGACAAGACAAAGTTTATGTATGCATTGAGTAGTGGTGGAGAGGTGCAAGGTGGGGGAGTTTCAGAAAAAGAGTGATGCACTTCTTTTCAAACAATATCCTATAACTCTGACTGTTAAAAGATGGATGAACCTCCCAGTAAGTTTCCCATTAGGTAGTAAACTCATTGGGCAGCTCCTCTAGCCATCTTGGCAGCGTCACGTTTGCCTTCGCTACTAGAAAATACAAAAATGTGCCAAGAGGTGGTGTTTAGAGGGGTGCCATGAGCGTGGATATTTTACATCTAACTAACTCTTGCCTTTAGCTACAAGATAACTAGGTTGGGTCTAATGTGAGCTAACCAGCTAACAGATGTAAGCAAAACTAAAGCATTTTGGTAGCCATCTAAAAAACCACATTTGTGCTACACTCTGCCTTCTTGCCAGCCGATGTTGGATACCTGTTAATCAAAAGGACACATCTTTAAATATGTCAAATTTCAAGATCAAATAACATCTAAACAGATGAGTTATAAAAGAAATGAGGGGTGAATTGCAATTTTTGATGCTTCTTCATTAGCATCACTTTGGTCTAAAGGAGGTTACCGCTTGGTCTGGGTCAGCATATAACTAAGTAACACATTTAATATGACTTTAAAATGCTATGCAACACTCATCCCATAATATTCATTTTATCATTAAAACATTGGTTTCAAGCTATTTTGCCTACGAACATATAAGAGACAAAAGAACAAATGAATGACTCACTTTACAGAGTCACATGTAAATCACCAATTACATCCCAGTGAGATAAAGAAAATTAAAAATATAATTTAAAAAGTTTAGTAAATAAATAAATACAACTAATTCCATCACAGAAAGCTAAAGAGAAAATGTACTTATTACACTGCAGCTCAGTATAATCAACAGTCACAAAGGGAAAATGGATATCACAAGGAATGATAAAGAACTCTAGAAGCCAACACAGAAAAAAGAGAAAGGATTAATTAAAGAAAAGGAAATAATGAGGAAAGTCGGTAGAAGTGGGTTATCACAATGCAATTTTCATTCCCGGTACATTAAGGAGCACTTTGGAGATTTCTGAAAAGGAGTAATTAAATAGTTCAGAATGCACGAGGAAGTTATGTTTATTTTGTTTTATACGAGTTTCTTACTTTGAATAAATAACACTAAGATTTACAAAAACACAACCTCTACTTTGACATATGGTCATTTAGTTTTTTCTGGAGCGACAACAGGAACGTTCAAGAGTCCTAACTGAACCCTGAGTGTCTCCTGATTATGAACAGTAATATCAAATATCTATCCATCGGTATCTGGACCCATTTGATCCTGCTCTGCGCTTTTAGAAGCTGGATCTCAGTGTTTATTTAAACCTAAATATTTTGAGAGGCATGACATATTCTGGACAGGTTGCCAAATACTAATAAAGCTAACATGGAAACTCAGCAGAAAAGATTTAGATTAGTTAAAGTTTGGAGCAAACCAGTTTGTCCCGTATCACACTGCTGAGATGGAGGAGATAAAACTAATACCACCACACGACTTGTAAACCAGTTGACTCAGTATTTTATAAGAGGCTTTGATTTTTTTTTTTTTTTTTTAAACTTGTCTGTTGAGACTGGGTTTTGAGTTATCAGTTTTAAGCACCTTATTATTCACATCCTCATCTTTTTCCAATTTAAGGCTAAGTAGTTACAATGACCAGAGTACTTATATGGTTAGTTATGAATCCATGTTTTCTGATGGAGGAAAGCAGAAAACATGCATTACTGTGGTTTAGTTCATAAAAGAAACACTGTATGAAATGTATGAACTTGATTTTTATCCAACAGAAAATCAAACAAATGATCCTCTTACTCGCTGCTTCTTCATATCTGTCCATGCTAATTAATTCAGTATTAGTAATCCCGGTCCTTGGGCACATGTTGGGTAGCGCCTTGGTGGCCCGTTTATCTTCAAAGCCGTAATCAAATCAATCTGGAGGAAAGTAGAGCAAAAACTCTTCACAAAAACACTCCGTCAAAAAATTCTTATGTAGATAAATTTCACAAACTTAGAGAAAGCTTCATCTATTGTTATGTCAACTAACTGCAAAATACTGTAGTGGGTTAAAACTGATGTCGCTGATGACAGAGCTCCATCTAAAACCTCACATGGGGAGGAAGGAGGAAGTCCCTCTGTAAACGTTATGAGTTGGTTTAAGCGATTGCAGGAAAAAAAAACTTTATCATCTTACCATCAAAGTGTTTGTTACCAGCAGCAAGATCATTTGTCAGGGTAGGTTTTAAAAGACGGCTGCATGGGAGCTGTGATCACTTCTCCCTTTCTAAGAGGGAGGAGGATCATTACCTCCTTCTGCATTGAAGATTTGGTTTAAAAACATTGGGACAAAAAAGATGAATGACTAAATTAAACTCTGATAGCATCTTTTTGGGGAATGAACAAAAATGGGAGTTTAGTCTCATACAATTACTAAAATTTACAAAATTATGATGAAAAACTGCATTTAGTAGAATAATAAATGACAATAAAATAAGTAAAAATTATAAACCGCTATAAAATATTTCTGCTCCAATGAATTATCCATCCATCCATTATCTACCGCTTTGACCCTAACTGGGTCGCGGGG